>CM053786.1:293881305-294063805 GCA_028749045.1 Cupressus sempervirens | reverse complement strand
TTTTTTAGACTTCTTGCCTCTCTAACATCAATTTTTCCCAAAAAAAGAGTATCATCCACAAGCTACTCATGAGAGAAAATAAGTACAATCGAAGTAGATCTCACACCTTAAATTTCCCCTCTCAAAACTAATCTACCAATATACCTACCAAGTTTATCTACCATAATTATAAAAGAAATCGACAAAATTGGGTCAGCTTGTCTTAAACCCTTATATGGTATAAAAAAATTAGAGAAGCTCCCATTAATTAAGATAGCCAGGAGGAAATAGAAACAAGCTACATAATAAGATTAAGAGCCAGATTACTAAAACTAAAAGAATGTAAAAACTTTTGAAGAAAGTTCTAGTCAACTTTGACATAAGCTTTATCTAGATTTGCCTTTATAATAAGACCCTAAGAATTAGAATGAGATAAAGACTAAATTTTTTCATGCACGGCAATAATAGAGTTTAGAATTTTCTTTTTAGGAATAAAATCATTCTATTATTACGAGATAATTTTCTTTATCTCAGATTTGTTTTGACAAATGAGTGTCTATACACTTAAGTCATTATATGTCATGTACTTCTATTCATGTTGAACAAGTAATGCATGTCGAGCATAACATGTCAGATAAAGCATGCCAAATCAGATACTTAATAGTTAGTGCCAAGTCATTCAAGAGCAAAGTAGATAGCATGTACTGAGT
Source organism: Cupressus sempervirens (assembly GCA_028749045.1). Lineage (NCBI taxonomy): Eukaryota > Viridiplantae > Streptophyta > Pinopsida > Cupressales > Cupressaceae > Cupressus > Cupressus sempervirens. The sequence continues at coordinate 294,063,116 of CM053786.1, read as the reverse complement.
GATTCAAGTACCAAGCAAGTAGTGGATGCTGAGTCATCCAAATGTCAAGTGATAGTATTGAAGTCATAGTTGATAACAAGCACCAAGGGCTTTAGGTGCTGAGTGATACAATTTTGACATAGTTGTTTGTAATGGTACAAGCTACTATGTAAACCATTTTTGGGCTGACTTAAAATTTATTTTGAGATCCTAAATAATAAGAATGAATCTTAATTGATGATGCCTATGCATTACATGCATCCAATTAGAAAAGGGAAGGATTAAGAAGAAATATGGATGAATCATGATCCTTGATTCATACCTAACCCTATGTCACAAATATCTTCTTTAGGAGGGAAAACCCTAATCCATGGATACAAAGAGTGTGTTTGAAAAGTGTGGCATGGAAGAGAAGATAGAGTAGGAAGAGAAGTTTGCATGCAAAGAGAATCTCAGTGTGACAAAGGAGTAATGATCAAGTGAAAATGAATTGTAAAATCAGTTATATGAGAATAAAGGAAGCAGTGGAAGGATAGAATGATCTAAGGAGGAGCAGGGATACATGCAAAGAGGTGATTTGTTATCTAGTCGTATGATCATTGTTGAGATAGTCTAACAAGTGAATTAGTTAAATCTCTTAATAGAGTAGTCTTAACAAGTTGTGTTGACCTCCTCCAACAATGTGCTTACTTCATTCTGAGTTGAAGTCCTCTAATCAAGCACACTTCTAACAGGGTTTTGAAATCACTCAATAGGGTGACACCGAATAGTCTTTGTAAGCCTTTAATATGGTACACCTTTTATATGGTAGATCATATTTTATGGTCAACTAGTTGTAATCATAATTGGATACACATTACAACTATGGTGGTACAAATTTTTGGGCATCATCCCCACCCCATTTAATATGGCATTTTAGTTTACATGCTAAATTGTGAGATAGATGTGAGGTGAATAATTTTTATGGGTAAAAGTATGAACAATTGATATGACCCCCTACCCCCCTCTCATAGTATACTTTTCCTACTATATTTTCAATAATTGGTAGCACAACTTTGTTCTCTAAAAGGGGAACCTTTACAGCTTTGAGGAAAGATCTTGGAAATGGAAGTCTAGAAGTTGGAAAAGACTATTGAGAAATAGAAGATGGAAATAAAACTCATTCTAAATCAGTTGAATGAAGCAAGGGATGTCCTAAGGTGTTCAGTCAAAAAAAGGAAATATATAACTATTGAGGAAGATGATACACACTACATAGAGATTAACACTACTAGACTATTCATTGTAGAGAACTCTGAAGAATTTGATGTAGAAGTTCTATATTTTTTGGAAAAGAATGTATCCCTAATTGAAGAAGTCAAGAACCTAAAGAGAGAGAAGGAAACACAAGAAATACTACTTTGTGAATTAATTGAATAGAAAAAGAAAATCATAGAACAAAAAGACATGATTGAAGATGATAAGAGGATATTGGTCAATAGATTGGAGGAGAAAACATTAGAAGTACAAAGAAATACCAACATAAAATTGGAAAAAATGAATCAAGTCATATTTTGCTAATCATGAGTATTGAAATTGTAGAACATACAATTGAAAAATGATCTTAAAAAGGAAAATGAGTTTGCTAAAAGTTTCAACAAACCTAGTGAACCATCAAGTATTTTGAGAAGATGATGAGATATCCTAGATCCAATGATGATACTACTAGATTAGGGTAAACCAACACTAAAGAAGGATAATCATTCAGAAATGCTGAGAAAAGTAACAAAGATAAGAAATCCAAACCCACTTGTCATAATTGTGGAAAGCTAGGACATATTGATAATTCTTGTAAGAACAAGACTAAAAATCAAAATGTCAAGCAGAAGAACATTGGCCACTACTATAAACACAATAAATAAGGTCATCAGGCACATGAATGCAGAACCATGACCAAGAACACACAAATATTTGAAGGATACTACTATATCTATTAGAAGTATGGACATAGATCCTTTGAGTGTAGATGCTAAGCCAAGTGGTCATCAAACAAATAAACAAATGTAAAAAAACAATGGAAACTCTTATAACTAGGATTACAATACTAGGTATAGTTGTCATTATTGTCAAGAGTATAGCCATGTTCCTGAGAATTGTATTAGAACACATTTTAGAATGTTGGAATAGTTTAGAATAACTAAGCGGAAGGTGAATTAGTTATCCAAGGTCCAAAAAAATACTCCTAATAAAACTAATCAGTTCTTAACAAAACTTTATGCATATGTCATCTTCTCTTAATCCTTACATGCATCCATTAGGTCATTCAAAATATAAACTTGTAGTTTATTGTCCTATGTCAAAATCACTTTGTAGAAATGTTAAATATGAAACATAACATAATCATTCACACATATGACACTAGGATTTTATATGGAAATCCAATTTGGCAAAAACCACTAGTAACATGCTACTATTTCTCACTCTTCTGAAGTCATGCACTATAAAAGGCTAAACCTATTAAACATTAGAAAACACACTGTTAAATGTGACCTCGTTAAAGGATTTCAATCACCTTGTTAGGAGTGAGCCTTGTTAGAGGAATTTTGGCCATTCCATTAGAATGCCACCTAGTTAAAGGATTTACAAATGATTGTTAGGTCAACCTTAATCCAAAGGATTTTACCTAGACTGATACAATTGTAAGAGAGTAACAATAAGGATTAATTTGATAACTAAATACAACTCACTTTACAAATTATAGATCTTAGTTCAGTCCTCCATTCTTCTTGGCTTCATTCACTTCAACTCTGATAGCTTGTTCACCCTTAAAGCATTCATCCCCTTATGCCTTCTTGCTTTGCATGACAATTGTAGACTCTTTCCTTAGGACACCATATAAAGCAATACCCTAGACCTTTTTTCTAACTTGTGTTCTGACACATGCCAACTATATCATCTAGCCTGGCATTCCCACTTAAAGAGAATTTAGATATTTTTCAACTCAACCACCATTGTCCATTTTATGGTTAGGTAGGATTCATTGAGTTTACCCATCTTTCCATTTTTCTTTCTCTAGAAGCTTCCTCAAGAATACTCTTTGAGTTCATCTCAAAATGGTTTACCTCAAATTATGTGCCACTAGCTCATTAATATTATCTTCCATAGACTTCACATAATTTAAGAAATTAAACTTATTAGCTTAGATTTATCAAATTCATGATTAAACTAATAATGTTTTCATTTGACATCAACTGTCATCCTAATGCTTGACACACTATTTTTCTTGGAATCCTCTAGAAAATCACTCAACACATAGTGAAGTTTACTGGGGCTCGACATCAACTAAACTCCACTCAGCTTCAACTAAGTTCTACTTAGCTCAGCATTGTCTTTAGTTCACTTGGCATATAGTAAATTTCTTCTTTCCTCATATCCAACTAATTTTTTGCTCAGTTGTCACTAACACTAATCGATACCTACTGTGCAATTTGTCAAGCTTAGCAAACTTAAATTCTTTTAACTTGTTCTTATAATCTTAATCAGTGTATCCATCCTTTATAACCTTAAGTAGATAGTCAATCTACTATATCATCACTGTCTCAACTGATCTTTATACTTCTTTTAGATATCATAACTTGATCTTTCCTCTAGGAGTTATTATTATCCCATTTGATCAAATAGACTTCATCAATCAACAAAATGATAGTACTCTGATCATCTAAGCAATTGTCTCCCTAGTAAGTAGCAAGTTTGACATTAGTGACAAAATAATGATTGAAACAATAATTGTATCCATATTTGATTAACAATCTCCCTCTTTGGCATTGATGGTAAACCATTACCAACAACAATACCTAAAAGAAAATTAATTCCTTGTATTGATTCTCTATCTTTTATTAGCATCTTTTAATCCTCTGTACAGGTTACAAAATTCTATTTTATCTGCAACTTCCATTTTGCAGAGTTCTTTCTCTTTCTAACTTTCTTTGGTCATTCCTTTTATCTAATCTTCAAATATTTGTCTGTTGGTTTACTTGCTCTTAGAGTATTTCTCCTTTTTTTCCTCCTTCTAAATTTGAGTTGATATCTTTATTTTTGTTCCTATCTCCCTTTCTTGTTTGGTATAGTTCAATCCAATCTCCCTCTTACATTTTCATTGTTCACATTGTTGATTGCTAATATTTTAATATCTCCCTCTTTGCCAAAAATGCAAATGACTTGTCATTTTTTATATGTAGATGTTTAATCAATTTGAGTTCTCCCTCTATCACCTTACTTGTGACTAATTATCTATTCTAGCCCCTGATTACTTTAGGCACCTCCTAAAGTAAAATTCCACTAAATCAATGTATAACATGCATGTTTATTCATTGCATTTGATGCAAAGCACATATTCTAGCTTTTTAAACAACTCTAGATAGGGGTATCACCCCTAGTTTACCTCTTAGATACTCATGAGCATCCTTAGGTAAAACTTTTGTGAATATGTCAGCAATCTATACTTCTGTATTCATATATTTCATGTTCACTTCTTTGTCTTGAACCAACTCTCTCAAGTAATGATACTTGATAGCTATAATTTTTTTCTTTGTGTGCATCAAAGGGTTCTTAAATATATTTATTTTACTCACGTTGTCATAGTAGAGTAAAATAAGTGTTGTGATCTCTTGCTTCATTCCTTTTAGTAGCTATTTGATCCATACAATATTTGTACAATTTACTACAATAGTAACATATTCAACTTCACTAGTAGATTGAGATATACAATTTTTCTTCTTACTAGTCCAAGTAACTAGTCTTCTTCCTAAGAAAATAGCTCAACCACATGTGCTTTTCCTATCATCAATATTTCCAGCCCAATCAGCATCTGTATGGACTCTTAGTTCAAATTTCTCATTTCTTTTGCAAAACAAAACAAAGTCCACTATTCCTTTCAAATATCTCATTATTCTCTTCACAACCATTAGATGATTCTCTTTAAGATTTGTAGAAAGTCTTGCAACAATCCCAATAGCCAATGCAATGTTAGGTCTACTATGAACAACCTATTCCATTTTTCCAATCATAGACCTATACAAAGTTTCATTTACCATAGAAAAATCATCATTCTTGGATAATTTGTGTCCTATCACTATAGGTGTACTAACAAGTTTTGAATCTTCTAATCTAAATGTTTTTAATATTTCCTTCACATACTTAGACTGTGTAATGTAAATACCATATTGCATTGGATACACTTGCAAACTAGCAAAGAATTTAATTCCTCCAAACATCAACATCTCAAATTCTTTCCGCATTTCATCAGCAAATGTCTTGCAAAGTACATTTTATCCCCCAAATATGATATCATTAACAAAAATTTCAGCTAATAATATACCTTTACCACCTTCAGTATTCAAGTATAAATTGTAATTATCATCAGTTCTCTCAAATCCGATCTTCACAAGATAAGTATGAAGTATTTAATACCATGCTTTCGGTGCATGCTTTAAATAGCATAAGTCTTTGTGCAATCTACATACCATATTTTTGTTGTTAGCATCAACAAATCCTTGAGCCTATTCAATGTAAAATTAATCCTCTAATATACTATTCAGAAATGCAAACTTCACATCCATTTGGTAAACTTTGAAACCTTTGTATGTAGAGTAAGCAAGTAGAGTTCTTACTCCTTTCAATCTTGCAATAGGGGAAAATGTTTCTCCATAGTCTATGCCTTCTTATTATTATACCATTTGTAAACTAGTCTTGCGTTATTTTTTTTGACTTCACCATTTTCATCAATCTTGTTCCTAAATAGCCACTCAGTGCCAATTACATATTTATTCTTACATCTAGGCACAAGTGACTAGGTGTTATTCTTCTCTATCTACTCAATTTATCTTTTCATTTCTTGACTCCAATCATCATTTTCCAATGCATCTTTGACTAATTTAGGGTCATGCATGCTCATCAAACATGAACCATTTTTTAATTTATTCCTTTTCATAAGTTTATCCTCTTTCTCTCCAATAATATATGTAGTAGGGTGAAGTCTTCTAACATACTTTGACAATCTTGGTTCTACTCTATTTTCCTCAATAGTTATTTCAATTTCTAAATAAATGTGAGCTCCTCTCTCACATAGATAATAATCCCTTTCTTGTCTATTGATCTCATTATAAGAATGTATCCCTATATCGTTTTACAATTTGGCTCCTAATTATAACTTGGTTCCTAATTGCAACTCGACATTCACACTATGTGACTCAACAATGACTAAGACTTGTTGATTTGTAACTTGATTCACAAAAGCATCATCAATCATGTCATCATGTAAATATATGAAAGATTTGTAATCTTTAGATTTTATTGTAGGTTTAGCTTCATGTACCTCAATATATTCATCAAATTTCACATTTGCATTTTCCACAACTTTTTTAGTGCTAGCATTCAAACACTTATAAGCTTTGTTCCTTATGGAATAGCCTAGGAATGTACCTTCTTCACTTTTGGCATCAAGTTTTCCATTCCTATGATCTTTTAGTATATAGAATTTTCTTCCAAATACCTTAAAATATTTTATATTAGGTGAATATCCATACCATAGTTCAAAAAGGTGTAGCATACATAACTTTCTTGACTTGTACATGGTTTAGGGTATAGACAACTATAATTATAGCTTCTCTCTAATATTTCAAACCAACATTCTTTTCTATTAAGATTGTTCTAGCATAGTCCATTATATACCTATTTGTCCTTTCAACAATTCCATTTTGTGGAGGGGTTCTAGGTGCAAATGTATGTCTTTTGATTCTTCTATCATTACATAACATCTCAAGGTCTTTAGATGTAAATTCTCCACCTTTGTCATATCTTAGATATTTCAGGCTTTTACCTATTTCCTTTTCTACTCTAGCCAAATACAACTTAAGCATTTGAAATGCATCAGATTTTTGCTTTACAAACATAAGTATCATCATCACATAGTAGCCATCAACAAATAGTATAATGTATTTGTCACCTTTATAGCTTTACCGATTGATTGGTCCACATAAATCACGATGAACTAATTCAAGTATCCCTTTTGAAGTATAAGTCTTACTTTTAAAACATGACATAGTCAGCTTGCCTAACTGACATTGTTTGCATATTGTATTCTTAGGTTTCTTCAGTTTTGGAAAACCTCTGACTCTTTTCATCTTACTAATACTAACTAGATTTTCAAAATTAATGACATATCCTTTCATGCCATAATCATACACCATCAAATTGAACAAGTAGAAAAGTAGCATTATTCATATCCAAATACAATAGATTACCTCTAGTTTGATCACCATCGGTAATTAAATCTCCATTAGCATCATAGATCTTTTCTTTTTAATTTTAAAAATCAACCTTACACCAATGCCATTCAATTGTGAGACACTCAACAAATTGTAACTCAATCCTTCAACATAATAAGCATTATTACTAATCCTCTTATCTATCAACTTAATTCAACCTTTTCCTTTGATAAGACATGGTGCATCATTCCCAAATATAACACTATTTCCATCATAATGCATTAGGGAATTGAACTTACTTATATCTCCAGTCATGTGATTTAAACATCCACTATTAATGATCCATATGTCACTCTTGTTCACATAAGAAACAAGTGTAGTTGTCTCAGATTCATCTTTCATAGTAACATAGATAACTTCATTTTCATGATTATTAGATTCTCCATTTGATTCTCCCTCAGCAAGATATTAGACTATTTTTCCTTTATACTTTTGGTCTTTTTTGTTCTCATCTCTTCTTTTATATTTTCCATATTTGTGTCCACTCTTGTGGTTCTTCTTCTCTAGACATCTAGCAACAATATGACCAATTTCATTACAATTAAAACATATAATGGCCATCCTACCTTTTTATTTTCCTTTTCCTCTATAAGATTTCCTAGCCAACAGTTCTTCAAGCTGATCTATATCTTCCTCATTTGTACCACTATCACTAGATACATACTTTATCATTTTTTTCTTATTTGCATCAAATTCTTTCAATGATACCTTATCTTCAAAAGAAGAATCAATGCATTTAGGTTTGAAGTTATCAAAATTTGAGAGTTCAAAAGTAGTAATCCTTCCTACTAGTTCTTCAAGAGTTAGATCATTTCTAGGTCTATATCTCTACTCTTGTATAGAAGAAAATCTAATAGTGTAAATAGTTAGAAAATTCCTTAATACGTCACTCAATACAGTATCATCATCAATGTTACTAGTAGATCCTTTTATGGTTTTCACAACTTCTTTTATTGTATTACAATATTGTGTGATATTCTCACCTTCTTCCATTCTCATACCATCAAACTTACCTCTAAGACTTTCAGATGTAGCTCTCAAGAAAATTGTGTCTCCTCCATAGATGCTCTAAAGTGCATCCCACATTTTCTTTGTAGTATTGTAGCTTTTAATTTAATCAAACTTGGAAAAAATTAGGTTAGATGCAATCTCCAACATTTCCTAGTTGTGCTCTTTCTTCTTTTTTAGGTCTTCAGAAGTGAGGGCTCCAACTAGATCAGTATGTTCCATAATAATAGTATTTTGTGCATGATCACCAAGTGCTTCTAGATGTGTTTCATCAAACTATGCCATGCATGAAAGTTCTCCTTGTTAAACTTGGGTACCTCTCTCTTAGGCATCTTGATCTTTAACTTATAGTACCTTGAAACTATCTCTCACAAGAAACCAGTGCTCTAATACCAATTGTTGGAATAGTTTAGAATAACTTAGAGGGGGTGGTGAATTAGTTATCCAAGGTCCAAAAAATACTCACAATGAAACTAATTAGTGCTTAACAAAACTTTATTCATATATCATCTTCTCTTAATCCTTTCATGTATCCATTAGGTCATTCAAAATATAAACTTACAATTTACTATCCTATGTCAAAATCACTTTGCATAAATATTAAACATGAAACATAATAGAATAATTCACACATATGACACTAGGATTTTATGTTGAAACCCAATTTGGGAAAAACCAACATTAACATGCTATAATTATCACTCTTCTGAAATGATGCCCTATGAAAGGCCAACACTATTAAAGGTTACAAAACACACTGTTAAATGTGATCTCGTGAAAGGATTTCAATAACCCTATTAAGAGTGAGACTTGTTAGAGGACTTAGGTGATTCCATTAGAATTCCACAATGTTAAATGATTTACAAATGATTGTTAGGTCAACCTTAAACCAAAGGATTTTACCTAGATTGATACAATTCTAAGGGAGGAATAGTAAGGCTTCATCTGATAAATCAATACAACTCACTTTGAAAATTATAAATCTTAGTTTAGTGCTCCATTCTACTTGGATTCATTCACTTTAGCTCTAATAGCTTGTTCACCCTTCAAGCATTCATTCCCTTAAGCCTTCTCACTTTGCATGCCAATTTTTGACTCTTTCCTTAGGAAACTATATGAGACAACACCTTAGACCTCTTTTCTAACTTGGGTTCTCACACATGCCAACTATTTCATCTGTTCTTGCATTCCCCCTTAAAGAGAATTTAGATATTTTGCTATTCAACCACTATTTTTGATTTCATGGTTAGGTAAGATTCAATAAGTCTGCCTATCTTTCTATTTTGCTCTCTTTAGAAGCTTCCTCAAGAACCCTCTTTCAATTCATCTCAAAATGGTTTACCTTGAATTCTATACTAGTAGCTCATCAATCTTATCTTCCATATGCTTCACATAATTCAAGAAATCAACCTTTTTTGGCTTAGATCTATCAAATTCATGATTAAACTCATAATGTTGTCTCTCAGCATCAACTATTATCCTAATTCTCAACATACACTATGTTTCTCTCTAGCAAATAACTTGGCACGTACTAAAGTTTATTGGTGCTAGTCACCAAGTAAAACTTCACTCAGCTTCCACTTAGTTCTACTTAGCTTGGCATACAATGAATTTTTTCTTTGGTTGCATGCAACTAACTTTCTACTCAGCTTGCACTAACATTACTTGGCACCTACTATATAGTTTGTCAAGCTTAGTAGACTCAAATGCTTTTAACTTGTTCTTCTAAATTTAATCAATGTATCCATATTTTGCAACCTTAAATAGATAGTCAGTCCACTATATCATCACTATCTCAACTAATTTTCATACTTCTTTTATATATCATAGCATAACCTTTCCTCTGGGTGCTATTGTTACCTCATTTGATCAAATCTTCTTGATCAATCAAACAAATTATAGTACTTTGATCATTTAAGCAATTGTCTCTCCACTAAGTAGGAAGTTTGACATTAGTGATAAAACAATGATTGAGACACATTCTCATACTTGTATTAATCTTTGATCAAAGTGATTACATTAGATGGTTAAGTCAAACCAAATGCTTTAGTTGTTTGAAGACTAGTCACATAATAAGGTATTGTTCAACGAGGTCAAAATCACCAAGTAGTCAATTTAAAAAAGGTGAAGGAAAGGTAGATGTTGAAGATTTGAGAAATTAGATGAACAAGACATGGAAGAAAAGTGAAGGTTGCAGTACAAAAAATGCCGATGAGATCACTTTGTCCAATGAATTAGGTGATTACATCATCTCCAACAAGGAAATCAAGAGGTATGTTGGGACTTATAAATTTATAAAGGCATATTATACATCAGTTCGAAGGATTTAGTTATGAAAATATTATATATGCATGAAGAAAGATGCAAAGTGTTGATTATAAACTGGAACAAATCTTTAAGATTTGATAGTTTTCATGTTACTACCGAGCATGAAAAGTTTCACTATAGCCATCGAGTGAAATGGTAGATGATGTCGAGCCATCTTAGGTAATAGTGTTGGCCAAGCTCATAATTATTTGCGAGCATAAGGAAAATCACATGGATGTTGTGTGAGTCAAATTTCTATTGAAGTCGAGCTTACTATTGTGTAAGCACTTAGCATTAAATGTGATGCTTTAAGGGTTATTTTAAACAATTTTATCTTATTTGACATCATTTGAATTCAAAAAAGCATAAATAGATAAAGGAAAATTGAATAAATCATTTTGAGTGTTTACAAACAGGATGCAATAGTTGTTTGACACCATCTCAAGAAATTTACAAAGGTATTTATTGTACACCAAGCTACGTAGTTTGAAATTTGCAAACCCTAGTTTTATGAAATGACATCTAGTTGTTCAGCTCCTAAGGATAAGAAAGGAAAGGATTTTTGAATGTACAAATGATAAGAAATCTGAACAAATAACCTAATTTTAGAGTCATTCCTGATATCACATATAAGCAAGATCTATCTAGTGCATTATCAATGATATGTCCATAACTTTTAATGATTCAAGATGTGAGATGTTTTAAAACATGCAAGGTTGGTAGCATAGGTGATATGGAAATAAGAGAAACCTATGGGAAATTGTCTAAAAATAGAGTATTGAAGGAAGAATTCAAAATTGTATAAAGAAAAGGGTTAACCTGTACCCTAGATTTCTCCAACATTTTCAAAATTGAATGGATAAAGATTGTTTTAAGTAGAATCTATAAAAATTTAGTATGGTTGGAAAATGGACCGACAAAAATCACTAAGAAGATCGTACATAGAGTGATAGGGTATTCAACCCTAGACTGACCAAAAACCATGAAAAGTGAAGAAAAATAAGTAATTGAGAATAATATAGGGGCTATACAAAATAAAATAGGGATTACAATAGACACAATCACATATTCCCTAATTAATTTTGTAGTAAGAATAATAGCACACAATTTTTATCAATCTAGCAAGCTCAATAGTGTACCTTGAGTTGTAGTTGACATGGGCTAAAAGATTTTCAAGAAGGATCATACATATGATCTTGTTGAGTTGACATTGCAACAATTGATAGAAAATTTGGGAACAATAAGGAAGACCAAGAGTGCACAATCTAAATTTGGATCTATTCTTGTATGTATATTCTTTTATATATAGAATACATTCCTTACTTTTGGAAAAAGTTACATGGAAGGTAAATAGACCTATTGCATTAGAAATAGTTCAATTCATTGAGCAACTTGAAGAAAGTTTTTAGTTAGTTGTCACTAGCTACTTTGAAGACTTTAAGAAGTCAATGAAGAAAAGACTGAGAATACCAATTTCACTAGTCAGAGAAAAATTTCAATGATGTTTTCTTTCTAGTGAATACTAATTTTACATATGTACAAGCCACAATTCAAAGAGTGAGGTGGTTGAGGCCTCTAGGCTATGAGGTCAATATTAATGAAGCCTCTATAGCAATAACAACATGAATTGTAGAAGAAGTGGACAAGGAGACTACAATATTTGGGAACTATGATGTGGAAAAATATAAAATCACAATGCATTTAAAGACTATCTTAGTCATAACAAAGAAGAACAAAATGGTGAAGTAACTCAAGGAGAAATTTGGTGAAGGGGCAGAAGAAGAAGAAGAAGAACATGGTGATGAAGAAGATAAGAATACACTTGCCCAAGTACCATTGGCTATTAAGCAAGGTTAAGGTAAAGACCACGAAGAAGAGGAATTAGAAATTGTAGAAGGTGTCGAGGGGGAAGAAGCCAGTAAAGCACCTACAACTACTAAGAAGAAGAAAAGGAAAGCAAGAGCACCAACAGTGAGAAAGTCAAAGAAGGTTGCAAAACCCACTCAACCTAATCCTAAAATTCCTACAACTAGGGAAATTACAAGAGCCATTGCTCAAAAGGCTAAAGATGCAGTAAAGCCAAAAGAAAAGAGAGCTAGACTTGCTAGCAAGGATGAATAATTTGAGAAGAGACCAAGGAGAAAGTATGTTGCACCTATGGAATTTGATGAAGACAAGACAAAATCTAATGACAATAGCCCATTTCAAGTCATAAATCATAGTCCTTCTTTAGATTTAGATTACTTATGTGAGAACATTAGAAATAATGCTAAATAATATGGATTCTCTCACATTGAGTTTGATAATCTAAGTAAGATTGAAATGAGTCAAGTTTAAGAGTTAGTATATGCCATAATGGAAACATTTAAGAAGGATCCTCTTAAACTTGAAAACTCTATACCTAAGATATTGTATGATAGAGTTGAGGAAAAGTGGCATTATTATCTCACAAGTAAAAGAAAAATTAGAGAGACAACACTTGCATAGGTGATGTTAGAACTGAATAAGGTTGTATTGGAAAAAGCCATTAAGAAATATACTGGAAGATTTTTTCCAAAGTATTGAGCATTTAGTATACTATAGAATGACAGTGGGGATGTTGTGCAGAAGTCCAAAGAAATATGGAAACTAACATATGGACTGACAATATCTAAGGAAGTTGTCCAGACACCTATTGAGGTAGGTGAGGAAAAATAAGAACAACAATGAGATGTTGTTGAGGAAGGCACTAAAATGAACATAGACACCCAAGCACTAGCTGAAGATGAACAACATACATAACATATCATACCAGATACACTAGTGTCAAGTACCAATCCTCAACATGAGACAGGTATAGATACCATGAACATTAATGATGTTTCTGAGACTATCACTTAGAACATCAAACCCCAAATGAATGAAAACACAAAGAAAATTTTGATAGAATCCACCACCTAGGTTAAAATTTGTGAGAATCTTGTATTGGTGAGTGTTGATAAGAATGAGAAGGTAGACAAGGTATCTATAGGGAAGGAAGTTCAAACACAAGAGATATCTACACCCCCTACTCAATCTATCATGATACAACCTACATTACCTATTGTGGTGTATCAAAAGGAGGGAGTCAACCACTCCTATTGACATTACATTGGTACAAAGTGCTTCTGTCTCAGGAGAAAAAACAAAAAAAATAGAAGAGAAGAAGGATGAGACAACAAAAGAGAAAGATGGAACTCAAGTTCAAACATGACAGGAAGTTACTCCTGCACCTATAACACAAGTTCAAGGTGCTACTAATAATTTAGAGAAAGAGTGGGACAAGACTAAATAGCTCAATTTGAATATAAATCCAAAGGATAAATTAGCAATACAAGCACTGGTGAATTTGCTAGCATCTACTACTCCTAGTCAAGCTCTTCAGAGGTTGAGTATAGAAGCAAATCGCTTACAATCATCAAGACCAAGTCCAAGCACATCCAAGGAAGATGAAGTCACATCTATTGGTGATGTGAATTTGGATGAAGTGATTGAGTTGCCCAGATTTGATCTTGCAACCATCATAATTGAGTAGATGAGCATACTACAAGATGCTCTAGAAAAGAATAAAAATCAAGAATTACTCAAAAGGGAGCATAGGTAGAAGCAAGCTTTGATAGATATCAAAGATTTTTTTCTTGATGCATTCAGTCTACTAGCCCCAGGGGAAACCAAGCCAATCATAGAACAATTAACTAGTATATTGGAGAGGGTTAATGAAACAGACTTAGATTCAAATGTGAAATTGCTTGAATGGTCTTAGAGGAAGTTTCAAAATAAGGTAAATTAAAATATATCAAGTGCTATTACACTATCATAGGTTGAGTTAGCAACCAAAATTGAGAATGTGAAGAAGGTACCAGAGAATATTTTCTCTTTATACACCAAAATGTGTAGTACCTCACTCTTCACAGTAAATAAGGATCCATATTCTAAACTTGGAGAGCAATATGGAGTCATATGGCATAACTCTACCAAGGTCTCCAATCTAGAGTGAGAAACACTTCAATAAACTAATACAAACCCATGGTCAGTTAGAAACACTGCATGCAAACAAAGCCAACATAAGGGCCAAATTGATCAACATCTAGTCAACATTGACTCCACATATGGAGATTATGTACAAAGAAGTAGCCTTTTCTGAAACACTCATGAAGAAATATCCTCATCTTTTTGTATGAAAACTTAGGTGCAAAAATAGCTTCCTACACTAATCTGTTAAGGAAAGTATTGTCCAAATTCTTTTTAAATCCTTATAATTTTAGATTCAATTTCGGTAGAACAAAAATATTACAATAAAAAAATAAATATAGAAAAAAAATAGAGAAATAATAACACATAAACACAAAGATATGCCAATGGGGAAAAACCTTTTGGTAAAACAACACCACCCCTCCAAAACCTACACAATGTATTATCTTGAACTCAAAGATTACAACACACTTAGAGTGCAAGCTCTTTCAACACATGGTAGACTTATCTAGTAGCAACCAAAAATACGCTACTCACACTCCCTCACTCACAACTATCTCCAGCCCTGAAAGTGCTTATATAATGCATCTAGGACATCTTCCAAAGGTAGCTCTTATGTGTCATAGGAATCTATCATAACTATTCTGGCTATGATTTCCTTACACACAATTAAATCTTCCAAAGATAGCTCTTACACATCATAGGAATCTATCATAACTGTTTTAGCCATGATCTCCTTACACACAACTAAATATTCCAGAGATAGATCTTATGCATCATAGGAATCCATCATAGGAATCTTTCATAGGAGTCCATCATAGGAATCTATCATAGGAATTTTCCATAGGAATCTATCATAATTCAAGATGCCAAGACATGAAAGTGAAGTGATACATCAACATGCCAACTAGACATGTACACTTAGACCAAATTACATTATTTACAAAAGATATATTTACAGAAAAAATAATAAAAATAGGAATTATCCAAGGTTGAGACACCTTATTCCTAACATTCTCCCACTTGTTGAACACCTTGTAAAAGCAACATGAAAATAACAAGAACTAACTTCTATAGGCCAAAAGGCCCACAGACTCCAAACACCATCTGAATTTTACTATGCCTAATGGTTTCATCAATACATAAACAACATTCTTTATAGTATCTACTATCTAAAAATTTACCTTTCCATATTCCACCACATCTCTCACAAAGTGAAATTGCACACCAATGTGCTTCATTCTAGAATGGAAAGTTGGATTCTTTGCAAGGAAAATAGAACTTTGACTGTCACAACAAATAGTAATCTGTGCTACATCAACACCAATATCAAAACACAGTCTCCTAAACCAAATGGATTTCTTACAATCGTGAGTAGCAGCCATGTACTCACCTTTTGTAGTGGATAAAGCAACCACTGATTGTCGCTTACTCATCCAACTGATGGCACCACCAAACATAGTGAGCACATAAGCATTGGTGGATCTCCTACTATCAATATCAATTGCCCAATCTAAGTCAACAAACCCATGAATACAAACTAAATGTAGAGCTCCAAAATAGTTACCATGATAAAAAATGGAGTAATATGATCTACCCCTCAAATATTTGATTACTCTCTTAACTACATTCCAATTTACCCATCTAGGATTACCCATAAATTGGCTCAAAACTCCCACTACTTCAATAATGTCTAGTCTAGTACAGACCATAGCATACATAAGACTGCCAACTGCACTAACATAAGGTACTCTACTCATGTCCTCCACCTCACTAGGAGATTTTGGACAATCATCTACAGATAACTTTGTTCCCATAGAAATAGGAACACACAATGGTCTACAATCTACCATGCTAAACCTTCCCAACATAGACTTCACATACTTACTTTAAATCAACCAAAGTTTTCTATTAGACCTATCTCTACTTATTTCCATGCCCAAGATGTACCTTGCTGCCCCAAGATCTTTCATCTCAAACTATGCTAACAACTAAGATTTCAAATCAAATATCATACCTATACCCTTCCCAAACAATTACATATTAGTAACCTATAATGCAACAATAAGAAGGTGATCATTTTCAACTCTAAAATAAACACAATAATCTAATTTCAATCTTACAAATCCAATTGAAAATGCAAAGGCATCAAACTTAAGGTACCACATCCTAGGAGATTGTTTCCAACCATACGAAGACTTCTTTAATCTACAAACCAAATATTCTTTACCTTAGAGCTCAGGCTGTGACATATAAATCTCTTCCTCCAAATCACCTCAAAGGAAAGTTGTCTTCACATTTATTGATTCTATCATTAAATCATATGATGCAACAAGAGATAAAAAAAATCTAATGGATGTCAACTTTGCAATAGGAGAGGATATTTCACCATATTCTATTCCCTCTACCTATGAATACTGCTTCACAACCAATCTAGCTTTGTACCTTTCAACGTTGCCATCTATACAAAATTTCTTCTTGAACACCCATTTGCTACCAATAGGTTTTCACCCTTTAGAAAAAGGTACAAGGTCCCAAGTTTTATTTTATCCAAAGAAGCCATTTCATCATCCATGGCCTCAATCTAGGAACCCACATATTCCATATGCAAAGCCTCTTTCATAGATCTAGGCTCATCAATGTTAGTAATCAAAGAAAAGTCACAATTGAAATCTAACATAGAATAACCAAACCTTGCAAGCTACTTCCTTACTCTTGTGGATATCCTCAAGAGCTAAGGTTGAGGTTGTTCTTCCTCTTCTTCTAAACTATTAGAGCTACTAGAGCTCTCCTCATTATTAGACCCAACATGGTCTTTTTGTTTAGTCTTCTAAGGGGTAGGAGGCAACTGAACAATATCTTCCTTCTTTTTCTTTTCATCTAGTTGTATCACAATAGGAGAAGATGTTAGCTCTCTAAAAATAACATTTCTATTATACAACACCTTACTAGTGACAAGGTCCCAAAGCTTGTATCCTTTCATACCAACACCATATTTGATGAAAATACATTTGATAACTTTTTTTTCCAACTTAGATATTTTCTCCTTTGAAACATGTTCATAAGCTTCACTACCAAAAACATGAAGATGTCTAATTGAATGCTTCTTACTAGACCACACCTCCATGGGTTTCTTACCAACAAGATCTGATGTAGGAGATCTTTTAACCAAATAGCAAGGAGTGGCCATAGCTTTAGCACAAAACCATTGTTCAAGACTAGCTCCACTAAACATACTCCTAGCCTTCTCCATCAGTGTCCTATTCATTATTTTTGCAACTCCATTTTACTATTGGGTATAAGGAGTTGTCTTATGCCTCTCAACATCTTGTTCTTTACAGAACTATTCAAACTTTGCTAAGAAAAACTTACCACCACTATCAATTCTCATGCACTTAGTCTTCTTACTAGTCTAATTCTCTACAAGAGCTTTAAATTCCTTGAACTGACTAAAGACTTTTGTCTTACTTTTTAGGAAATAAATCCATGTCCTTATACTGCAATCATCTTATGAAGGATACAAAAAATATAGACTTGGAGATTGAAGGAACTTTTATAGGACCAAATTCATTAGAATGAATAAGATCCAAAACATCAGAAGATTTGTGAGAACTAGAGTAAAATTGAACACAATTTTCTTTACCATAGACACATTGTTCACAAAGGTTGAACTCAATTTAAAATCATTTAACTTCTCAATGAGGTTCTTGTTCTTCAGGGTTCTGAGACCCTTCTTACCAAAGTGGCCAAATCTCATAGGTTACAACATTATCTTTTTTGCAAGAAGCTTTCTTTCCAATGTGTTTGCACCCTTAGGTACACATGTTGGACTGCCATGAGAACCAATAAATATATCTTTCTTTGCTACTATTCAAATGGTGGGGATGAAATTATAGTTGTTGTCTTCTTTGAAATAGAAGAACTATTGCACTGAGAAATGCATGCATCAAGCTAAAGCAGAGTACTTCTGCTAGTACCCTTAGCAAGCACCATAGCTCCTCTCATCATCTTACACCCATATTTAGAAAAAAAAACTTGCACATCTACATCATTCAACATACTTAAAGATAATAGGTTTCATTCCAAACCAAGGATGCGCATTACCCCATTGATCACCTTTACTCATCCATCAGGGAATTTGATAGTGACCCATCCTCATCCAACTATATTTAAATGAGAATCATCACCCGAGTACACATTTCCACCATAAAAAAATTCATACTTTAAGATCCATATTTGATGAGAGGCCATGTGGAAAAAAGCACTCGATTCTATCAATCACACATCATCAGATGCATGTGTTGTCAAGGCTACAATGAAAGCATCACCATCTTCTTGAGATTTTTCTAAACCTAAATTTGAAGCCTTCTTCTTCTTCTTTGGCTCTTTACAGTCTTTATGGAAGTGCCTAGTCTTATCATAGTTCCAACATTTTTCCTTGGAATTTCCAGGAGTTTCTGATTTTCCATGGGATTTGGATCTACCCTTTCTAGACTTGTCATTTTGCTTGCCTCTGTTATTAAATCAATCACAAGCACCAAGAGCTTCCTTAGCTAAATTTGATGACTTTTTTCTCATCTCCATAGATAATAGTGAAGACACCACATCATCCATTTTAAAAGTGACAAAAGTACTTCCAAGAGCCATCACATGATGGTCCCATGAATTTGGCAAGGAACATAATAGGGTCGTACATTGGTCCTCCTCCTCTATCTTGACACCAGATGATGTCAAATATGCAATCAATAAATTAAAAGCATTTAGATGGTCTATAATAGATCCTCCATCCTCCATTCTTAGAGAATACAACTTCTTCCTCAGGAACAACTTGATCACTAGAGATTTGGCTTGATACATAGACCCAAGTTGTGTCCACAAACTATTTGCATTATTCTCATCAAGAACATTTAGGATAATTGAATTAGCTAGATAGAGTCTAATGAGACCCTTAGCCTTCCAATCCATGAGATCACAATCTTCTTGAGATATTGTTGTGGTTCTCACATCAAGTGAAGCCACCTCCCATAGATCACAGCCTTCAAAAAAGTCTTCCATCTTGAGTTTCCACAACTCAAAATTACTATCATTAAATTTCTCCAACTACATCTTTCTATATGATGAACTAGCCATCTCAATCTACAAATAAGATTCAGAATGCTCTACACAAAACTCCCACTTAACTTGAGATTATCTCAAAAAACCCACCCAATAACTAGGATCAAAAGTTGATCAAGCTCTGATACCACTTTTAAGGAAACTCAGGTGTGGAAACAACTTCCTACACTAATCCCTTAACGAATGTATTATACAAATTATTTTTAAATTGTTACAATTTCAAATTCACTTTTAGTAGAACAACAATATTGCAATCAACCATGAATATAGAAAATAGATAGAGACATAATAATACATAAGCACAAAGATATGCCCATGACGAAAAACCTTTCAGTAAAATAACTACACCCATCCAAAACTTGTGCAATGTATTATCTTCAACTCAAAGATTACAACACACTAACAGTGCAAGCTCATTCGGGACATGGAAGACTTATCCAGTAGCAACCAAAAATACACTAGTCACACTCACTCACTCTCAACCATCTACGGCCCTCAAAGTGCTTATATAATGCATTTAGGGCATCTTCCAAAGATAGTTCTTATGCATCATAGGAATCCCTCATAACTATTTTGGTTATGATTTCCTTACACACAATTAAATCTTCCAAAGATAGCTCACATGTGTCATAGGAATCCATCATAACCTTTTTAGCCATGATCTCTTTACACACAATTAAATATTCAAAAGATAGCTCTTATCTATCATAGGAATCTATCATAGAAATCTATCATAGGAATTCATCATAGGAATCCATCATAGGAATCTGTCATAATTCAAGATGCTAAAACATGCAAGTGGAGTGACACATCAACATGCCAACTAGACATGTACACTCAAAATTGATTACATTATTTTCAAAAATTACATTTACAAAACAAATAATAAGAATAGAAATTATCCAAAGTTGAGACACCTTATTCCTAACACTCTCTATTGATGAAGTCTTAGTACATCTTGCTACCGAGTTGGCCACCCAAATCAAGTCATTTAAGGTAGCTTATGAAAATTAGGATGTAGCTTTAATGATCATACTTGAAGTCCGCAAAATATTTTTTGATAGACACAATATTAGTGTATAACCCTTTGACATAAGTGTAAAAAATGGGGACTGTAATAGGTTTGGGAGAATAAGAAGTATGGGGGAGATAGAGATAAAAGATTGGGAGAGATAGAGATAACAATAATGAAAGAGAAATGTCTTTGGGGGAGATAACATCAAATGAAATGAGAAAAAATAAGGAGAAAATGAAATAAGAAAATTAAATGAGAAAAATAATATGAGGAGATATTAATTTTGAGAAACAGTTCAAAGATACAAATAGAGTACACAATTTATCTTGTAGAAATCTACTTAGCGAAAGGAAAGATTTTGGTTCAAATAAAAAGTACAAAAAAACTCAATCAACTTACGGGGAGTTATGAGATTTTGAGGCATGATTAGTTTGCCATGTGTTGTAAAAATTTTATATTTTTGAAATTTTATATAGAAGCTAAACAAAGATTAGATATTTGAGTTATGCTCGTAAGATAAGATCATTAAAGCATGACCAAGTGTCTTTGATAGTCATGTAAAATGGGGAGAATGTTGATCTTAGATTGGTTTTAACAAATGAGTGTCTATACAGTTAAGTCATTATATATCAGGTACTTATTTCATGTTGAACAAGTAATGCATACCAAGCATAAGATGTCAAATAGAGCATGTTGAGTGAGATAAATAATAGTTAGTGTCAAGTCAATCAAGTTTTGTAGTAGATAGTATGTGCTAAGTGATTCAAGTGCTAATAAAATAGTACATGTCAAGTCATTCAGATGTCGAGTGACAACATTCAAGTCATAGTTGATGCTTAGCACCAGGGACTTTAGATTCTGAGTAATGTAGTTTTGAAATAGTTATTTCTAATGGCACAAACTACTATGTAAATAATTTTTTGGCTGAGTTAAGATTTATTTTGAGATCCTAGATGATAAGAATGAATCTTAATTGATGATCCCTATGCATTTCATGCATCAAATTAGAAAAAGGTAAGGATTAATTAGCAATATGGATTAATCATGATCATTCATTTATACCCAATCCTATGTCACAAATATCTTCTTAAGGATGGAAAACATTAATCAACATATATGGAGAGACAATTAGAAAAGTGTGGTGTAGAAGAGAAGATAGAGCATGAAGAAAAGTTTCCATGCAAAACCGTTGCAATCAAAGCATCTCAGTGTGATAGAGGAGTAGTGATTAAGTGAAAATAAATTGTAGAATCAATTAGATGATAATAGAGGAAGAAGTGAAAGGACAGAATAAAGAGATTTAATCTAAGCAAGATCAATGA
The DNA here is from genome assembly GCA_028749045.1 of Cupressus sempervirens. NCBI lineage: Eukaryota > Viridiplantae > Streptophyta > Pinopsida > Cupressales > Cupressaceae > Cupressus > Cupressus sempervirens. The sequence goes on along the minus strand of CM053786.1, from coordinate 294,041,076 downwards.
CAGATGAAAATAGGTGAATTATTATCTAGTAGTAGAGTGCTAACTGCACGATCATTGCTAAAACATTCTAATAGGTGAATCAATTGAATATCTTAACAAAGTAGTTTTAATAGGATATGTAGTAATCCTCTAACAAGGTGCTTACTTCATTGTGAGTTGAAGTCCTCTAATTAGGCACAATTCTAACAGGATGTTGAAATCATTTAATAGGATGAGACCTAACAATCTTCATAAGCCTTTAATATGGTAGAACTTTCATAGGGTAGATCATATTTTATTGTCAAACAATTGTAACCTTAATTGGATACACTTTACAACTGCAGTAGTAGAGATTTGTGGGTGTCATCCCTACCCTAGTTTTACATTTTCATTGGAGGGTTTCTGGGTACTCATATCTTGTGTCATATGTGTGAATGTTTACTTATTTATATAATTTGCATGTATATGATTAATATGGTATTTCAGTTTACATGTTGAGTTGTGAGATGGATGTGAGGTGAATAATTTTTATGGGTAAAAGTTTGAAGAAATAATTCAACCCACACCCCCCTCCCCCCACCCTCTTAGAGTCTACTTTTCCTATTGCATTTCCAACAAATTTTGTAAATAAAATTACAAAGGCTAATGGGTGTAAAATTTTCAAGGGAGTTAGCTCCACACATCTTTGGAGTAAGAGAAAGGAATATAGAATTAATATCCTTAAGCATTTTTTTCTACAAAAATTTCTTTCGCTACATCACACACATCTTTACCAACTACCTTCAAGAGTTTATGGAAGAAGAACATTGGAAATCAATCTAGTCTAAGACAATTATCTCCTTCAAAGGAGAAAACAACTTTATTCTCTAGAAGGAATAGCTATCAAAATTTTGTTCTTCTCATTAGTGACCACATGAGGAATAGCTACAAGAAGCTCTTTTTAACTAGAGTCATCAATATTATGGTCAGAAGATAGGAGAGAAGAGAAACATGAAACTAATTGTCCAGCTATTTCATTTTCATTTGTTATTTTATCCCTTCCCCTAGAAAGAATGTAAATATGATTCTTAGCTCTATGTTTCATTGTAGTATGGTGAAACATTTTGGTATTTCTATCACCTTCTTCAAGATAGATAGAACTTGATCCCTATCTCTGAAATGTCTCTTCCTTCGAGATAATATTGTGCTATTTAACCAACTTTTCATTCTCTTCTTTGACCAATTCCTCCAAATAGCCTTCAACCTTAATTTTATCTTGGATAACTTGAACCTAATCATTTAGAATTAATTTTCTCTCAAAGATATTACAAAAAGTCTTCTTATTCCATTCTCTCACTCTTTTTTTGACATACTTAAGTTTGGAAGCACTTAGAATAGTGCAATACCTACAATTTCAATGTTCCACCACTATCCCAAAGAGGATTTGAAGTTTTGATCTTTCCTCCACATTTTCTCAAACTTGAATGGGAAGTTCTTCCTAGATTGTAGAGGCTTTGCCTTAAATTTGAATGGGCAGTGATCAACAACAATCTTCTGAATGGTAGTAAGAGAGTAGACATAATCATTAGTCTAGCTTGGAAAGATAAGGGAGCTATTCAGTCTATCCAAAATGCAATCATTCAAAATTCTTTTATTACTCCATGTAAATTCAATACCTTGGAGTTCCATATCCATAAATCCTTCTTTATTAATAAAATCCATAAGATCCAATATTCCTTCTAGTTGAATAGTATTTCCTCCTATTTTTTCATGTGCAATGAGAGCAACATCAAAATCCCCCCAACACTATCAATTTATCATTGTAATCTAAACTCCTAAGCTTTGATAGAGAATCCCAAAACTTTTTTCTCCCATTTTTGTTATTAGGAACATATATGTTGACAACATACTGGTAGTTTCCTTGAGAAAAATCATGTATCTTGACTACAATAAAATTCTTATTAGCATCCATTAGGGTACCAAAAAATGTGGAATTATTACACATGATCAAAGTCCCTCCTAATGCTCCTTCAAAACTGCTCACCATAAGACCATAGTTATTAGAAGATTTTAAATTGTTAGCTTTACCTTTCTCCATCTTCATTTCCTAGATAACCATAATGTCAGGTTTATGATCATGCAGAAAATTCCTAACTATATCTAATTAATGAATGCTATTCATCCCCCTGACATTACAGGTTATAATTTTTGTTACTTTTTAGGGGTAAAATCTAGAATAGTTGTTTTCTTCCCCATCAACAATAATCTACAAAAATTTTAATTCTCTCTTATTTTTGAATGTCTTTCTACCTGATTTCTCTAGAGTTCCAACATTCATATTCAATTTTAGAGGTCCTATTTACAATTTAAATCTTCAATTTGCTACTCCAGAAGGCATAATAAGAGGTGTCATTTTCTTTACAACATTCTTTCTTTGTCCTAGTTTTTGTTTAAATTCTTCTTTAGATACTTTTGGTTCCTGAGAAGTAGGTTCAAAAACCTTTAAAGAAATTTATTCAAAAAGAGATTCCAATAGAGGAGTATTTCCTACATCTAGGGAATCCTCCACAAAGAAATTCAATAAATCTCCCAACTATCCAATCCCTTTGACTAGGATTTCTCCTTGCTCCAATTTCCCTAGTCCCACCATATCATCAAGATCCTCAACATAATTCTAACAAATGACCATCTGGTTCTATAAACATCCTAATTACTCCTTATACTATGAAGAGGTTAGGTTTATATCCTCTTCATTCATGGTTTTCTCACCTTCATCCTCCAACTTCTCCATCCTCTCATTAGACTGTGGTCTAAGGATATCTTCAATTTGTTGATTTTTGGGATCAAATTTTGAGATTAAAACTTTGGGCTTCCAAACCCTTTTTTGCACTTCCTTCTCCACAATATTAACCTTTTTCTTATTTTTAAGTTTAAGAGGGAAATTTTTAGCCCAATGACCCATTTTTTGCAAACAAAGGATGCATTAGGGATCATCAAAAATAACTTCTTGAGTCAATTTTCCCAATTTTGAGTTGATTTCCACCATCAAAGGAAGGTCCTTCTGGTGCACTAATTTGACATAGATCCTAGAAAACAAGAGTTTATCTCTAGAGGAAGTCAAATCATAAATAGAAATAATCTCTTCAAAGGATCAAGCTATCCCCTTAGAAATATCTTCATGCTAGAACTCAAGTGGGAGCCTCAGGAGTCTTACCCATACTAGATTAGTGAGAAAGAATGTGTCCAAGAGGTCCATATTTAGTTCCCACTTTTTAATTATTAAGGAGCTATTTCCAAATAACCATTGTGCACCACATAAAACCATATTCAAATTCTCCTTAAAAGTAAATATAAATGATAAATAACCTTTAGGCATTAAAGTAATGTCAACCTTACCATAGAGGGCCCAATTTTTTTTTAATCATATTTCTAAAGGTTTCAATATCTAGATGAGTCCCCATAAACTTGACAACTAGGGTTAAGTCTACAAAAGATTTAGAATTTTTTTGATGAATAGACCTTTTCTATTAATAAATAATATACTAGGATTACAATTCACAAAAAGGGCCATGGGATACAAGATCACCATGCAAAATTTCACATAGCCATAGCTAGAATCAAACAATTTTCATTAAAAAAGACATATAAAATACCTTAAGTGGCCAAAGTAGTGCCTACTGAGGGTGGTGGTTCATCATGATCATGAAAGCCTTAATCATCTTTGGGATTGGCGGGCAAGCTAGGAACAATCCAACCGACATCAACAACAATAATAGGATGATCAGTGGTAGCTTATGCATTCTTTATCTCTGGCAACAGAGGAGAAATCGCTAGATCTAAGTGAAGCCATTTCCTAGAAAGCACCCACCTAGCACTAGGAGGAGGAGCTAGGGACTAGCCAAAGCTACCATGGGGTGGGGAAGCTGAGTGGAAAATCTATCTACCATTGCCACTACTGGGAGAGTAGTGGCGGGAAGCCTAGGAGCGTGGGGTGTGCGAGTGGTGACCTGAGGAATGGCACCATGGACGGTGGCCTTGAGGCATTGAGGTATTAGTCAAGGCATCTAAAGGAGCTCTGGAAATAGTACAAGGGGCATTGCCCCAGTAGTTCAATAGCTCCTATAGGTGATCCACCTCCAAGAGAACTTTGTTGGCTTGCATCTAAATCTACATAATTACATTAATACAAATGTATGCCTTACTATACATAGCAATATTAATATCGAGAAATCTATGTGTGAAAACAAAAGCAGTCCTATCTTTCCATAGAGTGAAGAAAATCTCCATCCTAATAGTATGCCAAATCTAGGTGAATTTCTAAGGGATTCTGGGGGAATCATCCAATGGTTTGAAAAAATTGTGAATCCAGTGCCAATAATTTTGGGCATGCCTACAAAACCATAAGATATGCATGAAAGACTCTAGTTGCCCACCAAAAGGCATTCAGGATCTAGAACCCCAATATACTTGAGCCAAGGCCCAAGGGGAAGACCTTGGAAGGCTAGACACTAAGAAAAATGGGCAATCTTGGGTTCTATAATAGCACTCCATATAGTGTCAAAGCATTTTCTCCATTGAGAAAGAGAAGATTGCAAATGTCATCTTTGATTGAGCATATCCACCATTAGTAGATGGGGAAAAAGTCATCTATATCCTAGACTTTTCTTATAATTGGAAAAAGGAGTGGCAAGATACCACTTCCAATCATGCCATGAAGGTTGAACAGACTAAATACCCACTTTATGAATTAAGTGAACTGGAGTTGAAGAGAACAATAAGTCAAAAGTTTGCCAATCTGAATGGATAAGGTGACACTAGACTTGCATATCTTCCCAGGATCTAAAACTCATGGTAACCCTAGAGAAAAGATCCTTGGGAGTTCTGATGTATCGTTTGAAAAAATGCAAAGCACTAACATCTTGAGTCTTGGCAAGGGGAGTACCTTGGATGGCAAATAGGAGAGACCACTAAATTTTGTACTAATTCAAGTAAAGGCCATTATGGAACTCATCACTAGACCAGTGAAGCAAAGGCTTGATAGCTTCCTAGGCCTTCCATATGCTCCTGATAACAAATGAGTCTTGGGGTATGTGCAGGATCATGGTGTACCAAACTATGGCCTTAAGTGGCAGTGAAAAACTAGCAAATCAGGGTTATGTCAACTTGACACATAATTTTAAAGTGGTTTTGGACTTTATATCAAAAAGTTGTAAGAAAATAATTTGTAGAAAATTGAATCTAGTTTCTAAACTACAAGGCCTTATCTAGAGAAAAAATTATTTGATTGGTCAAATGTTTGGATTTTAACACAGTAGTACAAAAATTTCAGGGCAAAAATAAAAAGTAGATGTATGTCTCACCACCTTAATCATAATCAAATGATAACATTTTTAAATATAATTTTAGATATAAAAAGTAGACTAATTCCTACATGTGAGACATATTTTTAGCAATTTTTATTCCAAATAAATAATTAATTATGAATTTTCTACTATACTATTTTCAAAATTAAAAAGCTCCCATGTCTGACCACCTTAACTAGTTCAAAAAAAATCAAAATTAAGTTTTTCTTATTTTTTTCTTATACTAGTCGAAGCATAGAATGTGATGCATCTTTTGGATTTGATAAATCTTATACGGTTTGAAAGTTATAGCTATTTTTCAACCAGTATGTCAATCAGTACTTTGTAGCTGACTCTATTAGAAAATAAGTAATAATTACTTACTAAACTTGTAATTTGACAAAACTTACATTTATGTAAAACTAAGAACATTCTTAAGAAACCCTTTTCATTACGTCAAATTTTGGTTTAAAAAAAGTTGTCAGCTATATGCTTGAAGCAAAAAATACATAAGAACATGCCAACAACACATTTTCGGGATGTTTTAAAGATGACCATATAAGGTTTGTATCGAAAGATACAGTAGGAATTATAAAGGTATTAATTATTTTCATTTAGTATCAGGATGGGTGGGAAAAAAGTTGGAATAGATTTTGAAATTCTTTGAGGCATTTCAGAACTACATATTTTTCAGATCGCCACTTTTTGGCACACCATGATCTTGCACATACCCCTTGTATGATCACTAGCTCATGCATGATGAGAAGGGTGTGGAAACCAATCCCTTTCCAAGGAGGCCTATTGACGAGAAATCTAGAAGAGATGCAATGTCAAACCAAAATCTTGTAGGCTTCATCTCTAGTGATGGCATGAATAATCCATTTAGCACAAAGAGAAAGGCCTTGTTTATGTGTGGAAAGTAGGCCAAGACCACCAAATTCTTTTGGGAGACAACAAAAATCCTAGGCAACTTTGTGAAAGCCATGATGATCAAAACCAAAAGCTCAGATAAAATCTCTAAGAAATCTTTCCAATTTTTGGTAGGAGGCTTTAAAGGGAACCCAACAAGAACAATAATAGACATGAGTAGCTGCAAGAACTTTCAAGAAAATTTGGAATTTGCTGACAAGGGAGAGCAGTTTAATAAGCCAATTAGCAGAACATTCCAAATTTCAACAAGAAAAGCCTAAAAAGTAAAAGGAATGCCAAGAAAGTGGAAATTCTCCTCGTGACTAACCCATTTCCATTCAAACTGGCTAAGCCATGGTGGAGCTAGTAAAAATGACTGTTGGTAGTAAAGCATTTTATGCCATTGAATAGCAAATCTAAAGGCTTGAAAAAAAGTGTCTAGGCAACTTAAGTCATGTTTTATGTTTTCTTCATCCTCCAAAAGAGTGAGGAAGGAATCATCTACAAAACAATGATTGACTAATTGGGAAGATGATTCGGGCAAGGAAATTCCATGAACCAATATAGAAGACACAGAATGAGCTAGAAAATAGCCAAATACTTCAATAGCAAGCATAAAAAGTGCCAGTGCTAGAGGGAAACCTTGTCTAATGAAATGAAAAAGGTTAAAAGCCTCCAATTGCAAATTATTGATAGTAATTCAAGCATTAGAATTTCCAAAGAGCATCTCCATGGACTGTAAAAAATTGGGACCATAACCTAGAGCCTGGAGCATAGCCAAGATAAAAGGCCATTCAATGTGATTATAGGCTTTAGCAAAATCAATCTTAAAAAAAATAGCCATCTATCTAGACTTGTGAGCCCACTCCATTCCTTCTTAGACAATAATAATATTGTAAAGAATATATTTGGACTTAATAAAGCCAGTTTGCTCAAGGCACACAATTAAAGTCAACAGGTGCTAGATTTTGATAGAAATTGCCTTGGCAATAATCTTATAAGGCATGTTTAGAAGGGTAATGGGCCTCCAATTGTAGATTTCCTCTAGATCTCTAGCTTTAGGTATGAATTTGATATTTCCTTTATTTATAATGGCTCCTAAGCTTTTAGTATGGTAGGCTTCAAGATAATAAAAAATTGCAGATTAGGACCTAGATGCTCCCAGAGGTGTTTGTAAAATTTATAGGGAAATCCATTACACCTAGTGAATTAATCATCAACCATGGAGTAAACTACCTCCTTAAGGTCTTAGAGGGAAAGAAGTTTCTCATAGAAAGCACATTTCTCAACTGCTAGGCAGTTTAGAGTAATAGAGATACATTTTCTGAGAGCTTCCTCCTGAGTAATCGAATTTCCCTGTGAAGAAAAAATGTTCTCATAGTGATGAACAAATGCTTGCAGGATGTTAGGGAGACTAGAGAGAACAATAGTTCCTTGTTTTATTTTTTAATCCCAACATTGGTATGATAGGCTCGAAGAGCTTGGAAGAACTCCTTCGAAGCCTTATTGCCAACCTTTAACTAGTGGAGACAAGCTTTGATTTGGGCTCCTCGAGTAGCATAGTTATCAACAACTTTTTTATCATGGTGAAGTTTTGCAAGTTGTATTTTCAAATCCACATCAAAAGGATTAAGGGTGATAGCCTCAGAGGCTTTTTTGAGTGCAAAAGTGTTGGTTTCATAAGAATACTTTCTAAAAACTACCAACTATCACCCATAGATGCACATAAAGTGAGTAGTTCTACTAATGGTATCATTCCACCATTGAATCCATCCAATTTGAGAATGTAAATGTGGCTTTAGATTCTGGGCATATAGGATATGTGTGATGGTGGAAGCATGCGTCAGCACAAACATGTTAACGAAGAACTGTGACTTGACAAATTTCAAGATAGTTATGTGCCATGGAATGACAAAATAAATGGGATAGTGGTTAGATAACATAAAACTTGGTAGGGGAATGATAGGTAAATCACAATCATTAGAAAAGGAAAAAAAAACATTATGTAGTAATCATGGCACGATCGAGGCACTTTAAATTATAGTCAAAGCTAGCTCAAAAGTTGGACCAATTGTCTCAAACCCCACTATGCTGGCAGAAGTTAATATTGGGACAAAAAGGCCCAATTTATTGTACATGTAGTACTAGGCTTCCCTTTCCCCAACTATCCAATGCAAGGGCAAAATGTTGTCTTTGTCAGAGGCCACTTCAACCTTATTGAAGTCACCACACATAACCCAAGTAGCTAGAGGCAAGATGTCAACCGGCCAATCCCATATCTAGGATTTTTCTTTAGCATCATTGGAAGCATAAACATTAATTAATAAAAAAGAATGATTGTTAATGGAAAGAAAGAGCCAAATAATTCTATGCATGGGGTCAAAACTGTGCGAAATAATAGCAGAATAAAGACAAGGTGACAAGAGAGTAACTAGACCACCTTTGTCAACTTTTTGTTGAGAGGAAAACATAATGCTATCATGTCAAATAATGTGGCATGCAGAGGAGAGCATGAAACTAGAAATCTTAACTTCTTGCATACAGAGAAAATCTAAATTACCAAGTCTATGGCCGGTGTCCTAAACATAGTACATTCTGGAGAGGTCTATAAAACCTTGTACATTCCATGATAATTTTTTTATGAAAATTCTTCCATATCTTCCTCATCCTCAAGATAGGAGTAGCTATTCTATAAGAAGGTAGAAACCTAGTTGAAGTTAGAAGGAAAACCTTTGGTATTTATATCCTATCGTTTCACCTTTGGTTTCTTGGTATGTCCTTGAGAACTATGAGAACATCATGCTACCTGTGGCTCTATGGAAGAAGCAATAAGAGGGGTGTGAACCATAGCCAACGTAGAAGCCATGGTAGCTGCCTTAATCACTTGTGAAGTAGTAGTGTTTAAAACCTATGAGACACCCAAAATAAGTTCTACGAAAACTACTTGCATCCATATGTTGGCTAGAATTTGTGCTCCTATTGGGATAGGAGGAACCATGAAAACCACCACATATGATTGTTTAGGAGCCAAAGGAGTCAAGGAAACCTTTCCCTTGCACCCAACAGTAACCCATTCTTATTTATTCCCTTTGGTTGGCTTGGCAAGTGCTTCTTTAGGCATGGGCTTAAAGCTAGGTGTAGCCAAAGGACAATCCCCGATCTTGTGTTCCATGGACTAGCACCTATAACAAGTGTTGGGGAGGTTCAAATAGAGCACCTTCTAAGAGAAGGTTTGATCCCCAATCTAGATTTCTATAGAATCCTTAAGATCCTTGGAAAGATCAACCTCGATGCAAACACATCTTTGTGGGTGAGCATTAAAAAATTTCCAATGGTCCTTTGTGATAAATTTGCCAAGGGTATTGGAAATGGACTCAATGAATGGCCAACATGGTAAGGAGAAACTTGGGAACTAAATCCACATAGGAACCCTAATATTTTTATCCTCAAAGACTATGAAGTCTAGCAACCATTTTTGAAAAACAAGCAAAGACAAATGCACATACTAGGGGTCATTGTTAAAAATTATGTCTACTTGTGATTGGTTAGTGAAGTAAAATAAATAAATACTTTTGGTAAGGCTTTGCACACCATCAAGGAGGACTCCATGAGGAGTTCAACTCTTGTTAACCAATTCTTAAAGCATAGCTTTAGGAGGAGTCCTACCCACAAAATACTCTATCAAGGTATGTTGTTCTAACCAATTATATCTAGGATCAAATTCTTGTAAAGGAAGGATAATATTAGGATTACCTCATGAGAAGCCTTTGGGATGAATTTTCAAGGGCATTAATTCTATGGAGGCACCATGGCAATCTAAAGCAACAACATGAACAATAGTAGCAACTGGGTCACCACTGGCTAGGGCCATTATAACCTAGCCTAAAAGCTCTCATAGTAAATGTGGTGTCACAAGTGGAGACAACAAAAGGAGAGCTTAGATAGAGATTTGTATGCAAGAAAGCTAAAAGTTCACATGAAACCCTAGTAGAGCGAAAAAAATTGAGATCTTTAATTTGAAACCCATTTTTGACTAACATTAGATTTAGAAAAATCAACTATCAAGTCTAGGAAAAAAATTTGAAACTCAAATTTTTCCCAACACAATTTAGAGGTAATAGAAGGGAAGGTTGACTTACCTCCCAGTCTTCTTTGAAATAAATAAAATAAATTTCTATAACCATCTTTATCATTCTCTTTCTTTTGTTCTTCATCATAGGCAACATCAATTTCCTTACATACTACAAAAGAAGGGCCACCTTTTTAAATATTCTCAAGTAGGTCCCTAATAGGTGTAATAGTAGTAGTTAGAGGATCAGACTGATGAATGTCACAATCCCCATACCATCTTGAACCAAATCCCAACATGACTTTGTCTTCTTCTTGTTCCAGAGATCCACTTAAACCACCACCAGAATTCATTACCACAATGCCCATAACTAGACTCTGACCTAAAACCTTCCCTTCCTAACTAGATTCTATCCGCATAGCCAGATTTCCACCTATCATCATGCCTTGAATCACTGATGTTTTCTACTATTCTATATCCAATTACCAAATAAATAAGAGTATTTTAGAAAATTGACATTTCAATAACTGTTACTAATTTCTATGATATTTTTTTAATAACATATAAACACCATTTTTATAAAATTCAAAGTAAAGAATATTCTCAAATGGAGTTTATAGTATTTAAATTAGATATAGTATATTATAATTAAAAAATTCTACAAGAATGTATTTTAACAGTTGAAAAGATGTCAATTTTGAAAAAGAAAAAAATAATAAACCATATAAAAAAAAATTAAAAATAATATGACGTTCTAGAAGAGAGAGTCCTCTTCCAAAATGTATAATTTTTCTTCTTGTTAGAATAGATTTGTTTTGAAAAATGTAGTGGGAGATGAAAACTATCAATTTTAGGTGGGTTCAAACTTTTATTCTTGATTGGTCTAGCTATAGAGATTATCCATAGTTTGAGATCAAAGGGAAATAAATTCATTTCTATATAATTTTGTGGTGTGAAATAGACCTCTAATTTTCAACATTTTTTTGCATCTAAAAATTTATCTATAAAATTTAGAAAAATACTTCAATTCTTATTCCAAATAATTATTAAAAGTTCTAATCCCAAACTTTATCCATTTTTATACATTGCATTAGTTTACTTAATTTTAAAATTTTAAATAATAATACCCATTTTATATCATTGAAGGTGAACAATTATACTTTTTTTAGCATTTTCCTTTATGAAAAGGTGACACAAGTTTGTGCTTTTACCCTCTACATAAGTTTCATAATCTTTTTCTTTAACTCCTTAATTGATTTTCCAATACTGATACTCAGTCAAGATTATCCTTATGACCTTTTTAAACTCTAAGACTCATCCTAATCTGTTCTTCACTTCATGTATTGATTGAACAAAAAATTATCATGTCAAGGACTAACTTATCAAGTACCCATTATATTTCCATGATACTCAACTTCTCATTACTCATCAACACAACTAACTCATCTTTAAATCTCTTCTTTCCAAATTCTCTTCATCAATAAGATGATATGGGTTCTCTAAATTGTTACTAAATGTCTCTCCATTAGTTTTAAAACTATATCTTACAAATACATTTGAATCAATGAACACATAATAACTTCTCCAATTATATTTTCCAACAAGTTCTATACTAAAAATTAAACAAGCTTTTGATAAGTGAGGGTGTCTCCTTGAAAACCCATCCTCCCTTGGAGAAATAAAATAAATAATTATACAACTTAAAAAAAATTTATGGGTACATTTTCTAAATGATAACTTAAAGTTTTAAAAAATAAAACTACTAAAAGAAAATCAAAATTATTTTCACCAAATTGGTCACTCTCCAACGTGGCACCAGAAAGACTCCTCTTGTCTTTTTACATGTTCACAAATTTTTGGTCTATATACACTTTGGGATTTTTCAAATTGGCAAGGTGCATTTTTCATGTCTTCTTTTCCTATTTTAGCTTTACCACTTTATTAACTGGTGGGGAGAATCCAACTACAAAGACCTAAAAGAACTCTTCCTTTAGATCTACTTTAGGCTCTCTCTCTCCCCTAGCTTCTTAGGCTATTTTTCTCACCTTAACCCAAGGGATAATCACTCTACTCTTGGATCCTCACCAATCGGCTCAACATACTCCTCTACACTTAAAAATACACTTTTGCATTGGTAGTTTCCTAACCTACTATTCCAAGTAGTCACCACCCTATCTAAAAAATAAGCTCCTTATGTGCAAAGATGCACAAAAATTGCCAAAGTTGTCATGAAAACTTTGCAAAAATGAAAAGTTGTGAAGAGAAACATTTTTCTCTTTGCTTTCCAATTCTTCCTAGGACCCAAAATGTGTCTAGTTTCATCCCTTATGACTCAATAAGGAGATTTCACTTGTTTTCACCTATTTCTAGTCATGGTCAACTCGGTTGACTAGGCTTTCACCCATAAGCAACATTTTCTCACCTAACTCATATTTGAGTCCAATATGCAAAAACATCTCAAAACCTATTGCTAACCCTTCCTAACCTATTTAGGCACACCTCATGGACTATTATAAGTCCTTATTCTTGAATGGATTGTTTAAGACCATTTACAAGCTAGATTTTGAGTAGGGAAAATCAAAATCTAATCTAGGTGCTCTTGCATTATCAACATACTAGGGGAGTTTTGGTAAGAATTTGCCTTAGGAAAAAATTCACCTAAGATTGAAGAACTCAAAAAAAAAAGCACAATAGTAGATCAAAAAGTATGATCAATATATCAAAGCATGTCCTCATACATTCCTCTTTGTACATACACTGTAGGAGTGCCTGTATATAGGCCTCTCAAGATGCATCTAGAATGGGTCTAAAAAGAACTAGGAGATAAGATAAGCATGACAACTAAGCACACATCTTATTCGTCATTCTAGATGAGAGGATAAGCATGAAAAGGTGTATCTCAAGTGGAGATCATGTGCTTAATTAGTGTGCTAACTCCTATATTTTTGACAACATGTGCATAAAAGAGGTGCAAACTCCTATGTTGTCAACATGACAACTCACAAGAGTATGCATACTCCTAGGTGACTAATAAATAAATAATAAAAAGATGTATTAACCTAAGTAAACTGAAGTAAATGTAAATAGTAAATACTTATTTACACCAACAACCTCCCTTAAGTGCAACTTTGGGGAATGCACTTAAGCTTACAAAAACTAGGATGAAATGTAGAATGGGTCCTGACTACTAGGCCACATGTTAGGTACCCATGTACATAGTGCAATGCAATCTCTAATAAAGTGGAGAAAGAGGGAAAGCCTCATGGGAAAAGCCCTCCCCGAAAAAGAGAGATGAAAAGGGATGCATGGATGGATCTAGTAATTAAGACCCCCCCATTATGACATACATCCAATATATACAAATGAGAAGAATGAGAAAGACAAAACCTCATAAGAGGAAAAATTCTTCCCAATAAGAAAGAAGAGGAAGAGAGACGAGGAAGTCCCCCCACCCAAAGGAAGAATGTCAATCAGTGAAAGCGCTCCAAGGTGGAAGCTGGTCCAAGAGTGTTGAATGATGTTCCTCCCCTTTAGAAGAAACAAAGGCAAAGGTACAATCCTAAAGATGTGTGGGGGCCTTGAAACCTACTCAAGTGTCCTTGTGTCAATGTTGATGGTTGCCCCTTCCAACAATGCTAAAAAGAAAGAAGGCAGATCTACCAAGAATATATGTAGAACCTATTCCAATGAACCATCTATCTCCTCAACTAATAAAGAGACCTCCAACAACTATTGTACATAAGGATGCAAAATCAAATGTAGGGACATGAGGGTTAGAGTAAGCCATCACAACAACTATAGTAAGATCATCTTCATGAAAGAGACTTGTGAACCCACAATAGTGGGTTACACTTTTTTGCCTAAACTGACACTGAACTCTGAATTTTTAAGAAAACGTTCACTTTCAAATGCAAATTCCCATTTAATGGTTAGGAATTTAAAGATGAAGTAAACTAGAGTCTTTAAGGATGTTGTGTCTAGATTCTAAATTTATTATTATTATTTTTTTTAAAATTGATTCTATTGAATTATTTTTTCTCCTACGAAAATTGGTATGATATCAGAAACCTAATTTTTAAAGAGTGACACTATTTTTGACACACATAACTTTTTTTCTACAATAGATATCAATGTGATTCTTTCAAATTTAGTTTTTTGACATCCATACCTAAATTGTAGAGTTGGTCTTATATCTTTATCATTAGTATTTCATATTTTATTGTAGTTTAAAGTTGGCATAACACTAATTTAGACATACGTGGCTTTTGACACATGTAACTTATTATATATTTACCCAATTTTTAAAAAGTAAAATTTTATTGAAAGGTGACTCAAATATGGAGACCGTACTTATTTTTCAAAAATTTTATTTTTATATTTACTATTTTTCCATGAGTGTTGAATATCTTAGTTTATTTTTTACAATAAACCTATATTTAATTCATGTTAAAAAATATATACCTAAAAATTTTGGAAAGTACCAAATTCATAGTCATTATAAAGCTTGTTCAAAGTACTTCAATCATGTACAATTTTAGGTCTTTAGTGCTCCATTTGAACCTGGTAATTCAGCTCCGAAGAAAGGAAATCATTGAAAAAACTTCAAACTACTCATTGGGGCTTCTAACTAGCTAGTTTCGATAGAAACTTAGTTTCTATCGAAACTTAGTTTCTATCGAAACTATTTTACAAACTTTTGGTAGAAACAAAATTTCTTAGTTTCTATCAAAACTATTGGTAGCTTAACCACATAGTTAGAAAATCGCTTACATAGTTCCGATCAAAACTATCCACCTAGTTTCGATCGGAAGATGTAAATCATCAAGGTTGTCTCCAAAATCTATGGTGTGTGACTCCATGAACAAACCTGAAATTTTTGCCAAGAAGTCATCAATTGAAGCTAGATCTAGAAGACAAGGTGTACCTTGTTGTGTTGGTCTTGTCACTATGGAAATGTATGCATGTGGACTATATTGATGTTGTGACCTCTTGCTGCAACTGTCGATAGAACCCCACATGTCTAACTGTTGAAGTATTATCACTGGTGTCACTATCAGTTTCCACAATGTATGAGGTGTAGAGAGGATTAGAGGATAAGATGGGTGAACTTTCCTCAAATTGTACATCATTCTCCACCAAAATCTCATGAACCTTTGGATCCATAAGTCTATAAGCCTTCACACCATCTAATTAAAGTACAAGGCCTAGGTGTTGGTGCCTTGCATCCCCTCAATGATACATTTTCCCATGCTAGACAACTAAAAACTTTGAAGTGACTCACAACTAGTTTTCTACTACACCATGCATCAAAAGGAGTCTTCCTATCTAAGGCATTATGAGGAAACCTATTAAGTATGTGAGTGGAACTGCTGATAGCTTTGACTTCTTGTGTAGGATCAAGAGACTTGGCGTTTATCATGCAACTTGTCATGGACTTAAGAGTTCAAATCCTTAGTTCTGACTGAGATATTTGATAACCAATCAACTCCATTCTTGATAGTTTTCTAGTGTCAAGATAATTAAATCTTCCTCTTCCATGATGGACTAATCAATGTAGTAACCCCCCAAAATTCAAGAATAATGAATCAAAGAACACCCCCCCCCCCCAATGAATGATTTAGGCACTTGATAGCCACATTCCAATTTCAAGCCTATTTCTCAAAATATTATTTCTATCCATAGAATCTATAATTTTAATGCACATCTAAAATGTAGAAAAAAAATTATGCACTTTCAAAAAAATGAAACCCAATTTGGAGTCCAGATGAGCTTGTACTAAGCATTTTAAGTGGCAAAAATTGGGATTTGTGAGTTATATAAAACTTCAAGAATAGAGATCTCAAACCACCTACACCATTATGTAGATCATGAAATTCTACACCAAAAAAAAAAAATTTCTCGAAAAACTGAGTCTATATGAGGGAGATATCATTGTTTGAAAATCACCGCTATAGTTATTTTTCTTGAATCATCGTTGAACCTGCAAAAATAAAATGACTCTATATTTCACCTCAAATGTTTGATTTTGGTGAAGAAAATTCAATTTAGGGGTTCTTTGACCATCTGAATGTGATGCAAATATCTAATTTGCACTAGCAAGCAACAATCTTCACCTGCTAAAATCTCTCCTATGGCCCGATGGCCAAAAAAAATTCAAAAAATAATGCAAATGCAAATAAATTGTAGAGATGCAGATGAAAAAAATGTAGATCTAAAAATTAAATATACAAATCTGAAATGATCATTACAATTCTGCAAATCGGTCCTTTGACCGCCAGTTTGTAAAAAAAATTGCCTCAATTTTGACTATCCCTAGGGTAGGTGAAATTTTAGTCAAATTTCACTGAATCAATGCACTGAATGCAATGGAAAAGTTTTCTTTGGCTCTAGATGCTCCTAATGAATACTATACTCTAAATCTAGGTTGAGGTGTTGAAGCAAGAAGATGGTCCCAAATGACTATGTGAAGAGAGATTCTTTAAGAGCTCCGATACCATGTAAGAATTTTCCTTAGGGAAAAATTCACCCATGATCAAAAAACATGAACACAAGTGCAATAGTAGACCAAAAGGTATGATCAATATGTCAAAGCATGTCCTCATACATCACTCTATGTACATACACACTAGGAGTGCCTATATATAGGCCACTCAAAATGCATCTAGAATGGGTCTAGAAAGAACCATGAGATAAGATAAGCATGACAACTAAGAACACATCTTATCCTTCATTCTAGATGAGAGGATAAGCATGACAAGGTGTATCTCAAGTGGAGACCATGTGCTTAATTAGTGTGCTAACTCCTATGTTGTAGACACCATGTGAATAAAAGAGGTGCAAACTCTTGTGTTGTCAACATGACAACTCACAAGATGTACTAATAAGTAAATAATAAAAATATGTACTAACCTAAGTAAACTTAAGTGTAAATAGTAAATACATATTTACGCCAACAGTTCTCTATATTAGATATACACCACTAATTTAATTCACATGAAGTCCCCCCAAAGTTTGGTCACTTTTTTGTTTTGATTTCTTCCATACTTATTTCAAGGACTTTAATTATTGCATCTACATATTTTTCTCTATCTCCATTTTTCCTCACATGTGAAGGATTGATAACCTTGATGTTATTAACCATGATGTTTGTAGTTCCTTTAACTCTTCTTCAATCCTTGAAGATCTTTTATGGTTGTTCTAAAAATAGCTTTCTCCAACTCATATTCTTTTTTAGAGTGATCCTCATATACTCATCAAATATTTTTGAGTATCTTTCTATTAAGAGCTTGGAGATCCCATATTTTCCAAATTCAAGGATGTGAGTGATGACCACTTCCCACTTTCCTTCATCTATCTCCAAAACCTCAGCCTCAACTTTTAATTCTCCAAGAAAGGATTTTACATCATAGAAAACCACTCTATAGTCTTGTATGATTTTATTTCCAACCACTATTAACCTATCAATCTAGTTGTTTATAAGATTAGCTAATTTATAGCCTTGGTGAATCAATTTTAATAGTTTATTTTTGTCAAGAGAAGTATGATCAAATAGCTAGGGTGGTTGTGCAAATGATAGTAGCCTAAATTTATCAAATGTGTCTATATACTATGACATGTACCTAATAATCTTCTTCAACTCTCTTTTATCTTTAGCATCCTTCTATTAATGTATACGGATTTTCTTGGTGGTTTCATCAAAGAAATGATTACCTACCTCTCTATCCATAATCGCACATCAATATTGTTTCATTTGAAGTTCCTGAAAAATAATCTCCTTTGTTACCTTGATAGCCTTGTATAAAGCATCCTTTTTATGTCAAGGAGTAGGTTTTGTATCCTTTGACACCCTCAAAATAGTTTTTATTTTATTTATTGTAGGTTTCTTTAATTTGTAGTTATTTTCTATATCCTTAATAGGGATAGAGATCTTGAACATGATACATTTCCTATTCACCAATTTGTTTAGCCATTGTGGCACAACATTGAATATCTCCTTTTCTTTAGAATATTTCTGAGGGGTATATAAGGTGTCAAAAGAAGAATCATCAAAGCCAAAAAGTTAATCCTTTTGTTGTCCTTCATCTTGAGATGGTGAATTGGAACTCTTATCCTCTGTTTATCCAAATCAACATAAACACCCCCCTTGTCCTCAATTTTCTTATGTTTCAAAAATTTGGTTCTTGACCTAGTTATTCTAAACCTAGTTATCTACAATACATAATGACCAACTAGTACAACAATGTCCTTACATGGGGTTGACTTCTTATTTTTGGGTATGAGTTCGGCAGCATCAATAATGAGGACAAAGATATTAGAAGTACAAATACGGGGGGCCAAAGAAATCCAAATTTTATCATGTTGAACCATTTGTCATTTTGGCTCTCTTCAAATTTATGACTTTTTAGTATATCTAATCATAACCCTAGTTTTATATTGTATATTGTCCTCTTTCTTCAAAGTATGGAACATTGGTTCAGTTTTATTTTCATAGTCAGATTCAATATCATCAAAATCATGTTATCATATAATTATTTTAGATTCATTAACGTTTTTAGCATGACGACTTAGGATAGCTGAAAGCAAGAATGATCCCTTGTGTGAAACTCCACTTTGTTTGAGAAATCCTCCAAAAAAATATCAAGCCTAGAAACTATTTTAAAATTAAAGCTTTTGAGATAGTACAAAAAGAGGTGTATGTTTGAAATACATTACTGGTAATGAAAAAGAAACACTGAAACCTATGTCCTAAATCTAGGGATGAACAATATAAAGAAAGTATTAAGAGATTTTTGTATAGATCCAATGCTCTAGACTTTATGTTGAATTTTCTTTCTATGATGGAGGATTGGAGACTAATTTGTAGTATTATTAGATTGGATCTATGAGATAGATAAATAGTCTAACTATAAAATAACTCATGATAATAAAAAGTTAAACATACTGGTCACAAAGTTCAAGGGTTGTGCTTCATTTTGATGGGATCATTTTGAAAAGGAAAGACAAAGGAGAAGGAAAGAAAATTTCAAGACATGGGCTAATATGATTTGGAAAATGAAGAAGATGTTTCTCCTTGTTAATTACCAAGTGAACTTATTGAGGAAATTTGATGTAAGAACAAGTCTTTCTTCCTAACCCTACCTTCTCTCGGGGTCTTTTCTAGGCCACTTCTCTAGGCTATTAGGGTTCTTCCACTAATCCTAGGTTAGAAGGATCACATTCCCAATCCTTAACTCCTTTAACTTGTCCACACCAATGAAGAAATCAAATCAACTCAATAAATGCTCCTTAGATGCCTTATAGGATCATCCACACCAAATGAGCACACATTCTAAAAAGTGCCTTTTCAATGGAGAGAGAGGTTTCTTTCTAGCATATTGGAGCCATTCAAATGCTCATCATGCAAATATGCAATTAAATCTCTCTCAATTTCAAGAAATTGTCCAAACTAGTCCTAATAGAAGTACAAGGAATTATGTCTCCACATGCACCCTTTGACACATGACATAAAAAATTTCTTAACAAGGTGGAAAATAGACTTCATATCTTAACACCTTTTTAAAAGACATTTCAGTTTCACCTAGTCTCACTTCCCCAACCTATGTATACAACGGGTTGCTAATATTAAGCCTAAAGTTAAGGGTTTCACCAATGTGTTGATAGTGTTAACATGGGTTTGTTCAAATCCATACCAAAACATGTCACCAAGACTTCCCCTTTGGAATAGGGCTTCTTCACCCTTATATCATCCTTTCCATCCACTTGGATTTAATCAACCAATGCACTCAATCCTAACAAATACTATTTCAATCACTATGATACCTAACCATGCTCCTTTAGCTATCCTAGGGAATCACTTTAAAAATTCCAAACATGCCTTATAGAGCCCAAGTTCTTACACACTTCTAGTACAATGATTCATCTCACACATTCCAAGGAACTATACAGACGCCATGGTAGAAAGGTGAGTTATGACTCCATTTCCAAAAACTACCTAGTCTAGACCAATGATGATGTTAAACAAAAGAATTTACAAAATGCAATGTAATAAAAAAAAAATGACATATCTAACATCTAATAACTCATTCATAGGTCACAATGTAGAGATCACTCCATTAAATGACTCAATGAAATGAAAATGATCTGATTGTGGAAAAATTGCTTAGCAAATTGCTTGTTCATTAATCAAATTTCCATTCAAATGTCAACCAACCCATATGATAGGAAGAGGTAGACCTTCTATAGGTCTAATACACATGTCACAACCATTATAAGTATTTATTCTACCTATGTCTTGGAAATGAACTTTTTGCAACAAAAATTGTCATGACACCTTTCTTAATTTTGTAAAGTTGTCATGGAACTTGACAAATTTTAGTATAGTTAGACCAAAATTGGTCAAAACCTCATGAAATTAGACCAAATTATTTAATATTATACTTAGGCCATGAAACCACCATTCCAACCTTTCTTTTCCTGATCTAGCCCTTTGAATGTACAAATGTCACATTTGACAATGATGACAACAATTATACAACACCTAACAGCTTTGGACAATCAAGTACCATAAAAAATACTAAAGACCTAGTTAGACCTCCTAATGACTAAGAAACCCTCTATGATTCACTAGCTTCCTTATTTCACTAGTGGCTTGGCTATGGCCACTACAAGCCAAAACTTGACAAGGAATCCTAGGTTACCATGTAGCCTTACCTAGGTGCTCCTACACCAAAAATGTTGAATTTGTGGCCAAAATACATGAGTGTGAAATAAAAAAATGAGTTATTATACAAGAGTGGTACTAGATATGTGCATGTGAATGATGAAGGTGAGTAAGTGGCTAGATACCTGAATGGTTTGTACACATCAATTTAAGATGAGATTAGCTATGTTAAGATGGGCATTATGGAAGAAGCATATCACTATGCTCTGAAGGCTAAAGAAAGATTGGTGGAAAAAAATGAATAAATATAGAAATGAAGAGGTGTCTTATTTCAAATAAATAAAGGTAGAATGCATGAAGAAAGTAGCAGATGTGAAGTCCAAGAGAAAGTAAAATCTGATTGGAAAGATGAAAATGGTGATAAAAATGGTAATTACACTAGAGATAGCTATACTAGTTACTCTAGAAATAGTAATAATGGTAAGAGATATGAATGATCCTTTTGTAAAGGTACTTTTAAAAAATATGGCAAAGAAGAACATAGAGATTTTGATTATACAAATTTTGGTAAAAACTTTAGAGGAAGTAGAAGAATTATTTTTCTTGTGAAGAAGTTGTTAAACTACCTTATGAACCTAATAATAGTGAGAATCTAATGATAAGAAGGGTCTCATGGAATGTGAAATATGATGACATACTTTTTTTGAGTAGAATACTATTTGAAACAAAATGTAAGATTAAAGGGAAATATTTAAAAGTGATCATTGATAGTTGTAGTTAAAATAATCTAGCTTCACAAAAACTAGTAAATATGCTAAAGTTGTAGAGGTTGAGACATCAAAACTCTTATCATGTTTTATGGATTAAAGATGATTTTAAATTACTAGTATTGAAACAATTATTGCAAAATTTAAAATTGGAAATTACTATGATGAAGTACTGTGTGATATTATGCCTATAGATTTTTGTCACATTTTGTTTTGTAGATCTTGGGAATATCATAGACAAGCAATGCATGATGGTAGCTTAAGAAATATACTATTTGGCCAAATCTGAAGAAGATGATTTTATCACCCTTGATTCAGAAAATTAATGGGAAACATTGTCCTATAGTAAGTTTTTATTTTGTGGATGGAATATGATTTGTTAAGGACATGAAGGAACATGACATATGATTTGTTTAGGGCATGAAGGAAGATGAACTTGAGCATGTGCTTGAGGTAAAATCTTCATAAGATGAATCTTAATATGTTATTTCTAAGGATGTATCTACTTGATGGATTTCCTCCTAGGATACGTGTATGGATTTGATACAAGGAGTTAGATTACTTCCATAGAATGTTGAATTGAATAGACAAGAGGAAAAATTTTTGGAGAGAGGTTTAATAAGAGAAAGTTTGATTCCTTGTCCAATACCTTCGATATTGATACCTAAAAAGAATGGAGAATGGAGAATGTGCAATGATTTCATAGCTATTAAAAAGATCATAGTAAAGTACGGGGTTCCTTTTCCTAGGACTAATTTTATCATGGATTGTTTGAGTAGAGCTACATACTTTACTAAAATTGAATTTAAAAGTGGATATCATCATATTAGAATCAAGCAATAAGATCAATGTAAAACTTCTTTTACAGCTAATCAAGGATTGTATAAATGATTGTTATGCCTTTTGTTTTGACTAATGCACCTAGTACTTTCATTAGATTGGTGAAAAAAGTTTTGAACGAATTATTGAGAAAATTTGTAATTGTATGTACCTTGGTGAAATGCTAATTTTTAGTTAGATTAAAGAGGAATATCTTGATCATAGTAGACAAGTTCTACAAAGGTTAAAAGAGTATTTTTCTTTTATTATCTTGAAGAAACATTCTTTTATGAAGGATGAACTAGTATATCCTAGTTTTGTGATTTCAAGTAAAGGTTTGAAGATGGATCTTGAGAAGGTAAAATCTATATTGGAATAGCCTACACATGATATTGTTTAAGACTTTTGATCATTTCATGTGATGGAAATTTTTACAGAGTTTATTAGAACTTTCAATTCAGTATGTAATAAATACTATGGAAATGCTATGACAAATACTACGTACAGAGATAAAAAGGATTTCAAGGGACACAAGGAACTACAGTTTTTTTGCCTGATTTAACTAAGTTTTTTATGTAAGCTATGATTCTAGTGGGAATGAAATTGGATATATTTTTATTCAAGAAGAACGACCTATAGCTTTATTTAGTGATACATTGAATGATTCTATAACGAAATACTTAGTTTATGATCAATAATTCTTTGCTACTATTTATGGTTTGAAAAATTGGAGATATTATTTGATTCCTAACAAATTTATCTTCTATATAGCTCATAAATCCTTGCAATGCATTAGAAATCAGCACAAACTAAATTAGAGAGATATGAAGTAGGTTTAATATTTATAAAATCTTACCTTTTTGTTTAAACAAAGAAGTGGAAAATCAAACAAAGGTGATGATTACTTGCATATAAGAAGGATTTTCCTTATCAAAGTCAAGGTTTAAGTGCTTGGTTTTGATGATTTGAAGACTTTGTATAAAAATTAACTTGATTCCGTATAACCTTAGAAATCTTGTAAGTGTCATTTGATAGAAAACTAATATAGGTGGATTGACTATTTCATTCAGGATGGCATGTTGTTCAAAGGAATTTAGCATTACATACATAGTGGATCTATGCGAAGTAAGATCAATTTGGAATAGATAAGACACTGAAGTTGATTGCTTAAAGATATTTTTGGCCAAAGATGTAAAAATATGTTTAGAAATTTTTGATAAGTTGTGGAGTTTTTCAAGTAGCTAAAGGAACTATTCAGAAATTTGGAATGTATTCACCTTTACCTATTCTTAGTAGACCTTTGGAAGATATAAGAATGGATTTTGTACTTGGATTGCATGGAACTCCAAGAATTTTTTATTTTATCTTTGTAAAAACTATTTTAGAAGGAGATAGTAAGGTTAGATGGATTTCCAAAGATAACTTTTTTAGACAGGGACACTAAGTTCACTAGGTAATTTTTTAAGACACTTTGGAAGAATTTGAATACTAATTTTAAGTTTAGTTCTATATTTTTTCCTCAAATGGATGGAAAAAATGAAACTATCAAAGAAGATTGTGTAACTTGTTGACTAGACATTGATTTTAATTCTTATTTGTTTATGCCCACAACCTAGAAGCCCTCAAAGTCGAGTGTGTTGTTCTCTTTATATGTAAATTTAAATAATTATACATGTTGAATTGCATATAACCTCTTATTCCTTGTTCATTATTTGAGTGAGCTTATGTCTGTAACTCTTTTGTTTTTGTATGTAGCTAATATTTGTGAAGTAGGCATTTTTACTCTTGGTTTTAAGTTATGCACAACTCCTATCATGTCAAGGACCTATCCTAGAACCTTTTCCTAAGTGAATATACCCCGATGTTCCATGTTCCTTGTTTATTGTATCATTCTTTGCAATATCTATTTCTTATAGTTTTCACCAACAAGGCATCTTATTTTAGTTTGTAATTTTTTTCCCCCAGTGATGTGGTGTCTTGTATAGTTGGAGAATAACTCCTAGCTCCCATGTGGACCTATATTAAAGTGAGCATGATCTTATAATTTCCTCTTCTTGGGTTTTGATTTAGTCTTTTGAGAATGGACTTATTATGTAATTAAATCCCTATCTAGCTGAATTATGGCTTAGATAGCTATATAAGAAGCTTGGTTAGGTGTAAAAAACTAGGTTTGGAGGGAGGCAAGGAATGTATATTAAGAAATAGATATTCGGGGAGAGAGGATGTGAGATTGGACATTGATTTTAATTCTTATTTCTTTATGGACACAATCAAGGATCTCTCAATGTTGAGCATGTTGTTGTCTTTATATGTGAATTTAAATAATTATTCATGTTGAATTATTGCATACAACCTCTTATTCCTTGTTCACTATTTCAGTGAGCTTATGTCTGCAAATCTTAACAAAGAGTAGCCTGGGGTTTCTCCTTGAGATACCATAAGCTTTGTGTTAGTTACCAAAAAATTGAAATGTGGTCCTCATTGTGACTTGACCTTTGTCCCAAAGAAGCTAAGATTATTCTAAAACTTTATAAAAACTTCAAAACATCAAAAAAGAAGATCTACTAGAACTGATCTTGTGAACTTACCTTCATAGTCTCTCCTTGAAAATAATATCACTAACACTCTTTTAACATAAGCTCCTTTTTAAACAGATGGTTGGAAAAAAAATATGGGTTGATTAATATATCCCTAATTACAATGAAAAAGAATTGGATTTGATATTTCATGTAAGTTCTAATTATTATTTTTTATGTTACACACATGACCTTTCTAATACATAATTATCGTATCAGTGCTACCTCACCTTTTTATATCTTCAACTTGGATATAGAGATTTTTTAAAATGCTCAAATCTTAATGGATTTTGTACATGTTTCCTTTTTTGAAATAATGGAGAGCCATATTGAATTTCATTAAGCACTGATGAGCCTAATTATCTGCTTATATTAAATTAATTTAAGTTTTTTCATCTAAATATGAAGTGTCACTCTTTATTTTACTTTTATATTTATTCATTACATCATTGCACCTACATGTAGCTCTTTTGTTGGACCTCTCTTCATTGGTTCAAATACTTCTTTGAACCTCACTGAAATTATTTGAACCAGCTCAAACATAGTTCCAATCTAATCAAATTATTTCATAACTATTCCTAGGTAGGATATCACTTATTTATCTTCAAAATCATGCTTGTTAAATTCATAATGCTAAAAGGGACATGAAAATGAAAAGATGAACTATCCCAATGAAATCATAATATATACTAAATGAAATCAAATGGAAAGAGATGGAGAGAAATTAACACAATACCAAATACCACCAAAAAAAATAAAAACTAAAGAAAAAGGTGACTCTAAACAAGAACTAAAAATTGGAAAATTAAAAGTTGCAGGTTAAAAAATTATACAGAAAAGATAAAAATAAGGTATGTGTTCTAACAATAAACTTATAACAAATTGAATAGCTATAAAAATAAAAACTATTATCAATTATATTTATTGTAAAGTTCATGATGACCAAATTCCTAATTAGACTGATTTTTCAACAATCTACTTTAAGTGTTTTTGCCAATGGAAATGTTTTTATCTTGATTTTAATGAATATACATAGAAAAGACTTACAAATTTGTTGCATAAGAATTAGACTATAGGGATTGAATATAAAGATAATTTTCATCATTTTGGAGACAACCATATGAATCTAAATTAGGCCAATAGTCAAAAGACATAATTCATGCCAAACTTAACTATGCTTTCATAGATAATCTGAACAAATTTCCAATGAGGTAAATCTGAAAATGAACTAAGCAACTAGTAGTTGTATTAGATTACACACTTATTTTACTTTGTCATATATTATCATGATAAAAATGCAAGAAATACATGCAAGATGATTATGATAGATCATTAAGTTAAGGATATTTTATGATAGTATAAGACAAGCCCTACACAAAATGTTAGTGGTTCCAAAATTATTATAAGAGGGACTATGGGAAGTTTTAAAGAATCATTTAAATAGAAAATATTACTACAAATGAAATTTATTACATAGGTTAGATATTAATGCATAACATTAATAATGAATTGAAATTATCAAATAAGAAATGAAATATTCATATTATAAAATTGAGAAGACAATTAACATATATATTATAGATGATTAATATATAACATTATAATTTATTTTAGTCCTTCACATAAGTAGTTTAAAATTTACTACTTGTTCTTTCTAAATTTGAGGAATCTCTTTCCTATATGGGGGATAAAAGAAGAGGATGCCCAAAGGGGATGTCAATCTCAACCTTGAAGATAACACTAAGAATGTTAAGTTGAACCTAGGGTAGGACAATTAGAGATAGAGCTTTGATACAAAAGATCATGGGAATGTGATTGGTGTGTTTGGAAACCCAAGACTGATGATGAGGGATATTAATTCCATTAAGAGTCAAATGCATAATATCTAGATTGAGTTTGAGCATATTAGTAAAATTAATAGGGGATAGAGAACTTTAGTCCAGCACCTGGATAGACTTACTGATCCTATTGATAATCCTAAAAAATGTTACAAATATGATGAAAAGAGTACCATCCCTAGAGGAGACAGTTAGAAATACAAAATATATGATGAAATATTTGATGAAAGGGTGTATAAGTTGGACGAAAGAATCATGGGTATTGACAACACTTTGAAAAAGATTGTTGAACAGAGCTTCTCAATTTTAAAGGCCACTATTGAAAATATTAAGATCCTTCTGAAGAAGATAAAATAGTAGAGAAATGACCATGGAAATAAGGAGTTGTGGGATGAAAAATGACCTAGTAAACAGACTAGGGCAAGTTCAAAGAAACCTAAGGCTATGGATGATAAATAGATTGATGAGCTAAGGGATTGTATAATTAAAATGAATATTTTGGCTGATCAGGTAGTGGACCTATTAAAGACTTTCTAGCTATTATTTTTTTGTCTTTCTTTGGTGTTATTTTTGTCTCTATGGTCTTACCGTTTTTTGGGGGTTCTTTGTTTCTAGTTGCTTTTATTCTGGTTTTTGATGCATAGTTTCATTTGGACTTTTTTTTGCTTATATGCTCTACTCTTTGTAAATGGTTTTGAGTCCTATCAAAACTTTTTTTTAATTAATCAAAACATCAATCTTCTTTTGTAAAAGATTAACTATTCTTTTATCATGGCTTCACCAATATAGTTATGTAGTGAAACCATACTAGTTCGGGCACCAAATTTTTTTCTCTTCAAGTTATAGTAGTCTTTTCTCATTCAAATCAACCTTGTTCATGTATTATTTATGATGTTACATGCACATTTTTTCAACAATTTAGAGATTAGATATCAACTTCTTATTGATATTAAAAATAAAATACTTTATTCTTATTACATCAAAGAATGATTTTTTTTCCATATATTTTGTTTTTCACTTTCCCTTCCATTTTAAGAGCGTTGAACTCTTTTCATATTTCATGTTCTAGGTTTAAATGAAATGCTTAATCTTGACTTTCAAGGTTGATGAAATGCATAACATTTATCAGAATAGTAAATAGAGATATTTCCTAGACTTATGGCCCACTTTTTACCAAATGAAATATTCATTGTTTCATAAAGTTCAATAATAAATTTTGTATGAATCTTATTTTCTACTCTCTTCAGACATTTCATTTTAGTAACCATCATGCCTAGATGGAATATTATGTTCATAGTCTTTAATTATCTTGTAATTGGACTAGATATAACCCCAATGGCTAGATTATTTTATAATGAGCTCCAGTATTAGAGAAATGTTCTTGAATGATTTTCCACTTAGATAAATTTAATGTCATCTCATTGCACCACCACCTAATTGTATTTCTTTGCCAAATTTTTAAGCTTCAATTAAAATCATTCTATCTTCATAGCTTCATTGAGATCTACTCTTCACTTGAGAATTATTAGTTCATCCATTGTTTGAAGAGTTCCCTTTATTTTGGTTTCAATTTTCTCTGGAACCATTAGCTTCAATTTTCTATTTAACCTAGAATTGACTAAAGACATAGCATGCAGAGTTGTCCTAAAGCTAAGTCCTCCTTTTTATTTTTAGTTGGCCAAATACTTTTTTATACAATTAAGTTATGAACCTTTGAACCTCCTAAAAAATCAATACTCTTTGAAATTTTGAACCCACTTAAACCTTCCAAACCACTTTGAACCTAGTTCAAATTGGTTAAAATAGTTCAACAATTCAAGAGCTTTCTTTTGATAGATTCATAGCTCAGACTTTGTACAAGAAAGTGCCAAAGCTAAAGGAGTTGGATACTATAAACATGAGAGTGGACCCCATGCACATTCTAATGATGTAAGGAAAATAAAAGGTAGTGCATGGATTAATGATAAAAAAGGGCATTTGTGATGAAGTTTAGTCTATTTGATATCATTAAATGAAAATATCCCACAAAAAAAAATTCTCAAGAAACTGAGGATATCAAGAATATGATGAAGTTAAAATCCAAAAAGCTAGAAGGATGATTGTTTATGGCAATGAATGTGAATAGTCTTTTCATACTGAATTATGAGACAAGAAAATACTATAAAAGTCCAATTCTCTATGTTAATTCAATATTTACATTCTTTCAATAAACTCATCCTCAATGTTATGTCCATCTCAATTTTTGACACTAGTTGTGGACATAAGCATGATAGTAAGTTCAAGAGGCTTAGAAAAGTTACGTACTATAGGTTAAAGGTAATTGTAAGATGTTTATTCACTTCAAGTTTCTATTTCTAGGCAAATTTATCTTTAGGCTTAATTGAGAATTGTGATTTTCTTCAAGAATTGGGAAAAATGAAATCATCTACATTTTTTATGGAAATTATAGAATTATAGTTGCAAAGTATCACAACACAAAATGAAAGTTGGAAAAAATGTTAAAGACAAGGATAATTTTATCCAATTCATCATTCTACTAAGATAGCTAATATAATTCCAAGCTATAATAAAATACTAGGATAACTAATTTATTATTCCAAAGTAAAAGAAAAATGAAAATATTATAATCTGTATGGATTTTTGTAATCTAAGCCAAGCTAGTCTCAAAGATAGGTATGGTCTACCAATAATGGAACAAGATCTTTAGACTGTACCTACTTTTGAAATTATGTCTATATTAGATGGGTTTTCTAGATATAATGAAATTATCATGATTCAATAAGACTAGCATAAAGTAGCCTTCATAACCCCTTTGGGGAACTATACTTATAGAAGGATGTCTTTTGGTCTAAGTAGAGGAACAATATTCTAGAACAGTTTGAATTCCTCTTCTAGTAGTTGAGGAATAAGCTTATAGTGGTGTACCTCAATAATCTCAATATTTTCTCAAGATGAATAAAACATCATCTTCAAGATTTATAGGTAATCCTAAAAAGGTGTAGAAAACTTAACATATCTCTTAATCCTAAGAAATAAATCTTCTTTGTTGAAGAATCAAAACTCTTAGGATACATTGTTTCAAAAGAACCTATAAGAATGTACCTAGAAGGAGTGAGAGCTATCCATCAATTAAAATTTCCTAAAAATTAAAGTGGATTAAAATGTTTCTTTGGACAGATAAATATTTTAAGGGCATTTATTCTTAAATTTTTAGAGATCAGTAAACATATCATTAATATGATGAGTGAAAAGAATCTTTTTAAATAGAATAAAGAAGGTAAAAATACATTTGATGAGAGAAAAGTTTCTATAGCTAAAGAATTGACACTAGTTATCCCAAAGTATAAGAAATATTTTATCATATATTTTTACACATTAGAACATAATAGCTCATGCATCTTGACTTAGAAAAATGATCATGGAGAAGAGACAACCATAGCTTTCATGATTACCCCATTAAAGAAACATGAACTTCAGTAGTCACTTATAGAAATATGTAGTGGTAAAGTCTGTCGAACACTTTAGATACTATATGATGCATTCCCATTCAAAATGACATGTTCCTATTGCAACAGTGAAAAATATTCTCACTCAATAAGAAGTTGCAGTAAATAAGAGAGAATCTTGGGTAGAATAAATTTAGGAGTATGATTACATGTTGAAGGTATCTAATTTAGAAGGACCCAAGGACTTTGTAACTTAATGATAGGAAATAAAAATTTACTTGAAAGTGGTGCAAAAATTAAGCCCATAGCCCTTCTAGTAAGCCATATTGATCATTGGTTCTCTAGTGTTGCAAACGATTTGACTTATCAGAAATGTCACATGAATATTTGACACCTCACAAAAAAGGAACTTGAAGCTTAAAAAAAGTATATATATTATTTTTCAAAGAATTATATATAAAAAGGGAAAGGATGGAACTATTTTCACAAGTATTGAAAAAGTTCAACAAAAAGAGCTTCTAAAGACTATTTATGATGAGTAATGTGGGAGACATTTCTCATCTACTATAATAGAATTTAAAATCTTGAGAAAATATCTTTATTTTCTTGGAATGTTTCAAGTTATTTATACATATGTGAAGAACTATGATAAATGTAAACTTTTCATGGGAAAACTATTGGAAACAATTCTTCAATTTTATGTTTTCATTTATGTTACACAAATATCAGTATTAACCTTGTATATCCTAGTATTGACCAAGAAGTTGGGTAAGGAATACTTTTACATCATTAAATGAATAGTTGGTTAGTGAAGGGTATACTTCTTGTAATATTGACCGAGTGGTTGGGCATTGAAAGAGTCACAATATTAGTGGATCCTTCAATCCTAGTATTGACCCAGTGACATTGGATTGCAATTGTCTAATAATTAATTAATTGAGGCCAACTATTTTGATGTTTAGTTATTATTTGAAATGGTATTCAAGATGACTTGACAAAGTTTATGATATATAAGAAATTTCAAGTTGTGATGATAGAATGAACAAGTGGAATGTTGAATAAGATGGATATGTGAGTGAAGGAAAAGGTAGAGTGGGAAAGTGTGGATGATAAGATGCAAAGAACATCTGATTAGTAAGGATCCATATTTAAAGAGAGAAAAGAGATCTAAATCATCAAAGATAGTTTCTACTTAAATCAAGTCAAAGTGTTGTTAATTTTTAATCATTGTAGTAGTAAAGAAGTCTCTTAATAGAGTTGACTTAATAGTCATATTGTAAATCCTCTAACAAGATGACATTTCAAGATTGAAGTGTTTGAGGACCTCTAACTAGGTTGCATCTAATAGGGTGATATAAATCCTTGAACAAGGTCATACTTAACAATATCTATTGTAACCTTTAATAGGGTTGGCTCCTAATAAGGATGATTTTAAAAGAGTGAAAAATATTGTAATTATTTGCATGGTGGTTTTTGCAAATCGGATTTCCATCTTAAATTGTGGTGTCATCTATGTTCATGTTATTTTCTTATGCTTTATGTTTCTACAACTAAGTTACTAAAGGTTAATATAGATTAATAATCATAAGATTTCTTTGTTAACAAAGTTGGAAAATATTTATTAATCAATGGAAAGTTTGAATTGACATCTAGGGAAAAGGAATTGTTTTGTGGTAAATCATTCACCCCTACCTTCTTAGTTACACTCTATATTTTACAAACTTGGTATCAGAGATATTGGTGTTTATAGGAATGTTTTTTATGACCTAAGCTAAAGATCAAGATGTCTTATTGAAAGGAGGTTCCTAAACTTTAAAAAAACAACTTTTCAACATGGAAAGTATTGATGAAGTTGCATCTATCAAGCATTATGTAAATCTGACTATCCTACTTGGAAACACATATGTGCCACCACCTAAACCTATGATTGTGGAACAAATGAAAAAGATAAGAATCACAATTTAATGATAATTGATATAGATTCTTGTCTAAACTATTCTAAATTAAATTAGGTCAAATATTATCCTATTCTATTTTGTATGTGGGAAAAGATGCAACAAGGCTATGGAGGTGATAAAAATGTGCAACGAGAAAAGGTAGAAAGCTTGAGAGGCAAGTTTGATCAAATTAAAATGAATGAAAGTCAAAATATTATCTAGTATAGTGAGAGAATCAAAGAAAGTGTGAGTTTAACTAGAGCTACATGAGGATATATATAACTAATGAGATAGTTGTCTATGACGTACTAAGAACTCTTCTTCCTATTTATTCAATTAGAGGTTGAGGAATTCAACAGATGAGATGCAACCCTAAAAATGATTGTGTGAATGGCCTTCTAGGGAGGAAGGAGGTCGAGAAATCTTAAGGGCTCCCCTCTTCTTTTATTTTTGCATGATGTTAATCTATTGGTTTATAGACTTGCATAATTGAAGGATTTCATCGAATGTGTTGGCAATTTTGCTGAAACTTTCTTTGAAGGATCAAACCATGATGGTAAACCTATTGGAGAAGAATCAACTGAATTAGGAGAAATTGTTCAATTAAAAGGTAATTGGATACCAAAGGGGTTAGTATATTTAGAAAATATTTTTGGAAGAAAGAATGACAATGCCATGGAAAGGAGAATTGATTTTGATAAATGTGTAGAGGAACATGACAAAATAAATATTGGAAATGAAGAAAACCCCAGATGGATTTATGTTGGTTGGATCTGCTCCAAGGAGGAGAAGGGTAAGTTCTCTAAACTCCTTGATTGGTATCATGATGTTTATTCTTGGGGATATGAAGACTTAAAGAACTTTAAAAATGGAGAGTTTTTGCATCGTATACCTTTAAAATTGGAAGCTATGACCTTTAGGCAAAAGCTCATATATTATAATCCTAAGGTATTTGAAGCTATTTTTAAAGAAGTTGAAAAGATGTTGAAAGCTCGCATAATATATCCAATCCATCACTCAACTTGGGTAGTGAATATTGTCCCTGTGATAAAAAAAAATGATGAAATAAGAATTTGTGTGAATTTTAGAAATTTGAATCAAGCTAGCCTCAAGGACAATTATGCACTTCCCACTATGGATCACATTTTGTACATGGTTGTTGGGTTTGAATTCGTGTGATGGGTACTCAAGATACAATCAAATTAGTGTTGTACTAGAGGATCAACATAACACAACCTTCATCACTCCCTGAGGGCACTTTTTCTTACAATTGGATGCCATTTGGTCTGATCAATTCAAGAGAAACCTTTCAAAGAGTGATGAATTCCTATTTTAAATATTTTAGAGATAGAATAATTTTAATATATCTTAATGACTTGACTTTATACTCTAAAAAGAGGGAACATCACTTTGGAGATCTGGAAGCAGTGTTGGGCCGATTCAGACAACATGGGATATCCCTTAATCCTAAAAAGTCTATATTTTTGTAGATGAAGGTATATTGCTTGGAAATATTGTCTCTAAATATGGTATAATGATTGACCTAGGAAGGGGGAAGGCAATAAAGATATTGGCTTTACCCAACAATAGAAGTGATTTGTAGTCTTTCTTTGGTCAAATAAACTTTTTAAGAAGTTTTGTTGTTGAATTTTTTGAAAAGGTGAGACATACATTGAATATGATGAGTGAAAAAAATCCCTTCAAATGGTAGGAAGAGGGCAAGAAATCTTTTGAGAATATTAAAATTGCTATTTCAATTTCTCCTATGCTAGTGAGTTCAAATTTTGAAAAGGATTTCATCATTTGCGAGTATGTTTCAGAACATACCCTATCTAGTATTCTAACTCAAAAGGATGATCAAGAAAATGAAGCTCCAAAATGCTTTTCATGAGCACTCCCTTGAAGAAGCATTAATTAAACTATACCCAAATGGAGAAACATGCATTCACTATGGTGAAAGTGTTGAAGCAATTCAGGTATTACATTTTGCATTCTCATTGAATTGTCTATGTGCTAGAAATAGTAGTAAAGAGTATATGTACTCAACAAGAAATTGGGGTGAATAAAAGAGTTGTATGGGTAACTAAGGTTTAGGAATATGATTTGATGACTAAGCCTACTTCATTAATAAGAGGATGAGGTTTATGTAAATTGATGGCTGAAAATAAAGATCCACCTCTTGACAATACTAAAGAAACACCCGTTGTTTTATTAGTAAGTTTAACAAACCCGTGGTTCTCTAATTTAGCATAATTTTTGACATATGGTGAATGCCCTCCAAACATGAACTATAAAGAAGAATAGAATCTTAGATTGAAAGCAACAAAATATGTGATTTCAAATAGTATTTTGTATAAGAGAGGGATGGATGGAACCTTTTTGAGATGTGTGGATGTGGAAAAAAAGGAAAAGTTGGTAAGAGCATATCATTTAGATGTATGTGGAGGAAATTTCTCATCTACAGTGAAAGCATTGAAGCAATTTAGGTATTACATTCTGCATTCTCATTGAATTGTCTATGTGCCAAAAATAATAGTAAAGAGTATATGTACACAACAAGAAATTGGGGTGAATAAAAGAGCTTTATGTGTAACTAAGGTTTAGGAATATGGTTTGATCATTAAGCCTACGTCTTTAATAAGAGGAGAAGGTTTATACGAATTGATGGCTGAAAATAAAGATCCACCTCTTGACAATACTAAATAAACACCCTTTTTTTTATTAGTAAGTTCAATAGACCTTTGGTTCTCTAATGTTGCATACTTTTTGAAATATGGTGAATCCCCTCCAAACATGAGCTATAAAGAAGAATAGAATCTTACATTGAAGGCAGCAAAATATGTGATTTCAAATGGTATTTTGTATAAAAGAGGGGTGGATGAAACCATTTTGAGATGTGTAGATGTGGAACAACAAGAAAATTAGGTAAGAGCATATCATTTAGATGTATGTGGAGGAAATTTCTCATCTACAGTGACTACTTTTAAAATCCTTAGCAATTATTTCTACTGGCCAGGTATGTTTAAAGATGCCTACGAGTTTGTAAGAAATTGTGAAAAATGTAAACCTTACACTAGTCACCCTCAATTGGTAGCCTTACCCCTTAGGCCAATAGTAATTGATGAACCCTTTCACCAATGGGGTATTAATTTTATTGGAGCTCTAATTCCTCCATCAAGTGTTAGGCATATAAACATATTAATAACAACCAATTATTTCACCAAGTGGTTGAAAGCCATTCCAACCAAGAAGGCCAAGTCTCA
This sequence comes from Cupressus sempervirens, assembly GCA_028749045.1. Lineage (NCBI taxonomy): Eukaryota > Viridiplantae > Streptophyta > Pinopsida > Cupressales > Cupressaceae > Cupressus > Cupressus sempervirens. Next base: position 294,005,492 of record CM053786.1, on the reverse strand, counting down.
AGTGGTATGTGAGTTCCTATTTGAATATATAGTTGTTAGGTTTGAAGATCCTCAAAAGATAGATTCAGATAATGAAAACTATTTTTCATCTAAAGAAATTTCCTTTTTTTGCTATGAACATGACATATCACTAGCTCATTCCTCAGACTATTTTCCTCAAGGGAATGGGCAAGTGGAGTCTAGTAACAAGATTCTAGTTGCTATAATAAAAAAATTGGTATCTGATAATCCTCAGAATTGGCATAAAAAAATTGTATGAAGCATTGTGGGCTGACTGGATTACCCCTAAGAGAGCCATTGGCATGGCTCCATTTGAGTTAGTATATAGAATAGGTGCTCAGCTATCCCTACCCTTAGAGTTATCTACTTCAAAATTGCAATCTGTGATTGAGGATCTTTTTTTCCAAGACTCTCTAGAGAAGAGAATAATGTATTTGAACAAGCTAGAAGAAGAAAGGGATAAACTTGTTGATCATATTACTGAACACCAGATGAAGGTGAAGCAATTTTTTTATATGAGAGTCAAGCCTCATAGTTTCTTATAAGATGATAAAGTTCTTCTATGGGACAAGAGGATAGAGCCTAAAGGAGCACATAGTAAATTTGACTCCCTCTAGAAAGGGCCATTTATCATTTCAGAAGTCGTTGGCCCAAATGCATTCCATCTAAGCTACATAGATGGCACAACTATTCCCTTTACCTATAATGGGTATGATTTTACGTTAACAAATATCTAAATGTCTTGATTATTTTGATCATGTACATACCTTTTTGTTTTGAGCTTTTACTCCTTTCTATTTCCTCTCCCTGTTGTTTCTCATTCTATTTCTAATGTTGTTCTTGTTTCTAGTTTTTTGAGTTCTCCATGTACTCCACGTACCCAGTACCCAGGTAGAGCCTCTGTTACCCATATTGTGAGTCACCATACTTAAAACATTTCCTAAAATTTTCCCATCTAGTTTTTGAAGCATCCTTTCATCATTTTGTGTTACTCTGGTCATCGAAAGTATTATAGAAAGTTCCCCCAAAAATTCCCATCATATTTTGTTTTCTTGAACCTCTTTGAACTCCTTTGAACCTTTGTTCAAAGTAGTTCAACTGAAAGGATTTTATACTGACATTTTTCTATAGGTAATGCATGCCAAGAAAACGGAGTGTTCTTGTAAACTACTTTGAACTCCTTTGAATCTTGGTTCAAAGTAATTCAAAGCCAGTCTACAATTAAGGTTTTCTAATGAAAGCGGATCATGTTTTGGAAAAGGGCCACCATTTCACAAGGCATTAATTACCACATCAGTAGATAATAATTTAAAAAGCTGCCTTAAATCCAAGCATGAAAAAATCATCATCATGATCAAAGATGGGAGATCTTTTGCCCGAAGAGAAGATTGGATATCATATGAGGCTAATCATAGTCAGTATAGCTGAAAAGGGAAGTTATTTAATAATAAGTTCATGTTAGAAGGTTTCAAATGTTTGAACCTAGCATTAGTTCATTTTTCATGAATGCCTCATTATGAGGTTGTACTTTCAAACGTATGGTCTCTTTCCCTTTTAAAAGATCATAGATTATGCTTTTTGTTTATTGTGCAAAAAAAAAAAGAGTTTGAAGGAGAAGCTACTAAGAAAAGAGGAAAAGGAAACCATTTTCTCAATAGTTCATAGGTGAGAACATAGAAAGCATTCTTTTTGTTCTATGGTCTATGTGCATTTCAAGTTATAATCAGTTTGAGCCTTGCTTTCTTTATTTGAGATGAAATCTATGTTACATTTCTTTGGGAATGTTTCAAGTTTTGAATGCAAGAGGCCTATTATATGTGATACCAATTTAGAAGTTGTTAGGCTAGAAAAGTTGCAGATGAATTTCCTTGAGTGGGCTGATCAATTAAATGGTTGTATGGAGATTTTGACTAGTGGTTTGGTTGAAGCCATGACTTTTCCCCCTGCCTTGTTAAGCCCTGAATTGCTTCAACTCTGCATTGATCATTATGATGTGAGAAGTAAGAGTATCTTAAACAATTATGGGGAACCTTTGCTATCAATCTCCAGAGAAACTATTGCCTTAGTGTCATGTCTACCAAAGGCACATTTGCTACATTTTCTCCTATCCAATCCCTAGCTGAGTACTTAGAAAACCCAAGCAAATATTGTAATATCGTAGCTAGGAAATGGACCAAAACTAATTATGGTAGAGGTTCAAGGCTACCCAAGATAGTTACCAGGGAGCATCTGAAACCCCATATTCATGACCTTGTAGTGTTACTACATCGAATTATTGTTTTATTCGACATCTTCCTTTTTGAAAACTAGATGTTGTACATTATGCAGAAATAATTTTAAAGTGTTAGCAATGGATGGATTGGGCTGAAATTATTGCTAGTTCATTAAGACCACATCTTAGACATGCCAAGGAGTCTAAAGAAATTTTATATATGGCATCTTATTTAAAATATTGCATTGCCTGTGTTAGTAATCTTACTTCCCTCCCTCATGAAATCTAGAGTGAGGAGATAATAGTTTATCAATATTGTCCCCTACTTCAAAAATACAAAGTGTTGGAAAATTTTAGAAAAGGATGATGTATTGATAGAATGTGTACATCTAGCTTTAAAGAAGGCACCCATGCCCAGATTGCCATCAGAAGCCTAGAAATTGATTCAACATTATGGAAGCTATTTTATACAATTTCCCAAATTCACCTATTTAAGAGTAGGTGGGTTTGAGGATGAGCCAATGAAGCTACCATGATATGCACTAGATTGTTTTGTTTTAGTTGAAATCTATAGGAAATTCCTTTCTGTTATTAAAGACAACCTACCTCAAGAGTATTGGGAGTCAGTGTTCCCTATCAAACTTGGTTCTTTGGCTTATAGCAGCATGATCAATGCCTCCATTGATGGAAGTAATCTACTTGGTTTTGGTTTTGGGTCTTACCAAGGAAGAAGGACTTTTGATAGTGAAAGATTTGTGGCTTAATTTCTTGTTCTCAAGGGTCAATTGTCCACAACTCCCCATTTATAAGACTTCTGGTAGGACTGTTAAGGTGAAGAAGAAGTATTGAAAAGAGATCATTCAAGATTAACACTGCAACAGATTAATTTCCTCAAACTAAAATTTCAATTAGAAGGAATAATTGAAGATGGTTAAGACATTATTGAACCAAGATGGGAGGAGAGTAGTGAGTCAAAACTATTGGAAGTAGATTGGAATCAAGAAGAAGAGGATGACATAAATCTAAGAACTAGATCTATCCTCACCCACATAGATAATTAGCTAAGGAGGCAGAGCATGAAAGTATTCAATGAACTATCTCCAAAGATGGTTCCTTTTTCTGAACCCTTGAACTCTCTCATCCAAGTTTCATCACGTCTTGTAGGTGGTGTGTTAGCTGCTAGTAGGTAGAAAAGGACACCAACTCATATACAAAATATTGCTCCTTGGACAAAATCTAAAACCAAGTTTGAAGCTCTCAAGGAACAAGAAGTTCAGAAGGAAAAGATGTTGACCAAAGGATAGGATTCAGGCAATGGTCTTAGTTTCTTAGACAATCCCAATGGTGATGTGCACTTCATTAAAGCTCATAAATAGGATCAACCTAAGTTCATGACCTCTACCAGGGATGCTTAGGCAATCTCTACTAATCCCATTGTTCCATCCTGGTTGTCTAACTCAGTCAGTAAGAAAAGGAATTTTCAGCCAATATCTGCACCTATGAAAGATATTGTAACCAAGTATGTTGTTCATGGTTCGAAGTTTAAAAAGCTAAAAAATGATACCCACTTAACTAAAGATCTAATAACTAGAAAAATAACAGCTGAAGTAGCCATGTATAAGTAAAAAATTGAATCTAGAGAAATTGACTATTAAGGCTTCATTTGAAGTTACTTTGGTTGAACTAAGAACCATCAACAAAAGCATAGGCAATCATTTCTTCAAGTTTTCTACTGATCATATGTTAACACAGCTAGAAAAGGATAGTAGGGAGAAGAAAGAAATCAAAGCCTTAGTGATAATAATGGCTGCTTATATAGACTCATTGATGAACCTTAGGGCTCTACTAGTTGTTTAGACTCCTCAATATTTTGATCCTAATTCTATAGATAGCAAACAACTAGTCAAATAGATACAAAAGGGGAATTTTCTTTCAAATGCAATGTAGGATTTAGTGAATTCAATCATTAAAGAAGGCAAAAAATTCATCCTAGATTTTACCACTGTATATGCTAAAGGAGAAACACACTTAGGTGAAATTCAAACTCTTACTCTAGGATGGGAAACTAAACAGAATTAGTGTTAGGCTCTTGTGTTTTAGGTGACTGAGGTTTAAAAGTATAGAGTTTTCAAATTCCTAGCTGAGAACCTTATGAAGACTGTAGATTCTTTTATGTTATTCATTTTGAAACATAATATGGGCTGGAAAGAGTCAATCTATAAGGATGTTATTAAAGAAATGTAAGCCATTGAAAACAAGATTGTTGGGATGCATGAAGAACTTCTTAAAGATATGAACATAGTGAATCCTATAGGAATTCTATAGTTTGATGTTGGTAACATGGATTTTGAAGCGTTAACAAAAAGCTTCAATGATGCTATTGCAAAGATTAAAGATAATTAAATGCCTAATGCTAGTGATTTAACCACACTAGCAACTATTGAATCCATGTTATATTTGAACAGAAACCTCATGCCAAGGCAGAGTTTTAAGATTAAAGAATTTAAATGGGAAAGGAATGCCTATAGAGCTAAGCTACTAATTTTCATGAACCCCAATTCCCATATGATGCAAGAATTTATGAACACTTTAAGGAGCTAGAAGTTGGTGAGAGAAATTATAGGCGAGGAGGAAAAGATTGGTGACAAAGCCTGATTGAGATAGTTACTTTTGGTTGTCCCTTTTTGCAACTGTTTTAAAACCTTTTTTTTAATACTTATTTTATCGTAATTGTTTCAACAGAAATGGTTGGGCTTTAATGTAGGACTTTTGGATTATGTAAAAAAAACTATAAATGTTGGGGCATTAAATTGATTAGGGGTTAGAATTAGAATCCAAATAATACTTTGATAAAATAGGATCTCTTTGAATAGCAATAGAGAGTTAGTATATATATTTTCTCTTTTGAATGACTATGTGCAGAAAGAAGTTGAAATTTTTGTGTGTGTGTGTGTGTGTGTGTGATCTTTTGATTGTGCTTTGAAATTTGGTGTTTAAAGTGATTCAATCATTGTTACTTTTTGGACATTTGATTTGGTGTATGGACATCTATTGTTGTTTTCTCACAATTTATTCCAATTAGTTTTCTTGAATGATAGTTCTAAAGTTACTGTAGTGTTTAATTTTTTTTCAAATAAGTGACCTTTAATGAAAAGACTATGGGCATTTCATTTTCTATTGTATGAATGAACCTTCACCTCACTAACTAAGATTATGTGAGAGAACCTTATCCACTTTCTGGTAAATGTATGAAATTGGTTTTTGAACTCATTGATAAATTTCATAAATGAAGTTGTACCTATAAATATAGAGAGAAATCAAATAATATAAAGTTTTCTCAATTGTTGTGAACATTATTGTATTTTCTAAATATTGGGCATAGAGTGAATTTATTATTATGTAATTAGAAAGACAATATGTTCACTAACAAATTTTTGGTGACTCTGTTGGGGAGAGTCCCTGTGACAAAGAACTCGGGTTTTGAAAAAATGATGAATTACAATGGTTCTTCCACAAAATGATGTGTTTCCTATGTTATTACCTAATCTTAAATTTGAAGATACATAGGAAGATATAATCTGAGATTTAACTTTAGTCGCATGGATATTGCATCAAAATAATCAATAGTTTCGACAAGTGTTGAATGTTCTAGAAAGAGAAGCGCAAGCTAAACTATTGAGAGGTGTGCAAAAAGTTCAAGAAGAGGTAGTGGTTAATAGAGCTTAAACACCTCAAGACCTTGAGTAAAGAGATGAGAAATAGATCTGGCTGCTAGGAGATATACGAGAGGAGAAAGAGAGAAGGGAATCCTAGATGAAAGCTTTGAACCGCTAAAGAATTTGAGTTTCTTGTTGAATTTCAAGGACCCCAAAAAGAAGAAGACTAAGTCCTATAGTAGGCCCAGTTCCCAACTAAAACATTCCCCTTTCTCACCATTAGTGTAATCCTTGCTCCCATTAAAAGCTCTTGTTCATTCTCATTTAAATATCCAACCTTTACAAGTTATACTACCAAACATGGTTGTCAATCAACCATGGGGGTAGAATATAGGGCAATTGAACCTTGGTGTCAATCTTGTGGTTTTACCTAAAGGTGCCACTAAAATTGTATCTAAATTTAATGGAGATGGTAAGGTTTCAATAGAGGATCATTTGAGTGCCTTTCATATAACTTGTGGTATTGTAAGTGTACCTACTCAAGAAATTGTTGTTAGACTATTTGTCTGAACACTAATTGATGTTGTTGCTGATTGGTTCAATCACCTACTCGAACATTCCATTACTAGTTGGAATGATATGAAAACTAAATTCAAAAATAGATTCAAATCTCCTGAAAATGAGTGCTCATTGTTAGTCTAGCTTAGTCAAATGAAAAAGGAAATGCATGAACCTATGAGAGAATTTGTTGCAAAAGTCAATAGGTTAATTTAAAGAATTCTTGCAATATCTAGACCTAATGAAGAAAATTAGAAGATATTATTTGTCAATATTGTTCCTTTGGATGTAAGTTTTCTTTGCATTAAAGATCTAGTTGTTGATTTAGTTTCTACCCAAAGGCTAGTTATTCAATTAGAAGATGCACTTATCACAGCTAAAAAATGGAGAAGAGAAGTCCAAACATCTAGAACCACTTCATCCTCTGCTCCTATAGATCTTGTCATGCAGAAGTTGATGAATGACATAGAAATGATGAGAAGATAGCAAAATAAATCCCATGGGCCCTACCAATCTCCTTATCAGGACATTCATAGGCATCAACAACCCCAAAATTATGGCAAAGCCCCCACATTGGGTGCCCCTCAAACAATATTGCAAATTGAGGAAGCTCCTAAAGAGACAATGTGTTCTTTTCATATGACCACAGATCATGACAGACAAAATTCTACTAATTGGCATGTTCAGTTAGTAAAGTATGCTCTTGCAGTAGAACAATCTTTCTAAAAGAAAAAAAGAAGAAAGTGAAAGTGTAGGTCACTATTTTCTTGAATATGAACCTAATTTACAAAGGGGAGGTGATCTTTTCATGACACTCCAAGACCCTACTTGTACAGTAATGACCAAGAGTCAAAGAAATCAAAGACCCTATGTAGGAACTGGCTTGACCCTATCAAATGCTAAAGGAAAAGAACATATACAAGATAATTTGACAAAAAATATAGAATCTAGAGTGTTATCCAAAGCAAAATCAGTAGCCACTACATTAGCTTTCAATATTGTAGAATTTTGTAAGTCTTCTTCTATATCCATCTCTTCAACTGAATATTTGAGATTGAATTGTAAGAAATTAGACAAGTTAGTCCAATATATAAAGGGAAGTTCTATCACTAATGCCTAGATTACTAAAAATATGGTTGAAAATTCAAAGGCTTCAGGTGAACCTATTTTTATATTTGAAAGATACACAAAAAATACTCCTTATAGGGAACCATCTGTCAATGCTATGGATAGGGAGATAGAAGAGAGGAAACCCAATCCCTTTTATGTATCTTTATTATTAAATGGATAGAAACTTAGCAACTACATCATTAACTCTAGAGCATCTGATAATATTATGCCAAGTTCTATTGCAAAAGCCCTTGGCCTAGATCTTACTCAAACATTTCGATGTTGTTATTCTATGGATGGGAAACAAGTGCCCCTGTTTGGCCAAGTGAAAGATGTGCAAGCTCTTCTTTATGCCTGCCTAGAGAAAAGGCTTAAACTTACCATTCTGGTAGCTCACATACCAGCTACTTATGAAATGTTTCTTAGTAGGACTTTCTATAAAGACATCGGTGGAGAAATCAAGATGGACTAGTCTAAAGCTTACATCCAATAGGGAAGAAAAAGATAAAACTAGAGTCAAAGCTAAAGAATAAATACATAGTTGTGCCTTTGGACAATCCTAAAGCTTAGATACTATATGTGGAGTGTTAGTTTGGAAACTATGTTATATTATCTACAAAACAATGTAAAGGAAATGAAAAAGTAGATTGTGAAGAAGCCCTATGGACTCAAGAGTTTGATGGATGCTATCCAAATTCAGGGCCAAGCATGAGTGTTGTTCTAATTTCACCTTTAGGAAATACATTTCCTTTTTCCTTTAAATTAGATTTTCAAAATACAAACAACACCATAGAGTATGAAGCATTGCTCCTAAGTCTACAAGAAGCCAAAGAAAAGGGGATAAAGCAACTAAAAGTGAGAGGTGTTGCTAAACTCATTGTAAAGAAAGTAAGGAAACAATTTTTTGTAAACAAATGATAAGTTGAAACACTATAGAAATCTAGTTTGGGATGAGATTGAATCTTTTGAAGCTTTTTCTATTGAATTTTTGCCTCACTATCAAAACACTAAAGCTGATTCTTTAGCTATTTTAGAATCCTTGTTGTTACCATACCTAGAGTTCAAAAATGATACCTATAGGATTGGAATGATTTATAGACCTAGAGTACGAGATAACATGAATCATTGGCAGGTTTTCACTAGTGATGCATAATTGAAGGATTTCATTGAATGTGTTGGCAATTTTGCTAAAACTTTCTTTGAAGGATCAAACCATGATGGTAAACCTTTCAGAGAAGAATCAACCGAATCAAGAGAAATTGTTCAATTGAAAGGTAATAGAATCCCAAAGGGGTTCGTATCTTTAGAACACCTTTTTGGAAGAAATGATTACAACACCATGGAAAGGAGAACTTATTCTGATAAAAGTGTAGAGGAACATGACAAAATAAATATTGGGAATAGGAAAAACCCCAAATGGATTTCTATTGGTTTGACTTGCTCCAAGGAAAAGAAGGATAAGTTGTTTGAACTCCTTGATTAGTATCACAATGTCTTTTCCTAGGGATATGAAGACTTAAAGAACTTCAGAAATAGAGAGTTTGTGCATCATAGACCTTTAAAACTAGAAGCTACTACCTTCAAAGGAAAAATCTTAGAAATTATAATCCTAAGGTATTTGATGCTATTTTTAAAGAAGTTGAAAAGATGTTGAAAGCCCACATAATATATCTAATCCATCACTCAACTTGGGTAGTGGATATTATCCTTGTGAGAAAGAAAAATGGTGAAATAAGAATTTGTGTGGATTTTAGAAATTTTAATCAAGCTAGCCTCAAGGACAATTATGCACTTCCCACTATGGATCAGATTTTGTAGATGGTTTTTGGGTCTAAAGTTATGTCAATGCTCGATCGGTACTCAGGATACAATCAAATTAGTGTTGCATTAGAGGATCAACATATCATAGCCTTCATCACTCCTTGGGGTAGTTTTTCTTAAAATCAGAAGCCATTTGGTTTGATCAACACTGGAGAAACCTTTTAGAGAGCAATGAATTCTTCTTTTAAAGATTTCAAGGATACAATAGTTGTAATATATCTTGATGACTTGACTATATACTCTAAAAAGAGGAAACATCACTTGAGAGATCTAGAAATAGTGTTAGGCCGATGGAGACAACATGATATATCCCTCAATCCTAAAAACTTTGTAATTTTTGTAGAGGAAGGAAAATTGTTCAAACATATTGGCTCTAAAGATGGTATAAGGATTGACCTAGAAAAGGTGAAGGAAATATAGAGACTAGCTTTACCCAACAACAGAAGTGATTTGAATTCCTTCTTTGGTCAAATCAACTTTTTAAGAAGTTTCATTCTTGAATTATTTGAAAAGGTGAGACATATGTTGAATATGATGATCGAAAAACATCCCTTTAGATGGTAGGAAGAGGGAAAGAAAGCTTTTGAGGATATTAGAATTGCTATTTCAAATGGTCCTATACTAGTGAGTCTTAATTTTGAAAAAGATTTCATCATTTATTGCTATGCTTTGAAACATACCCTATCTAGTATTCTAACACAAACGGATGATCAAGACAATGAAGCTCCAATTTCCTTCATGAGAATTCCCTTGAAGAAGCATGAATTAAACTATACCCAAATGGAGAAACATGCATCTGTGGTGAAAGCATTGATGCAATTCAGGTATTCCATTTTGTATTCTCATTCAATTGGCTATGTACCAAAAACAATAGTAAAGAGTATATTAACATAGTAGGAAATTGGGGGGAATAAAAGAGCTGTATGGGTAACTAAGGTTCAGGAATATCATTTGACCACTAAGCCTACTTCTTTAGTAAGAGGAAGAGGTTTATGCAAATTGATAGCTAAAAATAAAGATCCACCTCCTGACAATACTAAAGAAACACCAATTGTTTTATTAGTAATTTCAATAGACCCCTAGTTTTTTAATGTAACATACTTTTTGGCATATGGTGAATGCCCTCCAAACATGAGCTATAACGAAAAACAAAATCGTAGATTGAAGGCTACATAATATGTGATTTCAAATGATATTTTTATATAAGAGAGGGATGGATGGTGTTAGAAATGATTTAGAATAACTAAGAGGTGGGGGAGGGGGTGTGAATCAGTTATGCAAGGTCCAAATGTCCTACTCAAACTTTTCACTAAGTATAGTGAGCCCATTCAATCATTCCTTCATCCAAGCTTTAACTTTTCTAACCAACCAGTTACTGTAAATCAACATGCAAGCATAACAAATAAGAAATCAACACATAACACAATGATTTATGTGGAAACCTAATTTGGGAAAAACCACCAGTAACATGCTACTCAATTCTCACTCTTCTAAAGTGATGTCCTGTGAAAGGTTTGCCCTATTAAAGGCTTACAACACATTGTTAAATGTGACCTTGTTAGATGATTTAACCACCTTGTTAGAAGTGGGCCTAGTTAGAGGACTTTAGAACATTCAGTTGGAATTCCACCCTATTAAAGGATTTACATATGGCTATTAAACCAACCTAAGTCCATAGGATTTTCATATCTAATACAATTTCTACAGAGTATTAGAAAATCTTTGACCTGACTACAACGTACAGCTTAACTTGTAGATCTCAGATCACTTCTCAGCTCATACCATCACCTGGTCTTCAATCTATGCAACTTTAATAGCTTGTTCTCCTTTAAACATTCAATTTTTCTTTCTTTTCTCTACACTCATTCTAATCTAGATAAAAATTTATTGAGCTCTTATGAGTTGATGTAAGAAGAATTATGTGTGAAACCTTGATGCTTGAAAGTTTTTATTCTATTTAAGGCTATTGTATGTATTCTCCCATTGAGCCCTTGATACTCATAAATTGAATAATTTGTGCTTTCTTTGAAAACAATGATAAAGTGGGTCCCTTTGGAAACTAATTTATTCTTGTAATTTTACTCCTCCCTTTATATGGTTCTATTCTCCTCTTTGTTCTCCACTTTATCTATTCATGATAGAATCAGGGATAACTTTAAGAAACCCCCCTTTTGAAAAAAGTTTAAATTTTTTGGCAAATTAAACATTAGTTGAGGGGGAAAAAATTAATATCTCTTGGCAAATTTTTTATTTAGAGTAGGATTTTTTAAAATTTTATTGGTAATTATTTTTTGAATCGTATGAAAATTCATTAAAATTATGGTAAATCTTATATTATTTAAGAAAATCATGGATAGAAGTACACATATGTAGAAACAATTATTGTTATTATTTTATTATTATTATTATATAGAGACAAATTAATTATAAAGCTTGAACGTTAATTTTAGCCCCCTTTTATCATTATAATTTTGCTCCAAATTATTGGATAGTGGGTTGGGGGCAGCACAAATATTATTTGTAATTGTTGGATGATCCTAAACCAATGATTTATATCATATTTTGGGCCAACCTTTTAAAATAGTACCATATTTTAAAGAATGTACCCTAAATAAAGACACGTATGTCCAATCAAATCTATTTCGAGCCAAAGTGAGAAAGAATGAACAGTTTCGAGGAATGTCTCTAGAATAGAGACACATGCCAAATACACTAATTAACCTATAGCTTAACTTAAATTCTTCTTCAGTATTGGTGAATACAAGTATCAATTTAGAAAAGGCTTGGAAATTATAGGGAAAAATATTTAATTTACTGCATGGAAAAATTAGATTTCACTGGTGAAGTCATCACTACAAATTAGATGGTCTATTATCACATGTGTTTTCTTATGGATACTTACCCCATACTTGCATGTGCATGGTGTTCATATTTTTTCTCTTATTGTATGGTGTTTTTGATGTGGTTAAGGAAGGGAGTCGTAGTCACCTACTAGTCAGGATCTACACGATGCACCACTTCCTTCCATTGCCTATTTAGCTTAGCATATACATACATACATACATACATACATATATATATATATGCATGGATTTTATGTAGGTTATAGGTATCGGGTATTGACTTTCTTGAATTGACAGGATGAGCGTACCCTATCACACTATCTCAATGGTAAGAGAGGGGAGATAAATTCTCAAATCCAAATCCTAAACCCTTAAACCTTTTGTCCTAGAAAGGTAGGACAAGTATCCAAGATATTTCACCTTTCGAATGTGTCGGATGACATAATTCATGATTTTAACCCTTTAGACTAATTTTGTATGGATTGTTTTATGATAGGTTTTGATATTTTATCTTAGAGGTCTATGGTGAATTTTCTATTAATAAAGTCTAAAATTAAAATATTTAATTAATAATCTAATTATTATGGAAAAATTTAATATAATATCATGATCTTTAGATATTTTGATTTTAATTAATCAAATGGGGAGTTAATTGAGAAAAAGAATTAAATTAAAGAAATTAAAATTAATAATAATAACAATAAAATAATAAATAAATAATAATAATAGAAAATATAAAAGAATTAAAATAAAAGTAATAAGTCTACCTAGGAGTAATTGCACCTCTTGATTGCACATATGTCTACAACACAGGAGTTAGTGTACAAATTAAGCACATGGTGTCTACAACCTTGTGACTCATCTAGAAGGTTGGAAAAAGCTCGTGCTTAGTTGTCAATGCTTATCTCATCCTCTGGTTGTTTCTAGAGACATTCTAGGTACTTCCTGAGAGTTCTTTATATTCAAGCACTCCTAGAAGCTCGGAGAGCGTGTTTGGAGCAACTGAGAACATTGGAGAAGGAAGGAGCTTGCTCTGCAGATTCTAAGAAGAAGTGATTTATCATCAGTGTCTAGGTAGACACTTGTAATTTTTACATATGTTATTTTCACTTCTTGCACTTCCTATCTTCTTCATGTCTTCTGAATGCTTTCTGAGGATTTTTTCATACGTTGAATATCTTGGCTGTATGCATTTTGTCATGGGTAGTTAAATTCTATATGAGAAAATTCCACATGCATAGATCTGAGGAATTTAGTGGACTAGGGTTTTCAGATGCTTATGGACAAACCTATTTAAAATAATTAATGAGTAAATCTAGAGAAAAATTATTTTAAAGGGAAATTCTTAACTTATAGAATTAGAAAGCCCTTTTTGTTTAAAAACTATGTATATGTTCTCTTTTTAAAATATACAAATCTGCATACATATATAGACACACACACACACACACATATATGTTTATTATAAAAATGATGTAGTGCTTAATAACATTTTGTGCGTGGGTGTGTGTGTGTGTGTGTGTATTGAAACACTGATTATTAAATCGTAGTGAAAAATCATTATAATAAAATCAAAATCTCGCATGATAAAAATGTTTAAAATATATATATATATATATATATATATATATATATATATATATATATATATATATATATATATATATATATATATATATATATATATATATATATATATATATATATATATATACATACATATATATAATATAATAAGGATGGGAGGGGGGGTTTTACCCCACCCCATCCCCTTTTTAAGACCATTGGCAGCTGAGCTTGCTATCGTAGGTACTGTGACTACTGTCGCAAGCCCTGTGATAGAGGTAGGTTGCACGACACTGCCTTATATGATGACAGTGTGAGTACAATTAAACTCACATTTTTTTTGTTTATATATATATATATATATATATATATATATATATATATGCTGCTATAAATCGATAGCTCATAATTCATTATTTTATTAAGAATTTATATTGTTATATATATTAATAATTTTTATTTATTAATTATTATATTAATTATATATATATATATATATATGTATGTATAAATAATATTAATGAAAATTTTAATATTCAAGTTAATTAGATTTTCAATGAATAATATAGTTTTAAATTAACCAATTTACTTAATTAGAATTTAGTCTAATTAAGGTTAATGAGAATGTTATAAATGAAATATTTAAGTTATAATTTTGGGGATTCTTAAGAGAAGAAATTGACTTATTTGAAAACGACAATTCATTACCAAAATAATGTATAACATATATTCCTAGAACCTTTAGGAAATTAAAAATCTAGGAGTTGTAGGGAGAAACTTTCATCTATCAAAACAAGTACTTGGGTTAGAGAAGAAAGTATAAACATCCCCTCACTCGATATCTAAATTTGAAAACAAACATTGAGACCCCCTCACTTAATTCAACTATGTAATTTTAACGAACCAAAAACATGTGCTGCATTTTGTGTTTTCTCTATACTTCTTGTTTTGGGTTTTTGGGTTCACTAGATTGTTGACTAGTTATAGGATATTTACCAAAGACCCAAGGGTTAATATTGTGATGTCATGATGATGTCTTATGATTTCAATCTTTATAAACCCAACCATGCTTATGTGATGGCATGCTGATTGATATTGTCTTCAGTCTTCTTGTGTAAGCTGTGATATATGTAACCATTTATGGGTTAGCGATCAGTTGTATTTGGATTACTTTCCAATCACCTTGATGGGATTGAATTGTTTATTTGATCTTGATGATTTCATGTTGTGACATGTTTTGACTCAACCATTTTTGGATTCTTCGATCAATATTACTTTGAGATACATTTTGGTTGCTTGTTGAGAACCAATGGATATTGTCATTATCAGTGATACCTTCAGTTGCCAATAGAGAACTGTTGTGGTCATGATTATCTATGGATGTTTTATTATGGATTATCTTGGGTAATTTTCTAGTTTCTTGTATAGGACTATGGTGAATTTTTGATTTATGATTCCATGAGCCTAGGGTAGGTTATCTACTTGTAGTGTTGGGAAGTGGCTTGCAATGGGGGTCGGGGCCCTAAGTGGCTACTAGGGTAACTCATTGTAAGTTGTTTAAAAAGTGAAAAAATTACAGCTAATACTAAGTTAAATGAGCCTAATAAGATAATTGTTTTGTTCTTGCCCATGCCTTTAGTGCTAGTACAAACGAGGATGGGAGTAGAGAGAATGCTTGGTTGCAACCTTGCATTCCTTAGTATGCCTCGTTAGTATGAGAGGATACTAGTGGCCACATAGGGATCACTAGGGGTCCGGGGTCTATTGAGAGACTACCAACATAACTCTAGCATGATCCGTGTGATGACACTTTCCTTCTTGCATAGTAGGTTTCCTACATGTCTTTGTTGTGCCTCTGGGATTAGATGTCAGTTTTGTGATTAGAACCTTTGAGTTAGTATACTTATAGAATTCCTAAACCTAGAGAGTATTTGTGCTATGTGATTTGATAGCCTATTTGGGAGTTGAGATTAGATCTCCTCAACATGGTGGGAGTGGACCATTTAGGTTCCATGTGGTCGAGTGGTAGTTCTTTTTCACTCTTACCATTTGAGATCCGTCTGAGATACCATGGATGATGCATTCTTGATTATGATGGTGGACACGTATCCTTATATTGATGATTAGCATATGATAGATGATGTTTGTTTAGTTATCTTATGCTATACTTTACATGATTAGATTTCTTATGCATATGTTGTAGCATGTTAGATTTCTTTCTGCATATGATGTAGTATATTTTAGGAGTGACATTCCTACTATGATAATACTGATGATCTCTTTGGTGATTTGGAATGCTACAAATGGAGGGATGGCTAGGGCCCATGATGGTCTAATGATGCTATTTACAGTTGGGAAGAATCATGCACTTAGTTGGTTATGCTATGATCTATGGTTATTTGTTATGATGGATGTTTATAGCTTTTATGATGATGTATCATCTATAACATGTGGTTTCATTTACTTTATTGCATCATGGACTAGAATTAGGATGAAGATTTACTTTATTTTCACATATGTATATTCTTTTAAGCCTTTCATACCATGTGGCACGTACAGTGGATGATTGAGAATTCTGAAATGTAATTTACTAAAGGGACATTTGGAACAAAGTATATTGTTTTAAGAATGTTGGACTTTTCATTATTATTTTATGTGGATGTAGTATTTAATACATAACTTAGATGTGATTCAACATTAAGGGATCCTTAAAGAATGTAAATTGTTATGTATGTTATTTTTACTTTCAGTTGAATGATGTAATTGCTTTCACTACTATGCTATGAATGGTTTTACTTTCATATTTAAAATAAAAATAAAAAATGCTACCAAACTTAGTGAAATTTTAGGTTAATTCTTTGGATCCCTTGGTGGGGAGTTACAATTGGTGATATTCCTAAGCATGGGACATAATTTTTATAAAGTGAAGCGACATGGCCACTCCAAAAGTGTAAAAATATAGCCAAATTTGGGGTCTCTGATAAGTGTGATTAGCCAATTGGAAAATATTAGCCACTAAAGTTATCCTTGGATAGAATAAATGCAAGAAATGTAGGAAGGAATCCTCAATGATTGCTAAGAATAATGAATGTGATTTCTATTTAATAGGAAGAAAACTAGCAGGCAAGATAGATATTGAAGTTTATGGGTGTTTGTTAAAGGTGAGAGAGTAGTGGAATCGAAATTAGTGAAAGGATATTACTACTAAAATGTGTTAATCTTAGATTTGTTTTGACATATGAGTGACAATACACTTAAGTCATTTACAAGATAGAACTTGTTTCATGTTGAACAAGTAATGTATACCAAGCATAAGTTGTTAGATAGTATATGCCGAGTGAGATATACAATATGTGTTGAGTAACTAGTAAGTGTTGAGTCACTGAAGTCCCAAGCAAACAGTTGATGCCAAGTAATCAATGGATGCTGAGTCATTTAAAGGTTGAGTTACCTCATTGAAGATATAGTAGATGCTAAGCATCAAAGAATTCAAGTGCTTAGTAAAAAAAGTTTTGGGCATAGTTGTTTTTAATGGCACAAATTTCTATGTAAACCATTTTTGACTTGACTTAAAGATTATTTTGCAAATCTAGATGATAAGGAAAAATCTACATTGAGGATCCCTATGTAGTACATGCAACCAAATAGCTAAATCAATGGATTAAGTGGAAAAATAAATGAATCACAATTGTCGATTCATACCTAACCCTAAGTCACCTAGGTCTTATTGAGGAACACAAAACCTAAACATTGTATGTGTGAAGAGAGAAGTTTGCGTGTGCAAATAGAGCAGTCATGGTGGCTATAGAGTTGTGAATCAAGTTATACATTGCAAAATTAGTTAAAGGATAACATAGGAACAAAGTTAGAGGACATAAGAGATACTAATCATAGAGAATCAAGGATACATGCAAAGAGGTGATATATTATCTAGCAGCAAAGTGCTAACTGTAAGATCTTTGTTGAGACATTCTAGCATGTGAATTAGTTAAAACTCTCAATAGAGTAGTCCTAACAAGATATTGTAAATCCTTTCATAGGGTTCTTACTCCATTGTAAGTTTGTAGTCCTTTAATCAGGAACATTTCTAACAAGGTGTTGAAATCCTTTAATAGGGTAAGATTTAACAATCTTATAAGCGTTTAACATGGCAAACCTTTCACAGGCTAGATCATAGTTTATGATCAAACATTATAACCTTCATTGGATACACTTTAAAATTTTAGTAGTGAAGAGTTGTGGGTGTCATCCCCACCCTAGTCTTACCTTCTCATTGGAGGGTTTCTGGGTAACCAAATATCTTGTGTCATATATGTGTTAAATGTTATTTTCTTTCATCCTATGAATGAATATGTTTAGCTAGCTATTTAAATTTACAAGAAAATTGTGAGATGGATGTGTGGTGAATGATTTTGTGGTTAAATTTTTGAGGGACTGATTCACCCCCTATTGTATTTCAAGCAATTGCAGCTTTGAGGAAAGATCTTGAAGATGGAAGTCTACAAGTTGAGAAAGACTATTGATAATCAGAAGATTGAAATGCAACTTTCCCTACATCAATTGAATGGAGCAAGAGATGATTTAAAGTTCTCATTGAAGAGAAGGAAATAGATATCCATTGAGGAGAATGACACACATTACCAATAGGAGGACACTACTAAATTTTTTGCATATGGAAACACAAATGAACTTGATGTAGCAGTTGTAGATTTGATGGAAAAGAATGGTTCCCTAACTGAAAAGGTCATAAATCTTAAGATACAACAAGAAGTCCAATCAATATATTCTATGTGAGGTGACCAAGAAAAAAATAAATTGAGAAAGACAAAGTCATGATTGAAGATAATGAATGGATATTGAACCACAAAATAGAAGAAATGACACAAAGGTGAATAGGATTGCTCACATGTAACTAGAAATAATTAATCAAATGATGATTGCCAATCATGGAATGAATGGAAAGGATATTGAGTTCCAAATCCTAAAATTCTAGAATGAACAATTGAAAAATGATCTAAAAAGAGAAAAAGAATTTTCTGAAAGTTTCAATGGACCTAGTGAAGCCATCAAGTACTTTGAGCAATTGATGAGATCTCCTAGATCTAATAGTGATACTATTGGATTGGGTTACACCAGAACTAAAGAAGGATAATCATCTAAAAGTGGTGAACAAAGAACAAACAAAGGTAAGAACAATAAAACTACTTGTCATAATTATAGTAAGATAGGTCATATAATAAATTTTTGTAGGAGAAATAATGGAAATCAAAACCCTAAGAAGAAATTCATGGGTAGCTATCATAAGTGCAATAATCAAGGACATTAGGAACATGAATGCAAGACCAAGAAATTAGACACATAAATATTTTAAGGTTACTACTACTAATGTAACGAGTATAGACATAGAGCATATGAGTGTAGATCCAAGCCTATGTGGTCATCAAACAAGTAAGCCAAGGTAAGCCATACAGACAGATCCTACAATTGGGATACAATGCAAGATATAGTTCTCACTATTTTTAAGAGTATGGACATGTTGCTGAAAATTGCATTAGAACACATTTCAAAAGTGACTACAATAGATGGTTGAGTCAAACTACATGTTTTAGCTATTTGAAGACTAGTCACATAAGAAAAAATTATCCAACAAGGTCAAAAGAACCTAGCAATGAATTGAATAAAGGAAAAGGAAAGGTTGATGTTGAAGAAGTCAAAGTGCAAATGAATAAGACATGGAAGAAAAAGGAAGATTGAAACACATCTAGTTCAGATGGGATCACTTCATCCAATGGATAAGGTGACCACACCACCCCCAACTAGACAATCAAGAGGTATGCATGGGAATAATAATTAAACTTCAAATTATACATCAGTTCAAAGGATTTAGTTTTGAAAAGATTATATATGCATGAAGAAAGATGCAAAGTATTGGTTATAACTTAGAAGAAATCTATAAGTTTTCATGTTACTACCGAGGATGACAAGTTTCATGCTTGCTATCAAGTGAAAGTAGCTCACTATGGTTTTTGAGGATGGTAGGAATTACATGGAAGTTGTGTGAGTCAAAATTGCAATTAGAGTTGAGCTTATAGTTGTGTAAGCATCGAGCATTTATTGCAAAGTTTCAAGGGCTATATGGTCAATTTTTGACTCATTTGCAATCATTCGAGATTGAAGAGAGTGTGAAGAGCATAAGGAAAATTGGATAAATCAATTCAAGCATTTGTAAACTAATTCAACTACTACTCACCACCAAACATCATATTTTTCAAGATATTTATCATGTGTCGAGCTACGCTTTCTAAATTTACACAAATCCTAGATAGCTATTATAGCATCTAGCTCTTTTGCTATTATGGTTAAGGAAGGAAAGGAAGTTTTAAATGTTCAATTGATTAGTAATGAGATTAAACAACCACATTTATGGTAAATTCCTGATGTTGCATACAAAGGAGACCCATATGGGATGTTATCTATGATACCACCTCAAGTTATAATGATACACGATGTAAGGTGTTGCTACACTTGTAAGGTAGGGAGTATAGGAGACATGGAAATTAAATACTTGAATGGAGACTTGTGTGAAAATGGAATGCTGAAAGAAGAAAACAAAATTGTAGAGAGAAAAGGGTTAAACTGTGCCCTAGATTTTCCTAATGTATTCAAGACAGAGTGGATTAATATAGTTCTAAGAAGAATACATGACAACTCTGTATGGTTAGAAGATGTCCCTATCAAGATTACAAAAAAGAATTATTCAAGGAGTAACAAGGTATCCTAACCTAGACAAAACAAAGACTACGAGGATTGATGCAAAAGAGGCAATTGAGAAGAATATAGGGGCAATATGGAACAAGAGAGGGATGACTATAGATACAATCAGTGATCCCCTAATTTCATTTGCAATAAGAGTCCACTAGTACAAAAACAATAGTACATGACTAAATAAACTACTAAAATTTGTAGACATATGACTAATTGTGATCACATGCCAATTCGTAGTTTATTGCTAGTCATTAATCTAGCAACCAAATTTATGACTATACTATTTTAATCATTAATTTGTTCATTGATTTGATCATTGATTTGGGAACTTATTATTGTTTCCTAGTAGTATATTTGGTAATTTTGGTAGTATATTTGGTGATATATTTGGTAATTATTTAGTAGTTTATTCAGTTGTTTATTCAATAGTATATTTAGTAGCTTATTTGGCAGCTCATTTGGTTGTTTATTTGGTGGTATATTTGGTAGTTTATTTGGTATTTGATTTAGTAGTTTATTCAGTAGTTGATTTGGTATTATGTTCGGTGCTATATTTGGTAGTTTGTTCGGTAGTATATTTGTTAGCTTATTTTGTATTATTTTTGGTAGTATATTAGGTATATTACTTAATCATTAATTTAGTCATATTAGGGCACGATGGAATTGAACCACCATCCTCCTATTTGTAAAGTAGGTGCTCTTCCATTGAGCTAGTACACTTTAACAAATAGTGATGTTATTAAATGAATAATATAAAGATGAACAAAGTATTTTCAAATTCAAATTCATTACATGTGGGTTGCTCCCCTTATTATAATGAAGTTGTGAAACAAACATAAAAGACCATTATTTGTGCAAACAAGGGAGAAAATTAAGTCTAAATTTTTTGGATGAAAATTTACTATTGTTCCAAGTACTTAATTTTGTTTTTGATGAGAGGAATTTGTTTATTTGTAGCTTTATTTGGTATATAACATGAATGTACTTACCTCTAGGAGAGAAAAAATACTTATGACTATATAACAATAAATACCTTAAATAATTTAAATGCACTGCATTGAATTAAACACCTATACACATTGCATCATCATTTTCAACTATAAATTTTCTAATTAATTAAAAGTTACTAAAAATCCATCAAAGATTTATTAAATTGTTTAATAAATCAAATGAAGCATTCTATAGCAAGTACTTTTATCTATCCAACCAAATATATATTAGATAAACACAACTTTATCCCTTCCTACTCTCCTACCATGTTTGAAATTACAAGGAAATAACACAAATACAATTTTTTTAAGGGTAAACTTATGAAATCATAAATGGATCTACACATAGTCCATTAGGTTATCACATGGTTAGGAGTTTGGGTAGCTAACTGATATGCTTACGTGGTTTCAACATACTTCTAGTTTCCTTACTAAGGTGATCCTTATACGATTGTTTGAAGGTTCAGCTCATATCTTAACTCCTAAATACCAATTATTTTTTACATGTAACTAATGAAATTAATTCAATACTATACACTACTATTTAATTTCAAATAATCTTACTATTACATATTTCCTACCCAATTTAAATACCTTCATACCACTACCTTACAATTTAATTTCTAACTATTCCTAAATAATTCATCAACATAATCTACTACTCCTTTTCTAACCTATTCACACTAATTCATTTCCTAATTCTAAATTCTTACTATTATTATTTCTAACCACTCTTCCCCAACCCAATACATGCTAAGTCCCACAATAATAATAATTCGTGACATATTCCCCTAACTAACCTTTACTAATATTTAATTCTTAAAAAAAATTAAAAATGGTAACACACCCCTAACCTGATCTATATCCTTTAGCATCTAATTATCTATGATCTCCTCAAACCTATTATCTACTAAATAAATCTCCACATATCTCATTCCCTATAAGACATGTGGTCCACCCTCCACCTTGGCTCACATGACCAACCCAATCCTCCAAGTGCCCACCTTCCTTCATTCTCCTAACACTCAACCTCCCACACTCCAAGATTTTCATACACATGACAAGTTAGGTCTAGTGGCATGTGTAGGTGATGAGATGGATCGTCCCATCCTTGGGCAACCCACTTTTTTCATTTTTAAACTTAGGGACACCTGTCAAGGGAGGTGGGAGTGTGATGGGGTCAGTCCTACAGGATGAGATGTGTGGCTTGCTCCTAGGTATTATTATTTTATACCTTTATTATTATAATTATAATTATTATTTTTAAGTACACCCAAACGACATAGGCTAATGGCATAGAGCGAGTTGTTAATTAGATATCACTTGGGAGTAAACAATGGTTAGCAATGTAAGTTAGATTGTTTTCTTTTGAGGTAAAGATGTTATGTCCTCTTCATGGGTCACATGACCCTTCTAGGGAAGACATCAGTGATATTATTCTTTGTTTATTTTATTTACTATTCAAGTTTGATGTTTAGGTGTATTTAGATTTTGATTTGGAGAGTCAAGATCCTAGGGAATATTCTTTGGGATTATTTTATTGGTCTTTAATAGGGAGGGGAATTATTTCCTACATCCCATACAAAATCCAGAGAGTGATTTTGCACTTATAGGTTAGTATTCTTATGGTGGATTTATGCAATATTTCCTATTTGATTTATTTTCTCTATGTATCTATGATGGTATAAGCCTTATTTTGATAGTTATTTTGCATTCCAATGTACATGCTTAGGCAATGAATCTATTAAAACTACTATAATGAATTGAGCACAAGCATTTTAATTTGAACAAGATCAAATATGAAGCAAATATATTATTCTTATCTATCTCTAAGAGAAATTGAAATGATTGGAATTCAAGATTGATAGAATGAACAATTCCTTATTTTACTACTAAAATTCTAACCCAATGGTCAATGCACCTTTGATCTCATTTATTATTGACTCTAAAACCATATCAAATATTTTGAACTTCTAAACTTTTCTAAAAAATGATTTTAAAAATCCAAATTACTACTATTATTGTTCACTATTACATAAAATGTTTAATATGAACCACTAACTATGAAGCTAAATCAAGATTACTATTGTTGATAAATATTTTGAAGTTCTATACTTTTCTAAAAATGATTTTAGAAATCCAAATTACCACTATTATTGTTCACTATTACATAACATGTAATATGAACCACAAACTATGAAGCTAAATCAAGACACTATTGTTTTTATACCACTGTTGGTGCTCCCAATGCTATCATTATTAATTTTAGTGATGGTAAGATGATGTTATGTTATAATTTTATACAATGCTTCCATGATATGTTAAATGTCTTTTCCTGATGTCATGATTTTTTTTTTCTATAATATAAAAATTATAAATGTTTTCCTTTTAGTTAGGGATATCTAGGACCATTAGGAGGCATATTGGATGTCCCTAGGTATTTTAGGGATGGCCAAACATCTTGACAACATTGCCTATTTTTGTAACATATTTAGGAACATTTCCATTTAAATATTTTTGGATATGGCTAGGTGACATCCCTTCCAACCCACCTTTACCCAAAACAACATTGAGAACTTACACTAGGAGTTAAGAATGGGGACACCTCCCCATAGAATACAATTCATGGTTGTGTGGTATATCTGACACCTGAATAATATGACTCATTGTCTTATAAATCAAATCACTATTTATAGAGCCTCACTAGCTAACCATTGAACATAAGACTTGTCTACTACTAACAAATTCACCAACCAATCATAGTAAAAGCCATTTGCAACACTAAGAAAAATCTTGCTACCAATTCCAAAGCAACCAGTTTGAATAATTAAGAGTACAGATGTGAGACCAAACATTATAATTTTCCACTTTGACAACAAGATCATGTACCTGTGCATGATGAACATTAAAAGTAAGAATCCCATTTTCTTATGAGATTTTGAATAACCCATAAATCCCTCAAAAAAATTATTATTTATAATGGGGAACTTAGAATGTGGAAATCCTTAAAAGGGTTTTGTTTAGAAAAGATGGAAAGCCTGAATAGGGATTTCTTTACAATATGGAAGTAATTTAAAGTAGTGAATATTTTAAGGAAAGATCTCTCCATTATAAGTTGTCAAATTTATTTTTTAGATTATAGGTTAAACAAGTTTTATATTTGACAAACATCTTTAACATTGAGGGTTCCTAAATCCTATCACATACATTGGGGAACTATTTTTCTATAGGTATATGCAAAGAATAAAGTGAAACATAGAAAAGCATAGATTCTAATTGAATAATATATAGATGTAAAACAAGCCGTGGAGATTCAAATATAAAAAGGAAGAACATAAATTTGTAAAGTCCTTAATCTCTCTTTACAAATATTGATCCCATATATTTTTTAGGATACTCCATTTTAGAGGAATTGTTTTATATAAACACAAAGAGATCCCAGACCCTACAAAAAGTGTGATGAACCCAAATGGAAAATGAATGTACAGAAATACAAAGATTCATGACCTTTCTCTGATGAAAGTATACCTTGAAATAGGGGGCTTTGAACAATAAATACTATGGCTTTCTAGTTAATACAAAAACTTCATACTTTCTTTGTCTTATCAAATGGGGAATAGTCAAAATTTGCATGAATGTCTTAAGGAGGAACTCTCATTCTAGCATTAAAAAATAACTATAATAGAAAAATACAAAAGAATAATTTTTCTTTTCTCATCTACAATTTTTTTTATGCATACTCAAGAATACTAAATATAAAGTCACAACTCTATTAAATAAAATGAAGTAATTATTTTAACCAATAAAGTAGGACAAAAAAATTACTCTTTGTAGTTGACACTCACCATGGCATTTTCTCAAAAGAGCTTGAATACAAAACTATCATACATTTCACACTCACACACCCGTAAACAAAATGAACACTATTAGAAAGTTTAGAAATTACATATACACAAAGGCATTGAAATGCCAAAACATCAACATGGTTATAATTTACATCAAACAACTCAAAGCATTTAGTAAAAAATTTCATGTGTCTTTTCTATGCTTGCACATTTTGTATACATGTTTGCAAGGGCCATTGTAAGATAAAATAATTTTCTATGGTGGATATATAAATACTCAATATGTAGAACATGCTTTTCTATGTAATATTATTCAAGGAGAAGAAAATTTTCATTCAAATATCTTAAACTACAACAAAATAACCTTAACTACTAAGACTCATACCTAGATCTCTTTCAATGCACAACCAAAAAATCTTTGGCACTACTCATTCCTCTAATTATGAGAGACAATGATTATTCCTCATATTCATCTTCAGGGGACTCAATAACTTTCTCACTTACATCAAGGGCATCAATAAAAACCCTAATGGAAGTATCATAATCAAACTTATTCTAAAAAGGAATTTCACAAATGTATCCCAACCTTAGTCAACCTCTATATTCATTTTTTCCTCTACAAACCAAAATGGAAAATTATCCCCCAAATCAGAGTAATTTATGACAATGTTTTTAAATACCTTGGAATCATAGAAGGATATGTATTTCCATTTGACTACTACTTAGCAAAGTAGGATCAAGTTCTTCCTATTTATTTTGTAAAAATCATGATCTTCTCTATGATGTAGCTAGACTAGTTCCCGTCTACAAAATTCATAACCTTCATCATGAAAAATAGATCTCCCCATGCAGCCTCAAATTCTAATATAAACTTTCCCAAGATCATGCAGACTTATGAAAATATCTAGATAAAAATGATGGGTAATTTCCAAGAAACTCTATGTCATTAGTTCTCTACAATTAGATTGCACATTATCGAGCACCTTGATATCAAATCTCGACATAGATAGTCATGATCGCACAAAAAATAGTTTAGATAAAGCTTCTCGATGGCTAATTTCTAGCACCACCCATTGCTTGGTGTGGAATTATTTTTTATTTCTATTACAAATGGAAATGGACAACATTTTCCTTCTAACTTATAATTTATGGGATCTGGCCATTTTTGACAACCTATCAGTTAAATTAATTTATGTTTAAACTAGTAATTGCATGGGTATGTTGTAGAATTATGAAAAATCCATTTAAGTTTCTCGGATAGATTTTTTTTACATGAATGACTTAAATTATGTTTTGTAATAGAACCTTTTGAAAATTTCTTGAATGGGCCAAGTGTCATAGGCCATATGTTACACATTGTCATTGTTTTAATAAGATATGCATATTTTCCAAAGTTGTATAAATGAGCTCAATTAAGTTTTAAAAATATTATATACAATGAATGGATTCATTCAATGTCTCTAACAAGCACTTAGGTGGAATTCTCGGATATATTTATGCTTATTAGTGAAAATGACTAGTTAGGGAATATTTTATCTATATGGATGACTTCAACTAGGATATATGTTGTGGATCCCTTTAAGAATTATTTAATGAGTCATGTGTTGTATGTGTAGGTGATATATTATACAATGTACATAGTTATAACAAGGAGATTTATTTTGATCTAAGTCTCATCAATGATAAATTAAATTAAAGTGAACCCTCATGTGCAATGAATGAATTCATGTAGTATCTCTAGCTAGTACTCAAGTGGAAATTTTGGTTATATCTATGCATGCATAATATGATTTCCTTTCATTTGTCTAGACTCATTAATGTAGGTAATTAAGACATGTAATTTATATATAAATGACTTATAATACAATATGTGGTAGGACCCTTTGAGAATTATCCAACTGGCCATATGTTGTAGGTGATATATTATACATTGTGCCTAGTTCTCACATGAGATATTTTTATTTATCCAAGTTAGACCAATAAGAAATTAAGTCAAAGAAATTCTTTATACACAAAATGTCTCTATATAATAAGTCTATTATTATTATAGATCTTATGTCTTTTACTTTAAATCTAAATTAATTAATTCTATTGTTATTAATTTAAAAAACTTATATATTTTTACTTTACTTTTAAATAAATTAAATTTTATTTTTGATAATAATTTATAAATGTTAAATTATCTTTTTTTCATTTTTTAGTTAATGAAAATTAAAATAGTTTTGATTTTATATTTATAATAATTAATAACTAGCAATTGCACCTATGTGTGCAATAGGTATGTCAAAAATATGTGGAAGGTAAATTGGGGAAATGTTTTGTCATCTTTTGCATACATTTATGTTGTTCATTATTTCTATCTATTGTCTAATTAGAAATTAGAAATTAGAAATTGATGTTGTGTTTTGTAAAAAAGTGTGTGTGTGTGTGTGTGTTATTCTTAGGAAGTTTTAGGTTTATTCTAAAATAATTTTATATCAATATGATTATTATATAGTAGTATTTGGTACTTATTTTTGGCTTTGATTTCCATATTTAATTTATTTCTTTATAAATTTGTGTGTAACTAATCACTATAGTACTATATTGAAAATAATGAGAGCATATCCCTTCCTCTTAAATCTCCTTTGTCTAATGACTAATTGAAAATACTTATGAAAAGTAGGAAAAATTCGTGCTTTCTTCCCTTGTCTTCTTTAATGTGTGTGCTCTATGGATGGAAATATATTTTTTTAAATGGTTAATGAGAAATAATAGGTTCTCTTATTGATTAGGAATGAGGGGTAATTTCTTATATCAATTTTGAGTTACATTTAAATGTGAGACATGCTTATAAATTTTAAGAATATAAGATTTGTTATAGTGAATCAATTTTGGAGTTTATTTTATCATATGGTCTATAGTTGAAAATCTAATAGTTTTAACAAAGTTGTATAGTATTGATAATGAATTATATTTCACCATATTCCATGTTAATAGCCCCAAAATATGTCAAGTTGTTGTATGTCTATTATGATGTGCATTTGACTCTAATCCAAAAAAAATAAAATTATTTATGTGAAGTCGATTAGTTTCCAATATATAAACAACATGAAATACAATTTTTTAAATGTTAACTATGTATTGATGGAAAGTAAGAAAAATACTAAATGTCAATTATTAAAATAAAAAAATTATAAAACACATATTAAGATTGTCTATTTATATATATATATATATATATATATATATATAGATATATATATTCATACACAAGAAATTTTAAACATTGATAGCAATGTTATATAATTAATATTTGTAATCTATAGCTAGTTATTTTAAGATATTAATTTAATATTTTTAAGTTTTAATAATTTTCTTTATATTTTAAATAGTATAATAAAATAAAATAAATATATTATAAGATTTAAATAATAACAACTAACATGCAACTCAAATTATTAATTATGCACAATATAAAATACATGTAAAATTAAGGCAATATCCTACAACATAATGCTAAATTGTGAGCCTCTTATTTAGGAGGTATTGGGTTTTAGTCTATTCAAGATAAATAATACTAATAATTAATCCATTCATATAATAATACACTAGTACATTTACATTGAAATTTAAACCAAGATTTTCAACCAAGCCCTAAATGGGCTTCTTGAATGCTCAATTTTTATTTTTTTTCCCCAAGTTGCTCAAAATTTTTATCAACTTAGGGTTTCCCAATTTGATCAAAATTTTGACCAAATCAGGTGCATTTTAAGAAAAATAAAAGTGAATTGTTTTGTTATTTGGTTGCATTGGATGTTTTTGGTGGTAGTCTACAATAGTGCAGGAGCCATTTTGAGGTTAGTATTGGCTCATGATGATAGGGTTTTGTCCCAAGCTTATTCTGTCACTAGATAACTCAAGTTACATTTGGGTTAGAAGTTTTGATTCTCAACTTGAGTTGCTCCTTAATATGATGTTTTTAAAAATTTATTCATGAACTAGGTACTTCTGGTTTTGTAGGACTATAAATTAGTCTCAAATTGCCATCTGCAATCTTGCTTCTCACTAAGAAGTTCATCTTTTAACAACTAAATTAAAATAGAGGAATCAATTGCTACTAATAATGCTCTTACATTCAAAATATTAGTGGTATATCACAATCTTCAAAATACTATGTGATTTAAGAAATGTAGGGAAGGACACCTATAATCATTTGGTGCCTCTTATTCATAATTGATTAATACCATAAAATGGGTCTCCACTAGTACATAGAATTTTTTGATTAAACTCGTTTCAAGGCTTCTCTACTCCTCTCTAAATTGTTCTCATCCCTTTCACATTTGTATATTGAGACTTGTTTTAGTTGCAATTTAACCATTGTTGAATGATTAAGAAATTGAAATTTGTAACGACATAACTATTAATTAACCTAATCTAGTGGGATTGGAATATATTAGAAATGATAAATTGAAGAGAGATAACATATTTATAGTTAATACAAGAGGAATGATAGGAATATCATGTTATATGGTCCTTGCCATGTCCAAGCATTGGATTTTTTATAAGCTTCACTACTCTCACATTCCATTCTTTCCCATCTACCAATCTTCTACAACCACTTCAAGCTTTACAATTGGTAGTTGTTCTATTGGTTTCTTTTTAAAAAATTCAATGATATGGCCCTTCCATTGTATTCTAAAGAAAGATTTTAATAAATAATTTTTTTTTTAGTAGGGAATCATCATTTCATATAGTACATATTATTTCCTCCATTCAAGAATACAACCAAATTCATTCTCAATTGCGAAAAGATGTTTCATAAAATAAAGCATGGCACAAATATATAACAATTAGATAGATTCATCACAATTATAATAGCTGTTCCTTTCAAAGAATAAGGTACACTTTGTATGGCAATAAAACCCCTCCTTTCAAAAATATGAAATAAAATCTATTATTGCATTAGTCAAATTCCATTAAATAAGGTAAACTTTGTATTGCATTAGTGAAATTCCTAATTATTTTAGATTCATAAGGGTATTAATTCAATTATTCTTGAAATATTATTTCATATTACTATACTTAATTTGACCATCTTAAATCACATCTCAATGTTTCCCTCACATGGCTCAATCTAACTCAGTCGATGCAATGACATATTATTGTTACTACTTACATATTATTTGTTACTGATGATTTTTATCAACCAGTTGTACCCATTTTTGTTTTTTATGTTGTTTGATAAACATTATTTTTGCAACAAGGATACATTTTTATCTTATAATGGTTTTTCTTTATTTATCTAATCAGTTCAATCAATTCTAGAATAGATTTCAATCTACCGATCAATGCTTTATTTATTCCACTTGATACTGAAGGCATATATATTGCAACATTACTTTGATGTTTTCTAACTTATTAAATAATTGTAATGAACATCTAATTTACATCTTTAATGTTTGTTGAGTATGAACTGATATGAAGTGCTCATATGACATCCTTTCTTATTCATTTATTATGTCTATGAACATTAATATTTGGTGGATACTGATCTATAATTCACTGTAATCAATCTAGCTCGCTCTTATAAAACCACAGATTATGTATTTAATCACTCTTTCCTTGACCTTTGAATAATTATTTCTATCATTACATATTGTTCAATCCATGATACCTTTCAATATTAATTCTAATATTTTGATCTTTAATTCAAAATTCTATGTAATGTGCACCTTCATTTTAAATGTATACACCTTGATATTTTCTATGGGAAATATGATCTTACCATATCTCAATATCTATTTTGAATGAAGGATCTCTCTTGTAGGACAAAAATAAAATGTTATAATCTTTTAATGACTTATATAATTGAATGTAATGTGCTTCTACCCAAATATGATTTTGGATGGTTTTCTTGCAAATCTATAGCAAGTCTTTTGGTGTAATTAAATATTCACTAATCACACTTTAGCTAAGCCTACTTAGGTTATGCATTAAATAGTAATCTTTCATTGAGAATTTCATTAATTAAGCACATGTGGTATTGGAGAATTTCATTCTAGGCATGATGATAGTTGTTATCCAATTCCACTTTATGTATGAGATTCACTTTTAGGTATAGGATAACCACAATCTCTATTTTCTTTTCATTTCAAAGCTTGTATTATTGAATGGGAATTTTATAATGCTGACAATGGTTAGCTAGATTTACCAATCACCTTTCTCATAAAGATTTCAAATACTTTAATCTATCCATTTCATGAGCACTTCACCAAGTGATTTTCCAAAGTTCTAATATTTACAATGCCATCTGTATTGCACTATATGTGATAGCATCTACTTGGGACATTCTAACAAATAACTTGCATCTCTTTGGGTATGCTTCCATCCATTTATTTTTATTTTTTTACATGGGTGCTTAAGCAAGGTGCTAATAATGAGCATAAATCTTTGTAGTATCCACCTTCATTATAATTTAAAGGATGTCTCCATTTTTTTATTTATTTTTAACTTCATCCATCCTAGAGAAGTATCTCTTTGAAAAAAATAAATTATATAGCCATGACTCTTTTGTGAAGGGTTAACATTGAAAAAGGTTGAGGACTATATATGTCAGACCTCTTGTTTGAGAAAAGGTTTAATCGGATCATTGAGTTATAGATATAAATTGCATTCAGAATAAAGTAGCCATTTTTGTTTAGAAGAATAATTGGTGTGTGAAATAATTAAGTCCATTACTTAATCTCCTATGTGAATTACTAATTTATTTATTTGATTAACTTGATAATCCACCAAGGAGTTATAATTCATAATCACTCATCAGATGTAATACAACAATCTTATAAAAAAAGGGAAATGAAACACAATAGGGATGCAAGAATATGGACCTCATCTATTAGGTAGGCATTGATTAAGTTGGTTTTTTGTGGGTCCCCATTGAGTTGGTTTCTTGTGGGCTAAGGGGTCAGATTGAACTAGTTGCTTATTTGATGCTATTGGGCATAATTGTCAAGGATAGTTTCTTGACATCCTATGGTGTTTTCCCCTCAAGTTTCTAATATGGTTTAAGCTCTAGTATGCATTTTTACAAATAGAAATATTCATTATATTTTGTTCAATGATTGATTCTTCTCCTAAATCCAATAACTACTGTGTAATTGAGTGAAAGAATACTCTTGCAAATAAGTTGTGCCTCTGGGTTTGTTATCCTTTAAAGAAAAATTGGTTATATCCCAAAAGGGGACATTACATGTTACCAAAAAATTTCCATACACCACAAGGAATGTAGTAAAAATTTCATGGACATTTCCCTTGCAATAGTTTTAGCCTCTTCATTATGCCTTAATTTTTTAGATAACCACAACATGACATTGAATGTCATAGCAGTGAGTGTGATAAGCCCCATTATTGACCTAGGTGTTTTTGGGTAACTTGGGAGTTTTATGCTATGAGTAGTAAGCCAAGGTTATACAAATTGCATTTCCTATTTTAGTATTTGTCTTAAAGTTCATTTGCAAAAAAATATTCTAAATTTTCCCTCATAACTTGATGTCATCATGTATGATAACATCATTTAATGCTCAATGTGTTGCTTTGATAAAATGATACCATGTGATTATGTTTGGTTTCATAGCCAATTTCATTTGGACATGTGAAATTTAAACAGATCATAACAATATGTATATTCCAAACCTATGCGAATACTATAAGAGATTTATTGTTTAGACCTTTCAACAAATATTATGAGACATGTATGATTACTACACCAATTTCAAAATCAAAAAATTCATCTTGGGAGTCAAGAAATTGCAAAAATTTCTTGATCAAAATGCATGCATCTTTGTTCTTGATGTTGCAAAGCAACAAGTATAATCAAGCTTGATGTATAAAAATGAACCTCTTTGAGGTATTAGACCTTTATAGCCTAGGATCTCATTGGAATGGTTTCAGTTATTCAATCAGCCAGTATATAGGTTAGACCATTGCAAAAATAAGTAAAGGTAAAAGTTTCTTAGAAGTTCAGTTCTCTCAAAAGTATTGCTGCTATATTCTCCTACTAGAGTATCTTCAGAGATTCCTTAAATGTAAGTCATGGCCAACCTAAGATCAGCTTGCTTGACTAGAAAATGCATTTAATCTTTGGGAATTGAAACTTATGGTGATACTCATTAGTATTATAATTTTGTTTCTTCACTCACAAAAATTGTATACTCTTTGTAAAGTCCAAGCTAATGATTGTAGTTCTATTTTTTGAGGATTAAATGGTATGATTTTAAACAAGAAATGTATACATGAATTTTGGACTAAAGATTAAAAATCTTGTGAAGATGCTCATAGAAAATCACAATGTTTTATAAATAAATATAAAAATTTTGTGTTGACCATGAATTTTGATCTGTGTAGTCACTGATGTAGTTTACCTTTATTTTGATAAACCTTATAATATTTATTGCTTTGATAAGTGGGAGATATTTAAAAAAAAAGTAAAAAAAATAATATTTCTATCAGGATAAAAGTGTAGTTTTCAAGTTAAACTCATTGACTCATGTTTCATGGGTAGTAGTTCACAATAACCCATCTCTCATGAGAATTAAAGGTTCACTTAGCACTCATAATATCTAGGTGGTGCTCACAAAGGTGAAGCATTGAACCTTCCTAGGAGAATACCAATTCTAGTATTACTTCAACTCAAGTGCATTTAACTGTGGAGTTTCCCTAAAGGTTAAGCCCACTTATCTTGCTATGTGTTGTGCTTTGTAAACAATTCATTATAGAGCCCCTTTTAGCTTATCAATTGATAAGTAGGAGATACTTTCCACATCAAGTTAGATTATGATATTTCAAGTCAAATTATGTTGAATCTTGATAGAAATATCATATTTTGACTTGCTATGGAAGATATCTCTTCTTCATAAATTGATGAGCTAAAGGGACTCGATATTAAATTTTTCATAAGGCACAAAATTTTCTAAAGGGTTTGCAAATGGGGTAACAAGCTAAGTGGGGTTAACGTTAGAGGAAACTTGATGGTAATGCACTCTTCAGTTGAAGTAGTACTAGGATGGGTGACATTCTCGAAAGGGCCAATGCTTCACCTCTATGAGCACCACTAAGATACAATGAGTGCTAAGTGTATCGTTCAACCTAATGAGAGATGGGTCCCTTTGAATTGATACTCATGAAGCATGGGTCAATGAGTTTGACTTGAAAACTACATAGTTCAATCTTAATAAAAATATCATGCTTTATTGGTTTGTACTGCTTAGGTTATTAGAACCTCCATTGAAATATGTGTTAAATCATCATAGTAGTATCATGATTTATTGGTTTGTATTGCTCAAGTTATTGGAACCTTCATTGAAATATATTTGATTTGTTTGCATTCTAACTGTCTAGGTGATAATGTCAACATGCTCAATTTAGAATTAAAGTATCAATCCTTATATTTCTTTGCTTATTTTGTTTATTTTCTTGAAATTGGTTGCTTTGAATTTATATCTATGTTTTGTGGACATAGAATTTATTTCTAATATTCCCATTTTCCTTTTAAGTGACTACTTTCCTATACTCAATAATCTTAAAACCTTAATTCATTCAAATTTTTTTAAATTGGCATACTATTATGGTGGATTATCAGATAAAGAGTAGCAAAGCAAACCATGATGTGTTGGCTTTATTTGAATCATATGTTTTCTAAACACACATTGCTTTATACAACTAGTTGTTGTTCAAGGAACAAAAGGTAAATCACTCTTCTAAGAATTGCAACAAGGAAAGAACCCTTTAGGGTAATTAGACCTAACTTCACATTTTGAGCAATATCTTGATAATATATCAAATTTTGAAACATGTAGTGGATTACAACAAGTTGGGGGAAGATTTCCAAAATTAAGATGCTTTTATCAACAAGGATATCAATACATGTACAATGCATATTTGGAACTAGCTGCATTATCTTTTGTATGATTGGAAATATAGTCTATTGTTGTCATAAATTTATGTTGTTCTTGAATAATAGTGGGTAGGCAGAGGAAGAATCATAATAGTTATCCATTGGAATTTCTTGCTGAAAACATATAAAAGGCTAACAATGCAGGCATCACCAATATTAATAATAATTAAGGATTTGATGGAGGTTTCCACAAAAACAATTCCCCTAATATAGTGTTTTAAGAACTAAGATTTAGATATGGATTAGGAGGTCACTGAAATAAAACTAAGGGATTTATAATTTTAGAGATCATAGGTCATGATCTAATTTTGCATAGTATAGTATACTCTATGTGGAATTATTCCCTACATTCTAGTGCAAATTTTTTTCTTGTATCTAGGCATTTTACAAGTTGAATTTTGGGTAGCGTAGAGTTTCAATACTTGACATATATTGACGTCGCTGGCACATGCTACACTTACAATTGGAATGAGCTTTATTTCCTCTTGGACACAAATTTTGTAGCTCATAAGAGGTGTTTGGGTAATATCTTTGGAGTAGTGTATACTTCTGATCAAGTTGTGTATGGTGTTAGGCATGAAGTATGTAGTTCAAGTGCAAACTAGACATCTTTAGATGCAAAGAGTGGCTTCTATCAACCAAACAATCCCAAATCTAGAGTGAGAAAGGTTCACACATAAGTGATCTATTGTAAGAAACTAAAATACTAGGTTCCCTATATTTTGTAGTATAATTTCTTGAGCATTTAGTAGTTGAATGATATCATATGGTTAGAACCTTATAATGATTGTTAGATTGTAATGTATTGCATATAATTTTATTTTTTTTGGCAAAAGTGCACGAGCCACTAGATATATATATTTATATAAAGTAAAAACTAGTTCAAGAGCTCAACTGGGAAAGAACTAGAAAGAAAACCCAACATTTTCACAATATATACAATTGACTTAACATCGATATTACAATCTAACTATATCGATGAACAACCAATAAAATTTGAAATTTGTCAAATTTTACAATTTCATCACATAGAAAGCATGGGGGACCCCAATTCATTCAAAACAAGATTTTCAACAATCTATAAAACATGCTTGAAGTGTGGAGAAAAAAGCCCAGAAAGACAGAAAGATACCACTATGCTATCTTTCATCCATATCCTCACTGGAAGCACCAATTACAGAGAAGCCCCATCCAAAATTTGGACATGATAAGGGAGCAATGTCCCAACCCAAACTTAGGCCCTCAACAACAACATCTAAAGTGGTAGTAGAAAAACCAGTGGATGATGGCATGCCGCAAACACTTGGTATAGTGACATTTGGATGTAGAGGTCGAGTAGTTTTTGCTAAGACATCATGACAAAGACCAGGATCTTTGAAAGCCAAGAACGACCAGGAGCTAGGTTCACTAACTAAATAATTTGGGGTAGCCAAACGTGTCTTCACTTGGGCAGCTTTTACTCAAGCATCAAAAATTGGAATCCCCAAAATGTCAATCAAAGAAAAAGAAACTTTCTTCACCTCCTCAGTCAACTGGTAACCTAGAGAAGGTGTCGTGAATTGCAGGGTCTTAATTAGGAACTAAGTATTGTGCTTCTCAAAGGTTTTCTACATCACTTAAAAATTCATCATGGCCTCATGGTTCTTGAAAATATGCTACCAACCAGGGCATTACTAGTCCACAAATCATAATTCTGCATCACACATTTACATTTATTATCAACCCAAAATTTTGGTCGAACCACCTTGATGGAAATAATTTCCAATCTTGACGAAGATTGAAGAAGATCCATGGCATTAGACAAAAAAATGGAAACCAAATTTGAAGGGAATAGAACATTCCTTGTGGATGTAGAAAAAAGAGCCTCCCCAATTATGTTTCAAATCACACACTAGGTGTTATAGGAGTGTACGATAAACATATTGTCTAGAACCACATCTTCAAGAGGGTGAGAAATTGCATCTTCATCTAATGCCAGATGAAGCTTGATTCTAAATTTTTTTGGCAAGATTTTGCCATGGAATTAATGATAAGAATCACATTTCACGCATGCTTCTTGAGGAGATGACATTTTGAAAGCAATTTGAATGGTAAATGCAACAAGCTGGATAAATAAATTGAATTGAAGTCCATTCTGCACATTTAACTAAATCCCTCAACATACGCACAGAGGAAGTGGAGTACCTACACTCATGTGTGTAATAAAGAGGGTACCATTAAATTAGAAACTAGTTACAATTTGATGGGGACACAACCCAACAACCAGAATAGACACAATAGAAAGGGGAAATTATATTAACTGAGAAAATAAGCTGGTACAAATAGTGCAGAGAAAATAAACTCAATACATGCCCTGCGGGCTTACAATAGCATAAATCTGGAGAATATTTCTCCTTTTAGCACCTCCTCTCAAGCTCCAATCCGAACTGCCTTTTACAATGCCAGAAATCTCCTTAAATAGACCCCGGAGGGTTAAGGACTAGGAGTACATTCTAGAAAGTGCTAGTAGGCATCCACCGACAAAATAGAAGGTTCCGGAAGCTGCGTTAGAAGTCGGTGCAATTCTAGAAGTATCCAGAAACGGTAGCCGAACTTCCGGGAGGCATAACTTTTGAACCGTAACTCCGATTGACGAACCATTTACATTTTCGGAAAGCTCTCGAAGCGCTCTATAGCCCTATGGACGAGCTTCGCTCGTCCCCCATTTTTCGACCCTTTTTGAGGTCATTTAATGCCCCAAACCTGACTTTGAAGCATTCTTAGGGGGTCTCCAAAACCCGAAAAACTGCAATAACTTTCAAACCGTGGGGCCTTTTGACCTGATTCTTTTTCTGGAATGCTCTAAATCTCGATTACATTCATCTGGCCAAGTCACACCTTCTAGGTCACCAAAATGATGGTCAAATTGCATGCTCCTATTTTTTCGGGATTTTTAAATGCACTGATAGTTGAACTATGAGAGTTGGAACCTTTATTTGAGCCAAATGGGTATCCAAAAATGTAAAGACATAAAATAGAAACTAAGTCTAAGTACATTTTTTTGGGTGACACAGGATTGCCCTTATACCTCTGGATGCTCCTGCATCAGACACCCAGGGTAGATTGAAAAGTGACCCTGTCACTTTATGGATGGTAGAGGAAATCCCAAATGGGAAACCTCAGCTGCTGAAATCCAAGTTGAGTCTTCGATCGGTCGTCCTTTCCATTTGACCAAATACTCTTCATACTGCCTGTTTCTGGTACTCCTACCCACACGATGATCTAGAATGTCTTCTATCTCCTCCTTCTTAGAAGCAGGAATTGGGCATGGCTCTAAAACCAGCTCCTCATCTGCACCATCATCATGATACTCTGTCAAATCTGCAATGTTGAAAATGGGAGAAATGTGAATACCATCTGGCAGCTCAACCTCATATGCATTTCCTGAGTTATGTTTCTTCAAAATTTTGCAGGGACCAAATTTCTTCATTTTCAGCTTGTTGTAAGTACCAACTGGAAATCTTTCTTTTCGTAAGTGCACCATGACTAGATCTCCTTCTTGGAATTCCTTATGTCTTCTCCTTGCATCAGCCCTAGCTTTATACTCTTGATTCATCTTGATAATGTGTGCTTGAACCTCCTCATGTAGACGCTTGATGTGTTCAGCAAATTCCTCAGCTTCAGCACTTGTTCTCTCCCCTTGTTCTATCTTCCTCAATTCTGGTGCAGTCCTTGGGCTATTCCCATATACAATTTGAAATGGTGATTTTCCAGTACTCCTATTTACAGAGTTATTATAAGCAAACTCTGCCTGTGGTAGAATCAAATCCCATCCCTTGGGCTTATCCCCAACTAAACATCTCAGCAAATTGCCCAAACTTCTATTTACCACCTCTGTTTGGCCATCAGTCTGTGGGTGATGCGTGGAACTAAATTTCAAGTCTGTTCTCAACTTCTTCCACAATGTCCTCCAGAAATACCCCACAAATTTAGTATCTCGGTCAGAAACTATACTTCTTGGAAGACCATGTAGTCTTACCACCTCTTTGAAAAACAAGTCTGTAATATGGACAGCATCATGAGTTTTATGGCATGGAATGAAATGTGCCATTTTGGAGAACCTATCAACCACCACGAATACTGAGTCATTACCCCTTTGTGTCCTTGGCAATCCAAGAACAAAATCCATACTTATGTCCTCCCATGGCCTTGATGGAACAGGCAATGGCTGATATAGGCCAGTATTTTGACTAAACCCCTTGGCAACTTGACAAACCTGGCAACTCCGTACAAACTTCTTCACATCCTGTGTAATTTGAGGCCAAAAATAATGTTCTCTAAGAATGGCAATGGTCTTATCCCGACCAAAATGTCCTGCCATCCCTCCACTATGTTTCTCCTTAATCAGATTTTCCCTCATGGAACTCCTTGGAATGCACAATTGACTACCTTTGAACAACATGCCATCCTGAATCAAATAGTCTAACCACTTGGTTCTATCTACAGCAACAGGTTCTTTACAAGCTTTCCATGCTTCAGCAAAATCAGGATCCTCAGGGTACAAATTCTTGAGTTCATCAAAC
Organism: Cupressus sempervirens; assembly: GCA_028749045.1. Lineage (NCBI taxonomy): Eukaryota > Viridiplantae > Streptophyta > Pinopsida > Cupressales > Cupressaceae > Cupressus > Cupressus sempervirens. The sequence continues at coordinate 293,965,631 of CM053786.1, read as the reverse complement.
CCAACTACTTCAACCTGCATTGTTGTAAGCAACAATTGTCTCCTGCTTAATGCATCTGCAGCCCTGTTAGATTTTCCACTTCTATGCTTTAACACAAATGTATAACTCTGCAAGAATTCTACCCACTTCATATGCCTCTGATTCAATTTACCTTGGCTATTTAGGTACTGTAATGCCTGATGATCAGTATACAAAAAAAATTCCTTTGGCAACAAATAATGCCTCCATTTCTTTAAGGCCTGAACTATTGCATAGAACTCTTGATCATAAACAGAATACTTCTTCTTTGCATCATTCAATTTTTCACTAAAATATGCAATAGGCTTACCTTCTTGGCTTAATACAGCCCCAATAGCGCTACCACTAGCATCACAGTCCACCTGGAATACTTTTCTAAAATCTGGAAGTGCCAACACAGGCTGTTCAGTCACCTTCTTCTTCAGCAATTCAAAACTTCTCGCGGCTGCTACAGTCCATTTGAACTCTTTTCTATCCCCTCTTATTGTATCAGTTAGGGGTGCACATATGCCACTGAAATTCTTAATAAACTTCCTATAAAAACTAACCAGACCATGAAATGATCTTACCTCAGTAGAAGACCTTGGAGTAGACCATTCCAAGATAGCTTTAACCTTCTCTGGATCCATTTTGAGTCCTTCAGGTGATATAACAAATCCCAAATAGACTAACTCCCTTTTTGCAAAGACACACTTCTTTAGATTAATTAACAGTTTCTCTTCCCTCAGCCTTTCAAAGACACTACGAATATGCAGCAAATGTTCTTCCAAAGTCTTGCTGAAAATTAAAATATCATCCAAATAGACAATAAAAAATTTTCCCAAGAACTTCTTAAGTACCTCATTCATGAGCCGCATGAAGGTGCTTGGGGCGTTCGTCAATCCAAAGGGCATGACTAACCACTCATAAAGACCCTCCTTGGTCTTGAAGGCTGTTTTCCACTCATCTCCTTCTCGTATCCGTATCTGATGATAGCCACTCTTCAGATCTATCTTTGTGAAGTACTGAGCTCCACTCAAGCAGTCCATAAGATCATCCATCCTTGGTAAAGGAAATCGGTACTTGATGGTTATCCTATTTATAGCTCGAGAATCTGTACACATCCTCCACTCTCCATCCTTCTTTGGTGCAAGTACTGCAGGTACTGCACATGGACTTAGGCTCTCTCGAATCAAGCCCTTCCTCAACAGCTCCTGAACCTGTCTATTTAGCTCCTCTGTTTCAGTAGGAGTCATCCTGTGAGCAGCCTTGTTAGGCAAACTAGCTCCTGGAATCAGATCTATCTAATGACTGATTTGCCTTACTGGTGGCAATCCATCTGGAACATTATCAGAGATAATATCTCCAAATTCTCCTAGTAAATCTGAAACTTCCAATGGTATTTCACTACTACCTTCTTTATCTTTCCTAGGAATCAAAGCATAGCACATACGCTGATGTTTCATGCCATCTAAAAACTTCCTTCCATCAACAAGACAAATCCTAGCACTGCTACATACCTTTTCACCTTCCTTTTTCATGGGCTTCAATTTGTGGCGAACTCCATCCTTTGTCAGAGAGTATGTGTTTGCATGTCCATCATGTATTGCATGTCTATCAAACTGCCATGGTCTACCCAACAATAGATGGCAAACATCCATCGAAATAACATCATAGAGGACTTCATCATGGTAACTACCAATTTTGAATTTTACTAAACATTGTTCACTTACCAGGACCTTATGATCATCTTTTACCCAAGAAATCCGATAGGGCTGGGGATGTTTCTCCCTCTTGAGCTTCAGCTTAGAGACCATCTCTTCGGATACCAAGTTATCAGTGCTACCACCATCAATGATCACATCACAACATTTATCCTCACACTTGCATCTGGTACGGAACAAACTCCTTCGTTGTCCTGGTTCATTTTCACCACTTAGTAGGACTCTTTCATTTACCAAGGTCTCTCCTCTTTCTACATCCTTTGAATGTGATGATTGTGCATCCTCATCCACATGAGCAACCCTAGCTTGGCCCTCAGCTCTCCTATCTGTCCTTCCTTGTCATTGAGGGCATTCAAAGGCACGATGACCTTTTTCATTGCAATGGAAACAAGTACCACGGAAGCCTCCTCTTCCTTTTCCATGTCCTCTACCTCTTCCTCTTTGATTTCCAAAGTCTTGATCACGGGAGCGGTTGAAACCCTCATTCCTCTGGTTCCTGCTAGTACCCTCATCTTCATTTTTCTTTTGAGTTTCATTGTGGCCTCCAGATGATCTACCGCTTCCCCTTCCTCCTTGACCGCGCCCTATTTGTCTTCCTTCAAACCTTTTACTCAGCTTCTCTTCAACTCGTAGGGCAAACTGGTATGCTTCTTCAACACTGGTCATTCTTACCAGACTTAGTTCCTCCTGGATGCTAGGTCGTAACCCACTGATATAACGAGCAACCTTCTCCTTATTTGCTTCTGCATGCCCCGCTCTAATCAGGAGTCGGTAAAACTCCTCTGTATATTCTTGGACTGATCTTCCTGCTTGCTTTAATCCATGCATCTTCTTAAACAGATCAAGCTCGTAGTCCACAGGAATGAACTGCTTCTTCAATTTGTCCACCATTCGATCCCATCTTGTGATCTTCTCCTTTCCTCTTCTAAGTCTTTCCAGTTGAACCTCTTGCCACCAGATTTTGGCATGGCCTTTTAGTTTGGCCTTTGCAAACTTAACCCTATCTGGGTCCCTTATATCCTCATACTCAAAGTATTCGTCCAGTTCATTGATCCAATCGATCAACTCATCTGGTTTCAAATTTCTCGAAAATATACCCACTTCAATTGTAGGTCTTTTCCCAAACCTAGAAATGGCCCTAAAAAGCCTTTCCTCTACAGGATTCAGAACTTCCCCGTCAACTTCCATTACTTCCTCTTCATTGTCATCCTCACTATTGTCATCTGCGGCAATATTTGCTCCTCTACGAAGCTCCTCTTGCAATGCTTGTACCTGTCTCTGGAGGGCTCTAACCTCCTCAGGATCGACAGCTCTGGCCCTTCCACCATGCTCTCTTCGTGGAGGCATCTTCTAACTCGAACCCACAACCACACAGTCCTGGTGCAAACTGCCTCACAGTCGTCGCTCTGTCTACACACTCAGGAAAACCCGCTCTGATACCACTTGATGGGGACACAACCCAACAACCAGAATAGACACAATAGAAAGGGGAAATTATATTAACTGAGAAAATAAGCTGGTACAAATAGTGCAGAGAAAATAAACTCAATACATGCCCTGCGGGCTTACAATAGCATAAATCTGGAGAATATTTCTCCTTTTAGCACCTCCTCTCAAGCTCCAATCCGAACTGCCTTTTACAATGCCAGAAATCTCCTTAAATAGACCCCGGAGGGTTAAGGACTAGGAGTACATTCTAGAAAGTGCTAGTAGGCATCCACCGACAAAATAGAAGGTTCCGGAAGCTGCGTTAGAAGTCGGTGCAATTCTAGAAGTATCCAGAAACGGTAGCCGAACTTCCGGGAGGCATAACTTTTGAACCGTAACTCCGATTGACGAACCGTTTACATTTTCAGAAAGCTCTCGAAGCGCTCTATAGCCCTATGGACGAGCTTTGCTCGTCCCCCATTTTTCGACCCTTTTTGAGGTCATTTAATGCCCCAAACCTGACTTTGAAGCATTCTTAGGGGGTCTCCAAAACCCGAAAAACTACAATAACTTTCAAACCGTGGGGCCTTTTGACCTGATTCTTTTTCTGGAATGCTCTAAATCTCGATTACATTCATCTGGCCAAGTCACACCTTCTAGGTCACCAAAATGATGGTCAAATTGCATGCTCCTATTTTTTCGGGATTTTTAAATGCACTGATAGTTGAACTATGAGAGTTGGAACCTTTATTTGAGCCAAATGGGTATCCAAAAATGTAAAGACATAAAATAGAAACTAAGTCTAAGTACATTTTTTTGGGTGACACAGGATTGCCCTTATACCTCTGGATGCTCCTGCATCACAATTTGAGAAGGGAAAAGTATAGATTTGATGCCCCCAAAATTGAAGAATGAGAAAATTGAATTGCAGCCATATATGTTGAATTTAATTTTTCTGAGCACAAAGTGCCACATGACCAAACTAAAACAAGATCATACTCAATTTTGATGTCAACCAATGAAATTTGGCTCAATGATGAAGATTTAGCACGATTTTACCTTAGTCTCGCACATCGGAGCCTAATTTATGAAAGCATCAATATATGTTCAATGCCCAATTTGGATAATGCTTAGTGACCATCGAGTGATGTTAGAATGTCCACTATAGAATACTTGACAGATATGACATTCTGGCTTGCTTGGCATCATCTGTAATTTGGCATGTATAGATCACACAGAACATGTAACCCATTCGGTATCTGAAGTCACTAGCTTGCACAACCTCAACTATGACTCAACAAATATTTATCACTCAGTGTGAAAAGCACACTCGTCACATCACTTGAAGTATCTCAACTTCTGGCTTGGAACCAAAGGTAACTCGACACCTATAAGAATTTGGTCTCAGCTTGATAGGTCTAGGATAACTCATGTACTATTCTAACTTGCTTGGCACATATAGCATACTAGTTTGCATGACACATGAACCATACTAACATACTTGACACATATTGTATTTGGCACCTAAGGTCACTCAGTTGGTCAACATCAACTATGCCTTGACACATATTGATCACTCGACACATGAATTATGCTCGACACCTGAAGTAACTCGACACCTATAAGAATTCTAGCTTAGCATCAGAAGTAACTTAGCACCTATATTAATGTTGGCTTGACACATACATTGTACACAACACATGAAGTATGTTACACTCAACACATGAAGCATACTTGGCACCTGAAGCAACTTGGCACATATAAGAATTACTTAGGACATATAGTTCGCTCAGCCCCTGAAGTCCCTACCTTGCCTTGAATCAGCTATGACTCAGTGCATATTGATCACTCAGCACATGAAGCATGCTCGACACTTAAAGCAACTTGACACATATAAGAATTACTCAACACATGTAGTCCACTCAGCCCCTAAAGTCCCAACCTTGCCTGACATTAGCTATTAATTGACACACAATAAATGCTCAACACATGAAGCACACTTGGCACCTAAAGTCACTCAACACTAATAGGAAAAATAGCTCGGTACAAACAATAAACTCTTCTTCTAAAGGTCAGTGACCATTAGTTTCTATAAATCTTTATAATCCTCCATGAGTGTAGAAGGGTTTAGTGTGAAAGTTGTAATCTCATTGCATCTTATGTTGGAAAAATAATCCACCATTTTTTTTCCCTCTCTATATGTTTGTGAAACTCTGATCTCCTAAAATTGATCAACAATATTGCAAATTTTCTAGAGCACATATTTGAGTTTCCAGGAAGATGATTGTCTCTTAATACAAGCAAAGATTATAACTTGAGAGTCACCTTCAATATGCACTTTTTGGAAGTTCCCTTTCTTGGCATGAATTAGCCCTGATAGCAATGACTGAGCCTTAGCCATATTGTTAGTTCCTATAGGAATAGGAGCTATTTTAATTGCCAAGACTTTACCTATACAATCTCTAATGCATGCTCCCAATCCTGATTGTCCTGGATTACCTTTGGATGCTCCATCAAAGTTGAGTTTGACAAAGCTAGGCAAAGGCAGTTGTCTTTTGACTATAGATCTATATGTATGAGTTTGCAACTTTGATGAAGTACTAGTTCCAAATGTGATTAAAATTTATTTCCATTCTTGAATGATACTTCCATCCCAAGAAGTGATAACTAGATTAAATCTGCATTTATTGACACTTGCGTTAGTAACTTCTGAGATCGATTTTTCAATGATTTGGAGCACTTTCTCTAAAGATGATACTTCTTTTCTAAAACAATCTTGTTTCTTTCCCACCAAATAGCCCAAATAACTAGAGTAGGTGTACACTTCTATATTCTTATAAAAAGGGAATTGGGGTAAAAAACTGGCCAAGCCTAAAAAATGTCCCAGATATTGTTTTGTAGTGGGGAGTAATAATTTTTTTTTTTTAAAACAAACATCCAGCATTGGTATGCAAACTGACATCTTGCAAACAAATGGTCAATTGATTCATCTTCCTCACCATATAAAACACACTTGAAAGGAGAGGAAATATTCATCCTAGCTAGTTTATCACTTATAAGAATTATATGCTTGATTTCTTGCCATGCAAAGCACCTAGCCTTGGGTAGTACTATTTTGTTCCAACAGAACATGAATGTATTGCATATAATTAGAATCAATAAATTCATTCTATCTTGGTAACTAACTCTATCATGGTATAAAGTATTGTCTTGCATTGCATCCATATATCTGATTTTTGCATTACAAGAAGTGTGGGAAGCTGAAATGTTTAAGCATCCAAGATACACGCTCTCTTAGTTTGTCAATGTGAGCTACTAGATGGTGCAGGTGCACCTAGGTAAGCTATTATGAAACCTAGGGATTCCTTTTTTTTTTTCTTGTAGTGATTATTAGCCACATCTCTAGTCTAATAAGAGGTCCTATTTGGTCCTTAGGTGTGTTTAGGAGAGTTGGCAAGACCCAAAATGGCCAAGTTGCTAGAAAGTGCAAAATGTTGTCAACTAGGTGAGTTAGGTTCTAGAAAGGGTAAAATGGTCTACTAAGGTTCCCATGGCCTTGGATATGTTATTTGAGGTCCTTTAATGCATATTATATGCTCATATGCTCTTTGGAACAAGTTTGGAGGTCTCACTCCAATTTGGGAAAAAGTTGATAAAATGTTGTCATGTTGTCATGACAACATTTTCTTGCTGAGAGAAACTTTTTTGCAAGATATTGAAAATTTTTGTTTGAAATGATCTAACTATTTTGAAAAATTATGAAATTGATGGGAAAACCTTTTCAATGGGTTAGAAAAATTGGAGAAAGTACTATACAGACTGTCCACAACTTTTTGGTTGCTAGTCTTCGTTGCCTGTCTTGAAAATGGCTTAGTTAAAATAAAATAGTAGTCATAAAATAGAGAGAAGTGAATATGGGTGATAGAGACAAGAGAAGATACTACAATGAATATTTTGTAAAATTGATCCTCTTCTACTATGATGTGCCTAGCAAGACAATGATAAGAACATGGGTTCTAAAAATATATACCTATTTCTTGTTTATCCCCATGCTAGAAGATGAGGCCATTTAAATATGTTGCTATTCACTTGGTTGTTATTGCTCATCATTGGTGGCACCGCCAAATGATCATAATGGGACATGATCAGAGTACCTCTTATGAAGAGTTCACTAAGAGGCTTATTGACAAGTTTGACCCTAAACATAATTTTAAGAAGTTGGCTTGGTTTGGACAATGTTGTTTAGTAGACACCTACATTGCTGATTTTTAGAGTTATCGATATTGGTGTCCAATATAACATAGAAGAAGTTGATGGTGCTATTTATGGATGGATAAAATCTCTAAGTCCAAGAATAAAATTTATTCCAAAAGATCTATATTACAAACTAAATCATGTAGAGGGAAAGGGTTGAATTTTAATGTGAGTACCAATCTATCAAAACATATAATAGAAAGTTTATAATTTTTGGATAAGTATGAATAAACTAGGACTTTCATAGAACAATTGAACTCTTGATGATACCAAATTTTTCCTTCAAAACCATATGTGTAGATATAAACATTAAGTACATGTCCAAATGTTTTGCAGATATACACATTAGTTACACCAAATTTTTCTTTTAAAATCATATGTGCAAATATAAACATTAAGTACAACATGTCCATGTGTTTTTGTAGATATACACATTAGTTACACCAAAATTTTCTTTTAAAACCATATGTGCAGATATAAACATTGAATACAACATGTTCAATATTTTTGCAGATATACACATTACTTACATCAATTTTTTCTTTGAAAACCATATGTGTAGATATAACATTAAGTACAACATGTCCAATATTTTTGTAGATTTATTTTTTGTGAAGAAAGACCAACCCTAACAATATGAACCCACAACAAAATAATGAGACAATGGCTACATTGTGGTCTTAGTTCCAAAGAAAAGTTGATAAATGTAATTTTCCTAGAAAAAAGTGTAATGGATTAAAGAATCAATGAATTCTAATCACAAAAAAACAAAATCATTGTAGGAAAAATGGTCATGTTGAAGGGGGCCATGATTTTCATCCATTGCTGAATGTCGATTTCCTACTAGAGGAACATGGAGGTGCAAATATTGAAGTTGAGGATAACACTCCCATGGAAGAAGATGATAATATGCTAGGGGACATTATTGAAGAAGATGGTATTGGCATAGGTGATGAAGATGCTCACAATGATGGTACTAGCACATATGATAATGATAATAAGATGGTCTTGATATACCTTTACTTAAGAAGACACACAAGCGCCTATATGAAGGCTCCCAAACAACTCTTCTCTCTACTATAGTGTTGTTGGTGAACTTGAAGGTTATGAATCATTTATCCAATGTAGCAATGTCACGTATGCTAAGGTATGTCATTTTTATCATCTTCAATGCTAGCATACCATTACTATTTATTATATTAACAATGTATATTTGTTGTTGTAGGTTGATAGGTGAGTTTTTGTTACCACCGTCAAACATTAAAGATTCATCCCTTGTACTAAGAATTATCTACCATTATGAATCAAATTGGAATGAAGAATTAGACATTACATGCATGTCCCAATGATCACATTCTATATCACAAAAGATATAAATTTGCAATAGAATGCCCTGATTGTTATACTAGTAGATATTGGTTAGATCAAATAATAGAAAAGGTGCCTCACAAGCTTCCTTGGCACATTCTCATTATTCCACGTCTTCAACAATTATTCAAGTGCACTAGCTTGACACAATTTATGGATTACCATACATGAAATAAAAGTCAAGATGACATTATGTAAATGCATGTGGATGGTTTTACACTTAAAGATATTAAAGAAACGTGGTCACACTTTAAAGAAGAATTTCATAATCTCAAACTTTCATTGGCAGTGAACAATGTCAATAAATTTTGAGATATGAGATCTATTTACTTAGTGTGGCCTATTTTTGTTACTAACAATAACATTCCTCCTTAGATGTCCATAACGAGGGAGCACATAATGTTGTAAATGATTGTGCTAGGTTATTTTTCATTTAATAGTTATCTAAATTAATTTATAAATAGTGGATGAAAATGATCATAATAATTATGTAATGTTTCTATTCATTCAATTACTATGTAAGTACCAAATTAATGATATGAACATGTATATTGAGCCCCTAATTGACAAGTTGTTGAAGTTATGGTATGGTGTCACTATGTATGACATCTCTAAACCAATAGGACAAAGACAATTTCAATTCCACGCAATGCTTGTGTGGACAATAAATGATGCCCTTGGGCTAACTTATTTTTGTCGTATGTTATATTGTTAAAGTCACATATTTTTCGTTTGTCATAGTGCTTACAAATTATTGTTCTATGCTTAAGTTGCATATGATAATTGTACATGATCCAATTGTACATGATCTTTTAGGTCTTCAGACAAAGGAAAAATTCACATGTCCAATTTGTGGTCCAAAGATGAAATGTCATCATTCAAGAAGTTTAGGAAACTAGATTTTCTATGAGTTTAGACACTTTATCCACAATAATCATAAGTATAAAATTACTTCAAAGGGTAAAAGCATAAACCTATATCACCTTTTTGTAAAGGAAAAGGCAAACAAAAGTATAACTATTCACCTTCAATGACATAAAATTGGTATTATTATTTTGAATTTGGAAATAGAGTAAACTAATAAAATGTGTAGAAATGGATGGAGTTTAAGATTGTAATTTTTAATAATTATTTGGAATAAGAATTGATATATTTTCCTAATTTTAATAGATAAATTTTTAGGTGTTGAAAATGCTAAAAATTAGGGGTCTAGTTCCCACCACAAAACTATTTGAAAATAAATTGATTTCCCTTTGATATCATATTATTTTATAGATAACATATATATCTAGAACAATCAAAAATAAAAATTATCTTCAGACCTATAGTTTCTATCTTATAAGGATTGAAATATCAACTCACCTAAAATCAATAGTTTTCACCTCCCACCACATTTTTCAAAAAAAATCTATTATTACGACGAGAAAAATTATACATTCTAGAAGAGGAAACTCTCTTATAGAACATCATATAATTTTAAATTTTTTTTGATATGATTTAATATTTTTTTCTTTCTCAAAATGGACATCTTTTCAAGTGTTAAAATACATGGTTGTAGAATTTTTTAACTATAATATACTGTATCTAATTAAAACACTATAAATTCTATATGATAATATTCTTGACTGTGAGCACTATAAAATGGTGTTTACATATTATTAAAAAAATATCATAAAAAATTAGTTAGAGTTATTGATAGACCACTTTTCTAAAATAATTTTATTTCTTCAGTAATTGCATACAAACTAGTATAAACACATGCATTTAATAGACATTTCCAATTGGGAAAATGTGAGACCATATACAACTTAGCTAGAATTAATTTATCTAGATCATATGTTTAAGAAAAATAGATTTTTACATAGAAATACTCAAATTAAGTCATTTTGATAAGTCAGTCTAAAAGATGACATAGCTTTGTACTTTTACCCCTGAAAAACATCTTTTTAATGGGAAAGAAAAGACAACATTAAGGCCATGAAGAATCACACCTCATCTATGGAAGTTGGAATATGTTTGACTAAATCGCTAACGTAATGTCTAGTTGGTAGTCCAGAGTTTGAAATTTATATTTTGATATTTTCTTATATTTAGTAATGATATAATTTATACTCATGAAGGTTGTCAAGACATCAATGACCAACTTCCTAGAGGAATGGAAAATTATCCTACTCAATTTAGTAGGTTACTATACTACAAGGATCTCCCAATCACGTATTTATTTGATGCTATGCATATTGAAAAGAATGTACAAGACACTAGAAAATATTGAATGGAAAGCATGATAGAGAAAAAATTGCAGAAATTTTTACTGACATTCATGAATCTAATCATGCATTAAAAGATTTCATTGAATCAAATAGAAATGGAGACTACATAAATATGAGTGTTCTTCCTTGGTTATTAATGGAGCAACAAAGTGAGGCATTTAAAGAAGTCATAAAAAAAAAAATTCCATAAGATTTGCTACAAATATAAGCACTCTTGTATCAAAGAATGGTGATTTTGGGCTAGGGTTGAAAACACATGAGTGGCATACCTTCGTGAAGGTAAGTCATGTTCTCTATTTACAATATATTTATAAAATTGAATGTACTACCTATTGCATTATTGAATAATATATTGAAATTATCATTTTTTAATGATTGTAGTATGCCCTACCTCTATCCCTCCCACACCAGTTTGAAAAAAATATTAAATAAGTTATATATGATCTTGAAAAATACATAAGGTTAGAAGTGTTTTTTCTTAGATTTGTTACACATATATTATATTTATGACTTACTCTGCTTTGTATGTAATCTATTGTATAAGTTTATCTAAAATCTTATTTATATGTTCTTGCATATTGAATCTCTTTCAGGTGGTTATCATCTAAATAAAGTGATAAAAATATATAAAATATTGAAAGAGAAAAATTTCACAATGTATGTGTGAAATGCAAAAGTGTCTACATTTAACCCTTTTCAATGCTCAAGAACACTATCTCATACATCAAGTTGAGGAGATTGAATTGTGTGGACTTGTACAAACTAGGTCAATGTGGATTTTTGAGAGGCACTTGAAATTTATGAAGGGATTGGTTCAAAAAATAGCACATCTTGAGGGTTCTATGGTAGAGGGATATATGGTATACTAGACCATGGTGTACATTAGTGAATACCTTCCAAAATTTGTAGCAAATATCTATGTAGATCGCATTTGGAATCCCAACTCTATTAACAAATTTGAAGAGGATTACTTGATGGGGAAAGGTAGATTAAGGAGAGTGAGATGTAATTATAAGTTATTTTTTGTAGTTAATTAATTCTTATCCATCATCAATATAAGTTGTCTCTAACTATTCTAACTATTTTCTTTATTGTTTGTGGTGAGTGAGATGCACTACATTTGTATATTGCATACTATCTTAATTGGATGATGGTATGGATTTATTAGTCTCAAAAAAATGGTCACTCATTAACATGGGAGGGTGTTGCATCATTTTTTAAAGATGCTCATTGTAATGGAGATCCCAATGTTATGCCAATGGTACTTGATCTAGCATATGGCTTAAGAGATACAAAGCTACATAGAAGATTACTAATAATGAGGCATAAGTTTAATATCAACTCATAGATTGATGCAAATAATTTTGACATTTTTGAGTAATTATAGGTCAAACAACACAAATCTATGTACTACCATGGCCATAAATTTTGCACAAAAAAGTCAAATGAAATGAAAAAAACTTGTGATTTCAGGATAAATGCAATCTTCATGGTCACCAATATTTTGTCTAGAAATGACATACATACTCAAAAATCTAAAAATTAAAGCTATGAAATTTTAAATGATATACTTGATGCAACTTTAATTCATTCAAATTAGTTCTATTTATTGTCAAATGGTATAGGCTATGGCTAAATCGAAGTGATCCAAAAAGGACTATTATTGAACATGATAGTGGATTTACAATGATTAATACAAGGTCATTTGAGCTAATTAGAGATGAACCCTATGTTCTTCCAAGCCAATGTACGCAAGTGTTTTACTTTGACATTCCACACAAATTAGGTTGGTCATTTTTTGTTAGACATGATCTAAGAGGAAGGCTGGTAAAGTATAATGTGATGAAAGAAGAAGATACAAAAGATTTATAAAATGAAGTAAATGATGATAATGAATTACTAGTACCCAATGATGATGAAGATTTTGGTCATGCCAATGATAATAGTGATGGTGATGATGATGATGATGATGATGATCATGCTAATGAAAATGGTGATGATCATGGCGATGATGGTCATGATAATGGTGATGAAGATGGTCATGATGGCGATGAAGGTGGTAGTGTCGACAATGATGATTAAAGTGACAAGTGCGATGATGGTGATCATGATGACATGGATGAATATGATGATCAATGACATGATCAATGAAACATCTATTGAGGTATGATCAATATCAAGTATGATGGGGTCATGATTTTTAAATATAGAAATTTGTTTGATTTTGATGAAGGCATCATGTAATTTTTGTATTCTATGTAATTTGTAGTTTATAGAGCATTTTGAGAAATCAACTTTTTATTCATTACAATATGGATGAATTTGATAAGTGAGGTGACCAACTTTTTCTTTCAAAACAATATGAGTAGATATAAATATTAAGTACAACATGTCTAATAATTTTTTAGATATACACATTAATTAGACCAATTTTTGGCTAACTTAAGATAAATGATTTACATATGTAGGCTACTTAATGCCTTTGACCAAGATCTTGCATAGTCACATGGATTGACAAGTATATGTCAATAGACCCTATAGATATAATTTTTTATTTGCATATCTTCTCTTTACCATCAACATCAACTTTTTTCTTAGTGTGTCTCTCATTTTATGGATTGTAGGTATCACCAAATAGGTATTTGTTTGATTTCTCTTCCTTGAGTGAGGAGAATGTAGGAATACAAGACAAAAGTGAGACATCAGCTAGTAGGTCTAAAATAGTGAGATCAACTAGAGGTTAAAAGAATAGAAGAAAATCCAACAAACAAATGCAATTTTTTCTTGTCGAGGGGGGGTCATGTTCTGATGATAATGAGAGTGAAGGTGATAGGGAGGTTCCCTTAAGGTACAAACATCTTCAGAAAGAATGGGTACCCAAGGAACTACCTCCAGCTAACACTGGTTTTTCTATTAATGAAAGGATATATTTCATAACTCCATCTTCATTACATGGTTTGGGCCTATTTTCCATGGATGGAATAAAGGTCTGTTACAATAAAGTTGTTGAATTGATGGAGTATGTAGGACCTTGTTACAATTACAAGAATTGGATGTGGATTGTGCAATCTAAAAAAAATTATCTGTAGGTATGCATTGTCACCAAATTATATACAATTCAAAGAAAATGATCAAAATAAAATATTTTCTATGTATATTGATAGAAGGCCAAAAGAAATAGGGAATATTGTAGGATCTATAAATAGTTCTCAACCTGTGTCAACTAATAAGTTGGCAAATTTTATATTCAAGGAATGCGAGGGAAATTATAATTTTGTATATGTGATAAAATAAATAAGTGCAATGGAAGAGCTTTTGATAGATTACAATTTGAATTGTGTAGATACAAAAAAAATCCCTATCATGGGACTGGTAAGTATAACATTTAAACCAATTGACTCCAATTAATATTAACTCCAATATACAATCTACTTTATTATTATTTATTTTGGTAAGTCTATTACTTTCATTTTGTTGCTGAATGATAAGAATTACTAATATTTTTCATAAGGCAACATGGATAGAAAACTACCCATAGGTGGGGATGCACCATCTCACACACCTCTTTTAGCGAAAGTAAAACTTAATTATTGTAATTGTCCAAATTATATAGAAACAAATGTCATATTATTATGTTCTTTTCTTTATTTCTTTGGAGTTATTTTGATAGAATTTTATTGATATTTAATTTTGCAGATATACACATTAGTTACACCAATTTTTTTTTTGAAAACTATATGTGCAGATATAAACATTAAGTACAACAGGTCAAATACTTTCATTTCATTAATGATTTCTAAGAATTACTAATATTTTTCATAGGGTGACATGGATAGACCACCACCCATAGGTGGGGATGCACCATCTTACACACCTTCTTCAGTGGAGGTAAACCTTAATTATTGTAATTGTTCAAATTATATAGAAACAAATGTCATATTGTTATGTTCTTTTCTTTATGGCTTTGGAGTTATTTTGATGGAATTTTATTGATATTGATGTCAAAAATAATAAGGAAAAGCTAAAATGATAGCAAATCAAATACGATCTAAAATATAGGCCTCATTTCTATGTGACATCACCCTTAGTGTTGACCCTATATTCAAGGGCCAACAACTCAAACAAAGATACAATGATGAAATTGTTAACATTATCATTGAGGGTGACACAAGCAAGGAGAAAGAGGTACTAAAAGAAGAATTGGGTTGTAGAGTCAAATTTTTGAAGTTAAGTAGTATTTAATCTCGAAAAATAATAGAATTTCAATGGTTGTTTATATTTTATAATATCTTATGGATCATCATCTAAAATATTATGTGTTCTACAAAAATATGTGATAGTTGTGACACCACATGGTGAATATGGTGAGGGTTGTAGCACACAACCTTCATGTAAGTAAAACCCATTTTTTACAACGTATTACTTATAAATACAGTATTATTACAATGTTGAGTTTATTTAAAAAGAAATTACTAATTGGTGAAATAGGACATCTAATGTTGAAAGTAAAACTAGTTCAACATCATTTGTTTTCATCAATATTATAACACTTAACTTTTACTTTTGGATGCTTCTAGCTAGTATCCCATTTGATCTTTAACCATTGCAAATTTTATTTCTAACAATATTGTATTCTTCATCTCATGATGAAGTGTAGATGCCTCCTTTGATCAGTGGTTCAATATTGCCGAGCGCATTATTGGCAACTAAGAGCATGCAAGCATCCTCGTCTATGCCCACTACAGCTGGTAAAACCTTGTTTTTCTATAATTTGTAATGTGCTAATCATGCATTGTTTTTTTTGTTGGGTGGATTTTATACTTATGTACCTATTTTGTGAACTAATAGATAGACATCCAGCTAATAGAGCAACAAAGAACAATACTACTGAAGCTGATCCATTTCCTAGAGCAGTCTATGTGACTAGTACTAGTTCATTTGCAAGGACATTATTGCTGAACAAGAAAACTATATTTCCATTAAAATTACAAAAGCTTCGAGGTGCTTTAAAATTGTTATTATTTAAAGTGTGATTTTAGTTTACTTATACATAACTCATTTTGGATTGATAATCCTTTTATGTTTTTGTAGGAAATAATGTTTTCTTTGATCATCTTTTTAATATGATATTGAGGCTATTTGGACCCACCATATGTAAATTGTACGTAGTTTCATATCATTGCCACAATATTTTTCTTATTTTCCATTAATTATACTATATTAAAGTTATTGATCTAAGAATTTTTTTTTTAAATGTGGAAAGAATAGGGTTCTGAATTTAAAAAATTAGATGAGTACATCTTTTGAGGACCTATTTAGAAAAACCATTATTGACACTGCCTTACTTCTAAAAAGAGCATCAACACATATAAAGACTATGAGGGATCAATATAGAAGGGGCCTAAAGGAGAACCCAAAGTATGATCATCCTCCTATGATTCCATCGATGGAGTGGAATGAAATAATAGAAGATGCAAAGGAGAAAAGGCTATGTGATAATAAATGAAACAAACTAGAAGAGAGGAAAAGAAGGTATGTCATGATAGTATTAAGTAGAATGTAATCATGCATTAATTAGTGATCTTTGTAAATATATAATCTAACATGTTTCAAACTATTCATAAACTATAGGACACATAAATGGCTACAAACTAGACACTAGAAAAGGTTGTCCAACACAAATTTGGCTCTGGTGGCTATATGAATTTTCAATCTTGACTTGTAAGTAGCAACAATGAAATTTTATATAATTTTTTTAATATAATGTTGCAAAAAATTATTTTTAATCTAACCATACATGAAAAACTGACAATATTAAACAAATAATATAGGGCACAAAATTCAATGTGAAGCTCACGAATGAAGACAAAAGAATTACCTTGAAGGAAGACTATAAAGTTGTGGTTGCACTCCTTTGCCAAGAATCTGGTGCACTGAATGAGACATAGGTGAATTGGTCAGACGAAAAGTAAATTAAATTGAACAGTTGAGAAAAATAAAATTTGATGTTAGTTTTGAAGATAAATTGACTACATAACAATGTGCATAACATTTGACTATAGCCTTCATATCCTATCATAGAACCCACTCATGAGGAAGGCCATCATGTGCATTATAGTGGTGGAGGTATTAATTTGCTATTGGAAATTAATTATGCATACAATAGAGCCCAATTTAACCCATTTACTTATTCTTACAATAGAGCCCCCTTTAGTGTAGCAATCTCCTACTCCTCCAAATAGGAGAAGGCATCATAATTTGATATTACATGTACCATAATAGGAGGAGAATGAGGAAGATATTGATGCTCCTATCAGCCTTTTTCTTAACAGAGCTAAGAAAAATAAAAAGAAGAAATGATTTTTAAAAAATTCTCTTTGATAAACCTTGTTTGATAAACTTTATTGGATAATGAAAGAACTTTTTTTTAAGTAATTATCTATGAATTTTACATATTAATACTTATTTTTATTTCATTTTGATGAATATTTTTATGTTTTAATGAAGTCTTGATTAGTATTGGGTATTAATGAATTATGTATCATATTAATGAATGTTATGTGATTGTATTGATTGAATGTTATAGTTCCTAAATGGATGAATGAATGAATGAAGTATGTAATTAGATGATAATGGGTAATTTATATTGACATTAGGGGGAGGGGGGTGAGGCTAGATGAGCTTCCACCTTCATGTGGTTGACCTTGTTAAGTAGAGAATATTAAAGTATTCTCGAAACCAAGTGAAGTTCAAACTAACATATCAAGGAATCTTAAACCCAATCCATCTACCTCTCATCTTTTCATCCTAGTAAGTCATCTTTTCTACCACTTTTTGCATAGTTAATATTCTATTATTCACAATCTTGATAATGACAACCTCCATCTTGTTAGTAAGTTGTTCCTACACTATCCTTTTATTTTTAAAAATGTGTCTATTTCTCTTCTACCATAACTCCCATATGATAATAGATGGTGTTGTAGTCCATAAGCCACCATAGAAACTACCCTTATTTTGAATAAGCCAAGCTTGAAACATGCTTAGGATTGACTTTGGTATTTTTGAGTTCCATCCAAGTTTGTTATGTAACCAGCTCCAACATTGGTGAGAGTATTTGTAGGTTAATAATATGTGGTCTTCTTTTTCTCCATCCTCTTGACAAAAAGGGTACCTTCTTGGACCTACATGTCCTTTTTCTCTGAATGTATCAACTGTAAGGATTTTATTTTTTAGTGTCAACCATGAGAACAATCCTACCTTAGGTAAGCACTTTTTATCCCAATACAGTCACAATTAGATGTTTTTCTTTGGGCTTATCTATTTTCTAATTAGCTAATTATAGCCCTCCTTAGTGTTTTAATTTCCAGTATTCATGCCAACCAAAACTAGTTTATCCTGCCTTGGATGAAACATGACATTTTTTAGATCCTAAGAGTCTGATCAACACCTCTTTTTCTCTATCTGGGATATTGATGTTGTCTAGAGACTTCCATCTCCACACTTTCACAATGCCCCCATTAACTACCTCAATAGTTTGACCAAAATAGGTCATGTTCTCCATTATCAAAATTTTGCATCATTGATGTAACAATAAGGCTTCCTTCCTTCCTAGTTCTTTCTAGGTGCTTACTAGATCACTTCTATGACCTTGATGGTGATTCTTCACTCACCAACTTAAGATGATCAATCTAGGATCCTTTTCTTTCACCTTTCTATCATCACATGCATACAAATATTTTTTAGTATCTTTATTATAATTATGACATACACAGATTCATATTGAGATTCATGGAACATTCCATGATTATGACCTTTACTAAGTTTGTCTCAAGTTCTACACCAAAGTTGAATTGGTAACCTTGCTCCACTTCTCTGTGACATGGTTAATCTCATTGAGTGATGGAAGATAACACTTTCTTGAAATAATAATAACTGACATAACAAAGTGCAATTCTTCAAACTTCTATTTTTCTTCCAATGCATCATCCTCTTACACAAAGTCCATTCAATTTCAGCAATAATATGAAACTCAAAACACAAGTTAGGTCATTGAAAAGTATATTAAGTTGAGTGTGATATTTTCTCTATAATATTATCTACATACATGACTAGTAAATCATTCCTATCTATTCTTTTTACAATCATTGTTTCAAATTTGTAATTACTAGCTATAGCTTAAATAGTATCAACATCAACAAACACATTGGAAACATTGACCTTTCCTAGGCCAGGTCTCCAAGTTTTTGACTTAGGATCCATTTTTAACCTATTTTCATAAAAGATCCTTATTATCTTAGATAGGCCACAACCTCATCCTACACCATGAGGCTTGTCCAACCTTTTATTTCACTTCACTAGGTTAATAAATGTATAGGTCAATGCTCTGAATACTTGCTGATATTATAGTTAGCTACTCTAAGTACTTGTTGATATTGCAGTTAGCTCCATCCATGGGAGCAATAAATTTTTTTCCTCAATCACTTTTTGATTCTTAGAATATTCGACTTGTCAAAATCACAATTTAGTCTCTCTGATAAAACCAAGTTAGCTCATAGATTGCTTTAGCAGGTACATATTGAACTAATTATTGTTGATGTGGTAGTAGTGGAAATGATCTAGTAGCACAACATGTTTTATTGGTTGTGGTAGTTCAATATAGTACTAATGGTTGTGACTATAAAGTAGTAAGTGTTGATCATGTCATGAGTATGTTACTACCTGTGAATTATTTTAACAAAGTAGAGGAATGGCAAGAGATAAAGCTATTGGCATTACTCTGGGCACCATCTACAACTATGTGGGTGTTTGGCATTTTGATAGAGTTTAAATCATAGCAAATGACCAAGGAAATAGAACTACTCCTTCCATTGTTTCCTTCACTAAAATGGAGAGACTCTTTGGGGAGGGTGTTGGATGAAGTTAGACAAGCCTCATGGTGCTGGATGAGGTTGATCTTTATTATCTTTTTGCCTTGAGAATGACTTAGGATCCTTTTTAACCTATTATGATGGTGTTTACATGTGAGAAGGAAAAAATGACATCAGGCATCAATAGAAAGCTTAAATTAAGCTAGCACCACAATTTTTCTGAAGCCTAACAAAAGTGAACAACTTCTATAACCTATTGTTATAACACAAGAACATGTTAAAATATAAAGATGTTCACTCAAATTTTAATTGAAATTTGTTTTATAAAATGTATAATTAAAATCTAGTCATTTGATAATTTCTCTAAATACCTCATGTCCTCGATCGACGCCATTTACCTTGACGCCAATAGAAATCTACAAACCATAGTCAATGAGGACTGCTGGAGAAACCTTCATTATTATATCCAAACCAAGGTAACCCATTTACTTTGTATTTTTATACCATGAAAAGACTTGTAAACTTATATCCATATTCCAACTTTATTAAACTAATTTGTCCTCTTTCTCTTTTAGTGCTCAGAATTGGTATTGCTATTCAACGATGGTAGAAGAGAAAGTAGTGTGTGATTATGCAATGTTTAAAGGTAGCCTTCATTTGATAACATTTTAAATTTCTTTTAATTTGAACAATGAGCACATTAACCCATAATTGGGTGACAAATTGTTTACTGATATTGTTCTTAAAACTAGATTTACTTGACACATTTTAGATTTTGATTTTCTTAGATGATTATGTAAAATTATACTAATAAATAGGTTTTAGTAGAGATACTAAAATGATTTCATATGAATCAATTAAAAAAATCAACTTAAATTTGTGTAGTTCTAATAGGAACTACTATTGCTAATCTTACCATTAGAAAAGAATGAATCTTTTTTAGCATTTGGTCAAGTTCAGGGATTAATCACCTGCATGAAGAGTGCAAGCCTACCATCATCCATAGAGACATTAAGCCTAGCAATATCTTAGTGGACAATGAAATGGAAGCAAATGTATCTAATTTTGGGCTTCTAAGGGCAGGTCCATTAAGTTGTGAGTCACATGTGAGAAGCCTTGTTAAAAGGACATATGGTTGCATGGATCCTGACTACTATTCAAGTTACAATCTTACACCATTCAGTGATGTCTAAATTTTGGTGTCATCTGCTTGTAGTTGGTTGTTGCAAGACCAACCATTGAACCTATCAAAAGGCAACCTTTCTATAACATCATTGACTAGGTGATTTATATGTTCATGCCATTCACATCCTTCTCTTTTCATGGACTAAAACTCACTTTTTTTTCTACTAGCATTGAAATTCAATTATATTTTTCTTTCTTGCTTGTGTTGGTAGGCTATGTGAAGCCTTGTATAAGGCAATTTAGAGAGAATTTTGGAACCTTTTCTTATGATATAGACATATAATAGAGATATGATGTTGTTTATGGGTCAAATTGGGCTGAGGTGTGTTGAAAGAAGTCCTAAAGATAGACCCACCATGAGGCAGATATTTGAGCAGTTAGAGTTCCATCTTTACTCTCAAATACTACAACCTAGTAGATCCTTAGTTCAAAGACAACTATATTTAGTGATTTAGACATATTTTATATTTTATATAAAATTTTGTAGAGAGAAAATTGTTTGCACATAAAATCAGTGAGAACAAATTTATTAATTATAGACAGATATAATTTTTTTTATCTTAGAAGGTACAACAAAAAATTTGTTAAGATGAACATTATTACATTTGATGTGGTTTTCTTTTAGTGCATGTTGATATAGAGAGAGATGGTAAGCAATTGTATTAGTAGATTATTGGTAAAGAATTGAGATATTAAAGTGGGATGAATCAAAAAATTCTAATGAAAATAATAAATATATTTGTCAAGACATAATACTTCATCAAATCTTCAACATCATCTCTTAAATGGAGGCCATAATTGTTTTGCAAGAAATTAGGGCTCCATCACTACTAACTCTTCAATATCCTTCAAAGAGAGGGGACATTATATTATTAGTCAACTAACATTCTAGTCCACAAAACCATTCTTCGCTACATTTTTCATTCAATGTGTTCGTAAAATGAATGAAAATGAAGATCACATCACATTTTAGGGGTTAATTCACCTTTTACATTTTTGGAAGAGTAGAAAAAGGTCATAATATGTGTGAATGGTCTAAATTCAGATCCAATTTGGAAAATTTCATACTTGGGTTTAGTAGGTAAAACATCTGATTTGGCAACATAGGATACTTGTAGTCATTTACAAATATTTAGAAATTGCTTGAACTTGGGGCAATATACTTTTGCCCTAAATTGAGCTAAAAGGTTGGCAAAAGGTAAATAAGGGAAGCTTTATTTGCATTAGAGGGAATAACTATGGAATTCATTTTCTAATATATAGAAATTGGTCAAGTTTTTGTCTTTGGCAATATACTAATGAAACTAAATTTTCAGTCAAAATAATTTTTAGGAGCTGAGTGAAGACTTGATTGGTGGGTGGGAAAGGAGTAATAAAAGAGCGGATGAATTTGGATGAAATTTTTTTAATATATAGAAATTGGTCAAGTTTTGGGGTTTATTCCATTTGTCTAATATATTCATTCATATGCATCAATAAATTAATTATAAACTATTTAATATTGTCTACTTCTTGCCTCACCTCTTAATTCCATAAAATTTTGTTATTGTTTTCAAGCTTGATGTATAATTGATTAGAATTTGGAAGGTTTTCAAGTTTTTGATTACTTTTTACATCAGATCTTATGTTGGTTAAAGTTTAATATACATTAATCCTTGTGTATCTTTTATGTTATCCTTAGCTTAAGAAATTTGAAATAACAATTTTTGTTACAACGCTTTACATAATCATCACTTCTCACTTATACAGGTTAGGGAAATACTATACTTACAATGCATTGTGTTTATACTAATAGATTATGAGCCTACAACTAATTATCTAGACTGGGAGATGTATTTCTTGATACAATACTATTCATTCATTTGGACAATTTCATTCACTTCTTGATTTGATCATGTGTGTGGACATTTTTAAAGATAAATTATCCAACTAAGATGCTTGGTTTGAGAAACCATAAAACTAGTTTGTCCAAGCCTTGTGAATCGATTGACCTTTCTAAGAAAATGGATTGGCATTCTGGTCTTCTATTTAGTATTGATTATTATTTTGAAGATAGTTTTATATTTTCTACCTGTATTAATCTTGTTTATGATGCCTATAGGTTTGGAAGCATGGTATGAATTTGGAGTTAACTCATCCAAATAATACAAGGTGTAATGCAACATATTTGCCTAAGGTGGTTGCACAAGAAGGTGCATGATTATTTATGCTATCATTTATTAATAGTGACTAGAAATTTATATTTAAGTCATAAGATAATATAACATCTATTTTATCTAATTGTAGTATGGATCATGAGATCATATTAACATTACTCATATTAAAAATCAAATTAAGGCAATAGTCAATGTGGAAACCCATAATTGTCTCATTAGGAATTCATTGAAACATTTGCAAACTGCAATATCAAGGATTATCACCATTTTAGTGTTAGAGCATGGAGGCTCTCCATCCTTGCTCAAGTTCAATATTATCACCTTGGAGGCTCTCCATCCTTGCTCAAGTTCAAGATTATGGAAGACCAGTCTTCCATTGATCCTCTTGGTCTATGAGCATAGAAGGCTTGTTCTCCATTCTATTCTATCTTGGGTTGGTGTCCTCAATAAGAACATGAAGGTCTATTTTCCTTCACCTCTTGTGAAGACTGGCTATCCTTTCCATTTGCAATCCACTTCCTCTAAATTCAAAATTGACTATCATATGGATCTTCCTTTACATGTGTGTAATAAAAAATCATTTAGACTAGTCACAAAGTTCAATAATTTATGCAAGTATATTTGTGGCATAAACATATAAATTATGCCAACTATAATCATAGATTTATCTTTTGGCCTAATTTTTGCTATACTATAATAAAAAATTCTTGAGTCCAAATTCTATGGACATGTCCTTCGTACAAGTCATGGTTGATAGAAAGAGAGGAAAAGACATCACAAATGACTTACCTTGATCATCACTAACACCTGGCAGATAATACACAAACTACCATTCTTTCCTTCCATCAATCAAAATCATGGGTTTTTATAAGCCATGGTGCAAGGTTAATCACCTAAACATATTCCATTTTCATCATAAAAGGATGCATATTTGATGCTATTATCATAATTTGTCCTTTCAATTGCTCATCTTGTCAAGACTTGATCAAAAACATGAAACTGCCTCTCTTATTTTATTTATTTGTAGAAGGAATTATCATGTACATTATAAAAGGCTTCATTTAGTCTTCAAATGGTCTCCTATGGAAAATTTTTGTGGTATTACTTGATGTAGAACCCTAAAAATCAGAATCCAAACTTATGATTTGGTGTTTCATGTTTGTGTACTTTACACTAATAGGTGATAGAGGGTTTCTAGAACTTGTGTTATTCTTTGCACCCTACTGATTATTGAATATCTTACAAATGAGTCCAAACCACTTATGTATAGCACTAGTATCCTCTGTTTTTAGGACATCTTTCTTTTAAAGGGACAATTTCATAGAATAATAAAATATAAATATCAACTAGTGGTGATTTATTCAACCATTCTTCTAAATTTAAATCACTCAAAGGAGTGCCTCTACCTCCAACATTCTATTTTGATGTGAAAATACCCTAAAATATTGAACAACTATTTCTTGGGAAACATTAGTTTCTATTCTCGCATGCTTTATTTTCTCTGAAGTCTTCTTTAACCATTTTTTTTTCCTGTCTTTTTGAAAGGAATATGAGTCCTTATTAGAATAACTAGACCTTTATTAGCAAATGTTTCTTCCCTATATCTTGTTGTGAATCCTTTTGGAATATCATTTGTATGGAATTCATTACCTTTTCTCTTTATATTTAAATATTTCTTGCCTAAAGTCTGTGGCAAGGAAAACTTGTTATTCTTCTTATTAGTAGCTTTCGTTGTTGAGCTAGCATTTCCAAATCCCATATTACCATGTAGACTTCAAATTTGAAATCCTTGATGATAATAAATAGAGGACGATCATGCCAAGGAATCTTCTACACTATTCCATCAGAGAAAAGGGCAGCCAAGCCTACTTTTTCTAGCAGCAATAATAGATAAAGAGAATGAAATAGAATAAGGGAAATCTAAATCCTCATTTTTGCATAAAGGAGAGCAAGGTATCTATGTGCTCCCTATCTCTATAGTTCCCACTTGAACTCCATCCTACTACTAGAAGACAAAAAATCATTTGCCTTGTCAATGTTATTTGATGACAATCTGTTAGCTTCAGTCCTATAGCTTCAGTCACTAGATGCTATAGAATCCTTGGACTCCTTGATGTCTTCAACTGGTGAAGTGCCCTTCACAACTTCATTGACATTGACATTGGTGGGCTTTATCTTTGGAGGCTCAGAGATAATTTTCACAACTTCTCTCATTATTTTTCTCTCCACACTGTGAACAAGGTGAAGTGGGACTATATGTTGGTAATGTTGGGTTGTCTGCTGGTGATGTTGGGTTGTACACTGGTGATGTTGGGATGTATCAAGGTGATGTGGGGTTGTATGAAGGTGATGTTTGGTTCTATGCTAGAGAAGTGGGATTGTATGCTAGGGAAGTGGGACTGTAACTCAAAGAAGTTGGGTTGTAGCTCAGAGATGTAGAGTTGTAGCTTGGTGGTGTAGGGTTATAGTAGTTAAGTGAAGTGGGAGAATAAGAAGGACTAGTGAGGGAATATACTAGAGACATAGGGCTATATCTAAGAGAACTTGGACTATAGGATGGTGATGCAGGACTATATCCTAGAGATGTGCAATTTTAGGCTGAAGATGTGGAGCTATATCTAGGCAATGTGGAACTATATGAAGGAGTCGAGGGGCTATAACCTAGGGATGAAGAGTTGTAGCCAGAGATGAAGATGGTGAGAAGGGCATCCCAACAACATAGGGAGAAAATAAAGCTTCTATAATTGGTGAACTACAGAGACTTGGGCTCAACAAATAGCTAGGTGATATGATTGGATCATGGTGTAGCGTTCCCATTATTAGGGACCAAGATTGTTTCATGCCAAAGCCTATCATTCCTTCCATATAGCTAGGTAGTTGGAGTTCAATTTCTTATTGTAGAATTTGGTCATTCAAATATAGAGCACGATCACCTGTACCAATTAGACCCAATTGGCCAAGCACAATGTTCTCTATAACACCCCTTAGAGGGTCTACTTTAGCGAAAAAAACAACATCCAAAAGAATATCAACTATTTCCTCAAATAAACATCACATCATTAGCCCTATATCATTATGATTGATACCATGTCTAGTAATGGCCATTAGATGGCCCTGTTATGTCATTGTGTCACAAAAAATGGCTAAACCCATGTAGTTCACATATGACCCATCAAAAGAAATAAAAACACAAAGCTCATCTAGAAGAGATTTTCTCATAGCCTCAATTCCAAGCACCTCCATTACTTCAATCAAGTGATTACTTGTTGTCATTGTAGCATCAACATCTTCATGACCTATAATAACTAACATGTTCACCCCTTATGAATCCAACATCCATTCTATCTCAGGCTTCAATCCTTTGTTCTGATCAAACTTGTTATTTTTTATAGATTCTATAAACACTTTATTAATATCTAGAATACCTCAAAGAGCCATTTCTATGAGCATATTACTCTCAATTTTCTTTAGGAAAACATCATCTTTAGAAATTTGATCTTGTACTTCACCTTTAGGAGCCTCATCATACATAATACATAAATGTATAATAATTTTTTCTACATTATCATCATTAAAAATTTATGTCAAATCATCGTCAAACTCAAGCTTTTTTTTTTCTACAATGTTTGCAATACTTAGCATCTTATCAATCATCATCTCTCTATTTAATTCGATATGCAACAGCCACATAGATATTTTTTTAGGTGCAATATCCTCATTTGGCATTTCATAATAAGATTAGAAAAAATCAACATACTCCTCTATGATAGTGCTTATTGGATTTGGATCGTACCACCCTTTAGTAGCCTTTATAACAATCCATAAGGTTGTGTACTCTAAAGCACATTGGACATTCTATGCTCTTTCTTTTGTCTTGTTAACCTCTAGCTTTAGATACACTGAAATTGATGGTTTTTCTTATTTTCTTTGCCACATTTATAATTTCTCTATGCTACAAAACACCCAAAGTAACCTTTTTGGTACTAACACTAGCATAATAGAAAGTATTCAACATTGTCTAAGTAGCTGGTTCACCAATAGATTACGCTACCAAACATTCAATCATCTCCCCTGGGGCTACTAGAGACAGAAGGAAATGTGATTCAATCTCACCAATTACCCATTCAAATGCTTCCTTGGTTAGGTAGTCAATTTCTTCTACAATCTCCATAGGATGCATATCTGATCATTTCCTATGATCAATTTTGAATGTTTTCTAGGCATTCTAGATGAGCCTTTTCATATTTACAAGCATTGGCTATGAGTTATCACCACTAAGATCAATCTTAATGTCTCACTGACATCTATCTAACCCGAGTTTCTACAATTTTTCATCAAAAACATTTTGGAACTCCCTGATGGTTTTCAAACCATCTACATGTTCTAGTAACATGTTGCTAGGATTGTAGTTTTCTTGATCAATTTCATATCTATAAACATTTTCAAACTCTTTCTTTTTTCATCTTTAGAGGATGAATTTTTTGTGACTCAATCCAGATGACACTCATACCATCCTTTCCATACAAAAATTGGATGACATCACTAAGTGAATTCCTAACAGTCCCGTCATATTTAACAATGATTTCTTCTATAGCTTTCACAAGATGATGGTGTATATACCCTGTTTCTGATGTTTTCATTGTAGTATCTATCAAACCTTCATGTTCTCCCATTGCAT
Source organism: Cupressus sempervirens (assembly GCA_028749045.1). Taxonomy (NCBI): domain Eukaryota; kingdom Viridiplantae; phylum Streptophyta; class Pinopsida; order Cupressales; family Cupressaceae; genus Cupressus; species Cupressus sempervirens. The sequence goes on along the minus strand of CM053786.1, from coordinate 293,937,704 downwards.
GGAAAAACAACTCCCCAGGAGTGAAACCATGCAGATAGGAATTCTACAAAAATCCTTGACTTTTTGGGCCTTTATCATCCTTTATAAAATGTGGTAGAGTTCTTCCATCAAATCCATAAGGAATTCACTTCCCTTCTACATTTTGTTGTTCAACACAAGCGGTCATTTAAGATATGCTAATGAAACTTCTTTTAGACCCAACAGTAACCATAGGCATCAAATTGTTACTCTCAGATAAAATATTTTTTGCACTACTTCCTGCATCATCACGATCCTTATTTAACACCTAAAAAAGAAAATAGAAGACACACAAGTACAAGGCAGTGAATTAAGTAAATATTTGATATACTATATATATACATTTAATATAAATATTATGATTCTTTTAATTACTTTAATCTTAACGTTTAATATGTTATAAGTTGCTAAGTTTCTACTATTTTTCAAATGAGCTATATGTTCAAAATTTATCATAAGTTTGTAAATTAATTCAATTTTAAATGTTTAAAAAATGTACTTCTAAAAATTGTGACTTCAATGAACTATGATTCAAGTTGTGATTTTTAATGGAAATTGTTTATATCTAATTGATTAAAAATATCTAATTTAGTCTATTTTCAAAGGACTCTATCATTGTTTGGCTAGGTTTTGCCTCTAATTGATTGTCCTAAGCAACTTTAATAAGTTGCATGACTTCATTGTTTTCATTCGAAATCATTTCATTGATGACTTTTCTGGTTGTAGCATCAAAAATTGAGTATCCTATACCAATACTAAAACCTTGTTGTAGCAACCAGTAGTTTACAACCCACTGTGTGTGACCTAAAAACTTACGAGCAACATCTGGACCAACTTCCTCCTTGCAAAATGCAAATATATTAGTGTAGCTATGGAATACATCTAGAACAACAAGTATCAAAATATAATTATATTCTTTTAGAATTATTTTGTAATCTTATATTTCTCACCATTACTATAGTGCTCATATTCTTATATTTCTTGGCATTATTTATGTTACGTGTGCGTACTTCTGTAATGTGCACACCATCATAGGGTTGTACATGTTCTATCATGTAGTAGTTTTTTTTTTCCCTTAAGTTTTTTTAGAGTTTCTTCTGAAAGGAAAATAAAATGCTTGTCTAGTGTCTTCACTTTATCCCTTGATGTGCTAGCTTACTAAGACTAGTTATTCTAGGATATCAAATCCACAAGATTTTTATCCTAACTAAAGAACACAAAGCTCGAATGAATTTATAATTTCTATTGAAAATAAAAAGAGTTGAGAAGGTGTCACTAGTTCACTAATTTGTGTTCCTTTATGACAACTTCCATTTACATTTAATTATCTACATATCTCTATCAAATGGATTTCTATTTCTTGTGACTTAGTAGTTTCTTTCTCAAAAATCTAGAATTTCTTTTACACCTATTTTACTTTTCCTTAAAGATGGCCACCATTAACAAACACATCTTCTCTTTTGTTTCTGATGGTTTAGAAATTTCTCCCATTGAAGGATCCAAGTATGAGTATATGATTTGACCTTAATCACAAATATGGGTTTTGGATAGCTTTTTAACAATTTGAATGAAATAAAAATAAAAATCCATTCATCCTTTGATGTAATTTTTATTTTCAACTAGCCTTAACTTAAAATGGAAATACTATGAGAATTTCTCGACACTGTGAAATAAAATACTAAAGAAAAGTTTGGAAGGCATAGATTTCTTTTTATTATGCACACATTTTGAAAAGAAAAGAGCACAAGAACACGAAAGTTAACTTGAAAGGCTAATTTGATATAAAATATTTAGAGGATGAAATCAACATTATGATGAAGTCCACCTCTTGTATGGTTAAGATGTTTGACAAATAAATAAAGGAATTTAATTTTTTATGTTTTCTTAGGAAAATAAGGCTCAATAAAATAATTTGAATATTATTTTATGGTAGTTTACAATGTAATATCCATGAGTTTAATGTAATTATGTTGTTTACAATGTGTTATAGATTGGAACACAAAATATGACTAGATTGTACAACACATAAACATTTATGATAGTGAATGGAAAGTTTCTTGGCCCCACTATATATGTTCATGAAGGTGATAATATTATCATTGATGTGAACAAAAATAGGCCCTATAATGTGACTCTTCACTAGTAATTACAAAAATACTATGCTACAAATTATACTAACCATGTCCTCATTATTTTTATTTTTATGAACATGAGATAGATCTTCTGTTGAGATTTAATTATTTGTGATTATTGCAAGGATGGGGTGAAGTAGTTAAAATAATGTTGGGTATATGGACCTTTGTACATAACACAATGTCCCATTATACTGGGGAAAATTTTTACATAAAACTTTACAATCAAAGAACAAGAAGGGACATTGTGCTGGCATGAACATATTACGTACTTGATCCTTATTTAATCCATAAACATAATTGATCTATAATATGAATTTGAGGGCCTCATTTCCCATGGTACACGTGACCTATGAACTCTATAGTCTGATGAGGGTCCATGACTAATATAACAATGTTATGACTTGACCATTGTAATGCACATGTGTCAAAAAGATGAGCTCTTATTGCAATCAAATGAAAGCCTACAACCTATGAGAATAATAGTCCCATGAAGACACATCTCTTATAGATATGTTAGCCTAATGAAGATACCTAACCTATGGATGCAGTAATCCAATGAGAGTTTGAATTTTGGCAATTGTCATAACAATAATTCCATGAAGATGCATATCTAACAAAAACATTAGCACAATGGAGAAATGTGACATCTAAATTTAGTGGTCTAGCATGAATTTGAATTGATGAAAGGAAAAACAATATTGACAAATTAGTCAAAGGGAAGTTGTTGACAAATTGATTTATTTTTAATTAAAGGGGAATCATGGGAAAATTGATATATTATTAATAAATGACTACATCTATCAAATGTATGTAGATGTATCTTGAGTCAAATTTAGTCCAAGAAGCATTCAACTTTAATTTATCTAACAGGTGTGGAAATTGCTGTTGAATTCAATTATATGAAATCTTTTGAGCCTTTTGAGAATGCCATGTTATCTTCAGCACATGCCAGGTTATTGCATTTATGTTGAAACCTTGTTGTCATGGAAGATCTTCATATGCATACTCATAGTGGTAGATTCTTTGAAGGACCTTCCTAAGAAGATCAAACTTGACACCCCTAATGGTTCATAGATTCAAACTCTACTCTTAATGATTTTTTTATGGTTGCTAATGGTATCAATAGCTCTACTCTGTCTAACTAGGCTTGCATAATAGAAGCTCCCATACTTGCTTGCACAAACATCCCAACTATTAGAGACAAGCTCTGCCCTTAGCATCACTTTCCAGATCACTGCAATGACACACTAGAATAACAACCACTATCGAACCACACTATCAAATTTGTGGCAATGGAGTGAGAAAGAAAGGAAACTTTAGGGAGCCATGCATAGAAAACAAGTTGCTACTTCATTCCACTCTTATAGATCCGATGTCATTGATTTAATTTGGAATTTGTGACTGTATTCAACCTTTTCTCACACAAACAATGACTCCATTTGATGGCCATGGGTAGCTTCCAATAACAAAAGCTCCCTTGTCACTCATTATAAGTAGCCCAACTGCTAGATGACAACTCACCCTTTAGATCACTTTCGAAGAAACCACAATGAAACGTTGGAATGAAAACTTCTACTGAACCATTCCTCAAATTTTACCAATGAAGTTGCATAGAGATGACTTTGGGGAGCCCTCGCATAGAAATCAAGATGCTTCATGACCCTCCAAGAGAAAGGATGCCAATGCCAATATTTAAAATCTGGAAAGTAGCCACCTAATGCTAGATGAGGGCTCACCATTAGATCAGCTTAAAAATCATTCAATAGATGCACTATAGAATGGCAGATGCTACCAAGCCTCTTGCAAAATTAAGCTAGTCAAATGATTGAAGAAGATGATCTAAGAGAGATTCCACTAGTAGGCATTTGTTGGGGTATTCACATACGTATCAAATTTCTATAGTAGCTACATTTCATATTGATGGCAATCAATATCCACTACAACTCGCTATATTTAAAAAAATAAACAAATCAACTCTTGAAGGCTTTCAGTCAAGAATTGGTCAAAATTTTGACCAACCCTTTGGTCATGACCATGGCATCCTGGTCATGGGATGGACTAGAATTGGTCAAAATTGTGACCAATTCTTGAAAGTTTTCCACCAAGACCTGGTCAAAATTTTGACCAACCCTTTGGTCATAACCATGGCATCCTAGTCATGGGATGGACTAGAATTGGTCAAAATTTTGACCAATAATGACCAATTAGACTTAGCCAAAATGTAACATTTACTTGTGACAGTTAATCTTTGCTTCAATCTATTACTCATCATAAATTAAAATACATGTAAAGTACATAGATTTTATCATTATTTGAATAATTTTAAGTCACATTTTCTTTAATAATATGTTTTTTGTCATGCTCTTTCAATGTATATTATTTCTTTATTCCAAACTAATTTTAAATTTTTATGAGCTCACAGATAGATTTTGAGGAGTCTAAGTGCAGATTGGGGTGGTTTTGAGTTTATTTCTAGTTAAATATTAGTTGATAGGGCCTTCAAGGAATTTAATTGATAATGATGTATTTATAGGTCAAAAACTCTATTAGTAAGTAATAAAAGTTTTTAAAAAGTTAAAAATTGTATTCAAATGATTAAAAAAAATCATTGATCAATTAGTCAATCATTTCTTTGGGTGACTAATTATTAGAGACCAATTGTTTAGTCATTCATTTAGTTGCTTTTTTTTTTAAACCTTGTGATTTTATCTAACGATCAAATTAGTCATTTATTTAATCACTTATACTCATAAATTGAAAAAATTACTAGAATTTGATCGATTTAGTCACATGGCCAAAAATATTAGCCTCATGACTAAATTTTTTGGTTACATAGTGATTTGTTTGCCAAAATTCTACTAGTGGTCATTGAATATAAGTTCTTTCAATCTAGTAGACTAAACAATGTACCATGTATTGTTGTGAATTTAGGCTATAAGATAGTAAAGAATGACCATTCTTATGACCTTGTCGAGTTACAACTCCAATAGTTATCAGAAAACTTGGGAGCGATGAGAAAGAAAAATATTGAGCAATGCAAATTTTGTTCAATACTTGTTTGTATATTTTTCTATGTGAAAAAATTTTTCCCCTCATTTGGCAAAGTTCCTTCGAAGACCAATAGGTCTATTGAAGTGCAAATTGGAGAATACATAGAGCAACTTGGAGAAAATTTTGAGATTGTGATGACAAGTTATTTTAAAGACTTCAAGAAGTCAATGAAATAACAACTAAGAATACCAGTATCACTAGTAAAGAAACATTTCAATGGTGTTTGGTTTTTAGTTGATGTTGATTTCACTTATGTTCAAGCTATTGTTCAAAGGGCTAGGTGGCTTAGGCCATTGCCTTATGAAATTAATGTGGATGAGGCATCTGTATCCATCATTGCTTTACTAGAAGAAGAAGTAGATAAGAAGACCATTGTATTTGTAAATTATGGTGTAGCCAAGTCTAAAATCACAATGGACTTGAAGACAACTTCTATGATGATGAAAAAGAACAAAATTGTGAAAAAACTCAAAGAACAATTTGGTGAAGAGACAGAAGGAGATGACGAAGAAGAGGATAATGAAGATGATGAAGGAGATACACTTGCCTAAACACCACTTTCTCTCACACAAGGTCAAGGTGAGGACCAAGGACAAGATGAAGTAGAATTTAATGAAGGTGCTAAGGGAGAAGAAGCCAATGAAGCACTTATTGCTACATAAAAGAAGAAGATAAAATAAGAGAAGCTAGTAGAAAGAAAACTCAAGAATGTTGTGAAACCTTGGCAACAAAAGCCTACAATTCTAGTCACTAGGGATAGCACAAGATCTACTGTGAAGAAGACTCAGGAGGTTGAGAAGCCGAAAGGCAAGAGAGCTAGTACAACTACTAAGGAAGATGAACCTAAGTAGAAGCAAAGGATGAAATATATAACTCCAGCTAAACTAGATGAGGAGAGGATAGAGTTGGATGACAACAACCAATTCAAAGTGGTAAGTCATAGTCCCTCTTTTGATTTGGACAATTTTTGTGATAATATCAAGAATAATCTTGATTTATCAAAGTTCACACATGTTGAATTTGATAAACTTGGAAAAATAGAAATGAATAAAGTAGAAGAATATGTGTGTGCCATGATGGAAACTTTTAAGACCACTCCAATTGAGATTTCCAACACTTTAGCTAAAAGTCTATGTGATAGAGTTGAGCAAAGGTGGAAATATAGTCTCTCAGCTAAAAGGACCGTCAGAGAGAATACTCTAGAAAGAGTGATGCCAGACTTGGACACATATTTAATGGAAAAGGCAATTAATAAGCATAAAGGTAAATTTTCTCCAAAATATAGATCCTTTATCATTTTACAAAACAATATTGAGGATTTTGTCCAAAAAACCACCTAGCTATGGAAATTGATATATGGGTTGACAACAAATGAGCCAATCAAATAAACACCTGTGGAAGTAGGTGAAGACAAAGAAGAACAAGTTCGTCAGATAACAAAGGATGAATTGATAAGGGAGGGACATGAGGAAGGCACAATAAAAGAAGTAGATAAAAAGGCTACAATTGATGAGGAGAAACAAAAAGAACAAAATGTACTAGAGGTACATATGCTGAGTGCCAGCCCCCCTCATGTGAACAAAGCATATCAGCAAGCAGAAATAGTAAAGATTAGGGATGTCTCTAACAAGTCCACTCCTAACATCAACCCTTAACAGAGGAGGATATGAAGAAGATATTGATTGATACCACCACCAAGGCATAACTATGCATTCATCTTGTATTGGTAAGTGTGGACAAGATTGAGAAGGATGAATTGGCATCTGTAGGGGAGAAAACTCAAGAACTATCCATTGTCCCCCCCTCAATATATAGAAGTGAAATCTACCATACCTATGGTATTATATCAAAGTAAGGACACAATGTCAACACATGTTAGCACATTGGTGTCAAATGTTTTAGAATATTCAATTTCAATAGTAGAGAAAATGGGACACCAATCCAATTAGGTCGGGAAACTAGTCTTGCACCTACAACACAAGCACAAGGTGATAAAAAGATCATAGAAAATGAGAATGATAGGATTGAAGATTCATTCTTGAATATGAAACCAGAGGAAGTGATAGCTATTCAGAGACTGGTCACCCTACCTAATACTGCTACTCCTATTCTTGGTGTAGCTACTCAATATAGACCCGATATTTAAAATTTTCAATTTATGGTTATGAACCTCCTTGAACTAAGGTTCAAAGCAGTTCGAAGTGGTTCAATAGTTCTGAAAGTTCATCCCACATTCCAAGAAAAATCAGTGGCTCGATGTGACAAGACATATGTATTCAGAGGATTGTGCCTAGAATGTGTGAAGCTATGGTTAGAACCTTAGGTTCAGTAATTCAGAGTTTGATCTAGAAACACCATTATTCCAAGTTAGTGTTCCTATTGAAAAGTGTAGAATGGAATTTCAAGATATAATTTTTTTTTTTGAAATTCAAGATTTTTCAATTCAAAGATTCCATGCAAAAGTAATAATTCAAAGAGACAAATTTAAAAGTTTAGTTTCAGAATCTAATTCCATTAGAGGCACTCGACTACAAGTGCTACCCAATTATTATCTATTTAGGAGAGAGTCAAGAAATCAATCATGAAGGATATCCCCACTGTGATTATGTCTTCAGAGATTGTGAAGTCATAAATGAGAAGGTTTTGTCAAGATGAGCTAAAGAATTCATATTGAAGCTTATGCAATCACATAAACCCAAAGAGAACATAAGACCTCTCTCATATCGAGTGTGTATGTCCATATGTATTTTAAAATGGACGAGTCCATAAAATCACACCATGTATTTAAAGAATGGAAGCTCGAGTTCTAAATAAGACATGCTTAAATCTCTCAAGATCAATTCACCCTCCATTATGCATCAATGGTATCTAGAGATAATGGTTTGGCACCATTAAAGGAAACCATGCTTGAGCTTTAGAAACACTAAAGATGGCCAAATCCACATAGTGAAGTCGTGTATCACCATTGAAGCCAGTACTCAATATAGACCCGGTATTTAAAATTTTCAATTTATGGTTACGAACCTCCTTAAACTAAAGTTCAAAGCAGTTCGAAGTGGTTCAATAGTTCTAATGGTTCAATAGTTTTGAAAGTTCATCCCACATTCCAAGAAAAATTAGTGGTTCAATGTGACAAGACATGTATTGAGAGGATTGTGCCCAGAATGTGTGAGGCTATGGTTAGAAACTTAGGTTCAGTAATTCAGAGTTTGGTCTAGAAACACCCTTGGTCTAGGTTAGTGTTCCAATTGAAAAGTGTAGAATGGAATTTCAAGATGCAGATTTAGTTTTTCAAATTCAAGATTTTTCAATTCAAAGATTCCATGCAGAAGCAATAACTCAAAGAGACAGCTTGAGAATTTTAGTTTTAGAATTTGCTTTCGTTAGAGGCACTCAGCTACAAGCGCTACCCAATTATTTTCTATTCCGGAGAGAGTCAAAAAATCAATAGTGAAGGATATCCCCACTGTGATCATGTCTTTAGAGAATGCGAAGTCATAAATGAGAAAGTTTTGTGAAGATGAGTTGAAGAATTCATATTGAAGCCTATGTAATCACATAAATCCAAAGAGAACACGGGACCTCTCTCATATCGAGTGTGTATGTCCATACGTGTTTTAAAATGGAGGAGTCCATACAATCACACCACGTATTTAAAGAATAGAAGCTCGAGTTCTAAATAAGACATGCTTAAATCTCTCAAGATCAATTCGCCGTCCATTCTGCATCACTGGTATCTAGAGACAATGGTTTGGCACCATCAAAGGAAACCATGCCCGAGCTTTAGAAACACTAAAGATGGCCAAATCTGCATTGTGAAGTTGTGTATCACCATTGAAGCCGAATTCTTGTCTGTGATGAATAATTCAATCACAAGGAAATAAACCCAGCCTCATCCCCTGCCGACGGGAAAGTGAATGAAATTGGAGCACCGACAGTAGATATCAAGGGTTTGACTAAATACCAACAATAGTAAAGGAAGTGTATGATACATCCACCAAAGTACACTTCAAGCATCAAATGAAAAAGCATAGGGCTCAGGCCAAGTCTATAAGACAACACGGGCAATTGATAATTCTCCCAGTATTCAATAACTCTTGGTAGCAATATAGGGTATTTCTCTATTATCATCACATGCTCTGAACCGTCGTCAATATGAACAATTCCATCCATTAACTCAAAGCCATAGAATGTCCAGTAAACGATAATATCATTGCCATAATCTAGACAATATCCCTTAGCCTTTATGAAGACCTATAAAAAAGCGGTTCGCGGGGTTGGCTTCCCATTCTTTTATGTCGGGATTGTCTCTTACAATAGCCGACAGTTCTGGTCATACGTCAAGATTTACATAAAAGGTTTAATGGTATGCCCGAGCCTGACAAAAGACATAGAGCTTAAATAATAACTCTTTATAGACAGATATCACATACCAAGTGCAAAATCGGTGGCATAGCAATCAATCTACAAATATGATGACGACATTTTCAGAGGGGAGCCGCAATGTTCATCCTTATGCATTGCGTTTTTCATGTTATAAGCAACTGAAGACATGAAATGGGGTCAGTTTCTCAAATCCAGCATCGACAGAGTACATATAAGTGAAATAAAACAAATTGTGCATCTTTTCTCCTGCATCATGGTCCATACCAAGGGGATAGATAAAGTCTTCATTCTTGGATATCGTAATAAATGTTGTTGAATGATCCACACATAACTATGACAAAGTGGAAGTTTTTCAACTTGATGTTCAGTGCAAAGGTAAAGTTCACAGACAATTTATTTAACCATCTTGTCTAAATCCTGGGGTATAAGGGTAATTGGAAATGTGCATCGCATGTAATTGAGTGGCTTCGCAGCCATGAGCAGTACAAGTCCATTGGTAGGAGATATATTTATACTATCATTCTTTCCATTCTTGAAAAAGCTTGGGCACCTACTGAGACATTGAATTTGTTCTATGCAATGCGGGAAGAGTTTAAAACATATCCCGATATGCCTACCTATCATAGCATCATTGTAACTCTTGGTCAACCTGGTTATATCAAGGAGCTTTTAGATCTGATGGATTGCATGTAATCTGAGCCAGATAAGAAACTAGAAAATGTTCCTCTTAGACATTAGAATCCTTGTCTGCAACCTGACTTGGTGATCTACAATGCTCATTTAAATGCCTGCGTTCCACATAAGGAGTGGCAAGGTGCAATATGGGCTTTACAACAAATGAGACAAAAGGGAATCAAGCCTAATAGTGCAACTTAATATATATTAAAAATTGGCAATAAGTCTAGAAAGCCATTTAACATTGCGATAACATTATAAATTTAAGGAGTCCCATGGAAATAATGTTTAATAGATTTTTGACAAATATAAACTTGTAGTAAAGTTTATTTCATAAAGGTAGGCAAATAAGAGAAAAAGTAAAAACTTCCTGAGAATATAAAAGGACAAGGATATTCAAGAAACAGTTATAGAAACTAAAAAGGGGCTATTCAGAATTCTATTTAACCAAGAAGACAAAATGTAATAGGGGTTCCACTCTTCTTTCTCAAGGAGAGACTGTATGCTACAGCAGGAGAGAAGAGTTTTCTAGTTTTTCAGTTCTTCTTCTTTTCTAAGAAAGCAAACTTTGGGGATGTAGAAGACCAGTTTCAGTTCTTCTTCTTTTCTAAGAAAGCGGACTTCGGGGATGTAGAAGACTAGAGCTTTTATTCATTTTTCTAAACTATGTGTTAGAAAAAGAGGAAAAATCTTGATTTTAAATGTAATGCAGGGGAGGGATTTATGTTTCCTTTATATTGTGATTTTTGATGCAATGTGTAATAAGATCTTTGTTATCTTTTATGCTTTAGAGAAGGGAGATTTGGAAGATAACTGTACATCAAAACTTTGGGTTTGGACAATTTTCTTCCCAGTGATTGTAATCTTTGTATGACTTTTAGTTTTCTCTAAATGCATTTAATTGTTGCAGTTTCCTAAATACATTTTGATTTCAAGATATCTTTGAAGCTCTAATTCTTCATTTTCTTAGGAGAATGGAAGATACATTCTTTGTTTTCATTCTCTTCATAATGCAGCAATTGGGAAAATGAAGTTTGTGTCATTTGTTGTTCATTTCTTTTCAGTTACTTAGTCTTTCCACATCTATGTTGTGTTTACAGATAGATGTTTATATACCTTTTCTACTTTCGAGTTAAAAGCATTTGTATTTACATTTCTATGAATTTATTGTATATCTTACACGGGGAGCTATACCTAGATAAATTCAAATGACACTTATGCTTTTCAGTAGTGAAGTGACCCAACTGTTAGTGCTAATTTAGTCTTCTTATCTAGGCATTCAGAGTTAATTTGTATGTGTTTATTGGAAGACAATCTATTCACTAATAGATTTTTAAGTGACTCTACTAGGGATATAGAAATGAAAATCAGTATTTATATTTATTTTCTCAATTTTCTAATTATCTCCATGTGTAGGAGATTGGCGACTGTAGAAAGACCTTGCCAAATAATAAAATCATGAAAAGATCCTAGAACTTTATCAAATGGATGATAAAGTATTGCGTGAATTAATGGATAGCTACAAAGAAAGTTTTTCTCGGGGTGTCTAGAACAATATAAGTCTTGAAGATGATGCCTCATCTTGGCTGCTATGGAAAAGCCTCTAAATGAGAATTCATAAGTTGAAAGACTTGCAAGAGCTTGACAAGAAAATGTCTCTATTGATGACAGATTTAGAGGTGGATGATGATGAAGCCCCAGTTATATCTTTAGATTTCATTTCATGCAATTATTTAGTCCTGAGTGAGAAAGGATTCCAAATAGCTGACAATGGAGAAAGGGTAAGCACTGATAATGAAATCTTGCCTCGAGTTTCTTCTTCACCTCATGTAGAAAGTTTTACAGTTGAGGATCATGATGATCATTCTTTTCTTAAAGATTCTATTGAAATGCTTTCTAGCAATTCCTTATCAGAAAAAGAATCTTTAAATATCATAAGAGATTGTGAGAATAGTGACTCTTTATATGTGAATGCTAAAAAAGACCCTATATTGGAATCCTTTCATTTTGGAAATAATGCAATAGTAAATCTTATTGTTAATGTTGATTTTAAAGATGGTGCTGAAATTTGTCTTGGAAGAGATTCTGTTGGGACTGAATACTTGACCAAAGGGCTGAATGTGGAAACAAAATCATAGGAACAAGCTTTCTTACTTCAAGAAATTTTATAGCCTCATGAAGATCAGATAAGGGTACACAATGATTTTCAAGTTGAAAGTGAAAATCATGGTAGCAGTGACAATGAATATAAAAAAGAGTTGTTAGTTGAAGAGGAAGAATCTTTGGTGATACCATCTTACTCCACTTCTCACAACCCTTCTATTCATGTTGATCATGCTGACACTTAGGAAAATATATATAAAGGTTGTCCTGAATCCTTTTTCTCTCCATGTTTTGAAAGTTTTAGATTTGGAAGTGATGACAATCATCTCATTTTAGAAGTTCCTATTTTTGAAAAACTTGATAACAACATGATATCATAATATCAATCTTTCACTTTTAATGAAATGGATGAAAATGATATTGGTCATCTTTCTTTGAAGAGTCTTCTTTGTGAATTTTTTTAGAATAACCTATAGTTTGAGATTGAATCTTACACTTTCATGGAAAATGAAAATGATCCCTCATGCTTGAAAATCCATAATCAAACCATAGAAAGATCTGGTTAGTTTAAAGATGAAGTTTCTAAAGATGACAAGGTGAAAGTACATGCTAAAAATCTATCTAAAGAAAAAGGTGTTGAAGCTAGCACTCAACCCATAGATTACCTAGTTGAAATAGGGAGGGAGACACTACTTGAGCAGGAAGAATAAATCATAAGCAAGTTCTTATTGTCTCTTCAGCCAGAAAAGCTTTCTCAAGTTAGCTCATTTCATGACAGTCTAATCCTTCATAGAGATAAGGTAGAGATTTCGTTGGATGAAAGTCTCCTTGCTAAATTTCTTGTTGAGAAAAAGATGTATGAAGTTGACTTCCAGCCTAAATATGACTCGGTTGGTGTGTCGAGGAATGCCCTTCTCAATAAGGAAGAGGAAATTATAAACAAATTTCTATCATCTCTCAAACCTGATCATCATTTAGATGATGACTCAAAAATCACATACCCAAGGATTGATCCTATATTAGAGGAAGCATCCCTTTGCCTGCAAAATGATCATAATGCTAAAATCCATATGTGAAAGGTGACTTTTGACGACAACAATTTCAGACATTATACACCTCCTCCTGATGAGGTTTCTACTTTTCATTTTTTTTTACTTTGAAATGATATCTAATCTAATGAATGTGAAAGATCATTTCTTGGATGAAAAGGAGTGATATGATGAGTTATGGCTGTTTGGGAAGAAGTGCTTGGTCAACATATACATGTATGCTTTTAGTTTGAGGTTTGGCATTGAAGAAGTCACTGGCTAGCAATGGTGTGGAGCTGCTCAAATGAGGCATGGTTTGTAGATGCAAAAAGCCTCCTACTTCTCCTAATCAATAAATGGATTCATGTGATTCTTTTTCTTTCTTCTATTTCTTGTGGTAGGGTCTCTTTCTACCTATGTATATATTTTTTAAATATTCTTTTGGTGTGCATAGTGTTAGCTTGAATAATGTACAAACTTCATGCTTGCTGGTAGTTTTAGGAGTTTTTGGTTGGTTGGCTTTGATTTACTCCCCTCTGCCCTCTCTGCAAGTAGCTCCCAATTTTCTCTTCTCGCCGACTCTCTTTCCCAATGGATAAGGAACTTGTCTTTTGCCAAAGATTGCTGGAGTTCTCTATTTTTGCAGTCAAAATCACTCTCACAGTTGGAGCCCCTGTTCATACTCAATATAGACACGATATTTAAAATTTTCAATTTATGATTATGAAATTCCTTGAACTAAGGCTTAGAGCTGTTCTAAGTGGTTCAATGATTTATGTGGTTCAATAGTTCTAAAAGCTCATCTTGCATTCCAAGAAAAATTAGTCATTCGATGTGACAGGTCATATGTATTCAAAGGATTGTGCCTAGAATGTGCAAAGCTATGGCTAGAACCTCAGATTTACTAATTTAGAGTTTGGTTTAGATACACCCTTGTTCTAGGTTAGTATTCTACTCAAAAAGTGTAGAATGGAAATTCAAGATGTAGATTTATTGTTTCAGATTCAAGATGTTTCAATTCAAATATTCCATGCAGAAGCAATAATTCAAAGAGATGGCTTCAGAAGTTTAGTTTTAGAATCTAGTTTAATTAGAGGCACTTTGCTACAAGTGCTACCCAATTATTATCTATTCAGGAGAGAATCAAGAAATCAACAGTGAAGGATATCCCCACGGTGACCATGTCTTAAAAGAATCTAAGTCATAAATGAGAAGGTTTTGTCAAGATGAGTTGAAGAATTCATATTGAAGCCTATGTAATCACATAAATCCAAAGAGAACATTGGACCTCTCATATCAAGTGTGTATGTCCGTACATGTTTTAAAGTGGAGGAATCCATACAATCACACCATGTATTTAAAGAATCAAAGATCAAGTTCTAAATAAGACATGATTAAATCTCTCCAGATCAATTCACCCTCCATTTTGCATTAGTTGTATCTAGAGACAATGGCTCGGTACCATTAAAGGAAACCATGCCCAAGCTTTAGAAACACTAAAGATGGCCAAATCTGCATTATGAAGTCATGTATCACCATTGAAGCCAAATTCTTGTCTATGATGAATAATTCAATAACAAGGAAATAAATCGAGTCTCATCCCCTGCCGATTGTGATAAATATAAGATTAAAATCAAACTCACAACTTAAAATTGCAACCCTAACCCTAAAATTTTTCTCCGCACTCACAATTTCCAAGTGCCAGTTTTCCTCGGCACATGAATGTGCTGAGTGGTAGGTTGCTTGGCACTTAAGAAAAAGTGCTCGGCACAGGAAAGGTGTCGAGTGCCAGAAATTACTTGCCACTTGCTCGACACATGAAGGTGTCGAGTGACAGGCAATAGGTGCCGAGTGAACTCGGCACAAAGAGGAGCTTGAAACTTGCTTAGGAAATACTCGGCACCAATGGATGCTGAGTGAGCTCGGCTCCAACTAAGAAAGATTATAACTTAGAAAATTTCAACGTGAATGCATTAACCATTAAAACTAGAGAGTCAAAGCTTCAAGCTTTCAAAAAAATTTCTCAAATGCAACATACAAGGGAAGATCAATAGATTCAAGTATGCCTTCTTGCTTTCTATTCAATCTTTCACTAAACTGATACAAAATTGGGGAGCATTAGGCTTCAACCAGAAAACCCTAAATTTACCCTAAAACTTCAAACAACTTCAATACTTCAAACTTTAAACTTGCAGCTCTAATGGCTGCATACAAAAATGCTTGGAGCAATCACTGCTACATAGGTCGAATCCAATGAACAATAAACTTATAGAATGATCAGAGAGAAGACGTACAACTGTAGGCACAAAATAAACAAACTTCTTTCTCTGCACTCTGATGACTGGATCTGCTGATCTTCTTCACTGCTCTTCTCTGCAACTTCTTTTTGATCTGCTTGATCTACACTTGAATCTATTGAATGAATGAATAACATTCTTTTTTGTCACATTCCATTTTCCCTCTCAACGTTTAAATTCAAAATCTCACCTACCAAAATGAATGCTTGCCATCCATGAATGCCTGTGGTGACCTGACAGGGTAGATGGGCGTGGGGCTCCAGGACAACCAACAGTCATTGATGTTAATTTCCAACACTCCCCCTTTGTCCTGATACCCACAAACAAAGATCACTACTGATCCAAATCAAGTACACCAAGACTCTATCTTAGGTGCACAAAAGTTCCAATGCCTAATGGCTTGGTGAAGATATCTGCTAGCTGTTGCTCTGACTTGCAGAAATTCATCTTGATGTCCCCATTCTCCACCAACTCTCTGATGAAGTGATATCTGATCTCAATGTGTTTGCTTCTCCCATGGAAGATTGGATTCTTGGGCAATGCAATTGATGAGATGTTGCCACAATAAATTGTTGTTCCATCCTCTTGCCTTTCATTCAAATCTGTTAAGATCCTCCTCAACCAAATTGCTTAACATGCTACTGCATTTGCTGCTATGTATTCACCCTTTTCTGTAGATTGAGCAACAATAGGTTGCTTCTTGGATGCCCATGAAATTGCACCCGATCCTATATGAAACATGTATCCAGAAGTGCTCTTCCTATCATCTATACTTCCAGCCCAATCACTATCAGTGTAACCCACCAACTTGAATTCATTTCATGCAGTATACAAAATCCCAAATCCCTTGGTACCTTTCACATACCTTAGGATCCTCTTTCCCGCTTGCTAATGGGAATCCCTTGGTGTTTCTATAAATATGGAAATTAGACTTACTGCATGCATTAGGTCAGGCCGAGTTGCAGTCAAATACATTAGACTTCCAACCATACTCTTGTATAATGTTGGATCTACTCTCTTGCTAGAGTCTTCCTTGCTCAACTTCAGACCTACTGCTGTTGGTGTGGGGGCTACCTTACTATTCTGCATTTTAAATCTCTCCAAGATCTACCTTCCATACTTTTCTTGAGAGATGAAGATGCCATCATGCATTTATTTTACTTATATGCCTAGAAAGTATTTCAAGAGAC
Source organism: Cupressus sempervirens (assembly GCA_028749045.1). Lineage (NCBI taxonomy): Eukaryota > Viridiplantae > Streptophyta > Pinopsida > Cupressales > Cupressaceae > Cupressus > Cupressus sempervirens. Next base: position 293,920,821 of record CM053786.1, on the reverse strand, counting down.
CTAGGTCTGTCATTTCAAATTCACTTTTCATGACCTCTTTGAAATCACCAATTAGAGCCTTATCATTACCAGTAAAAATCAAATCATCTACATACAAGACAACAATCAATACATTATCATCTGCTACCTTGATGTAAAGAGTGGGCTCACCATTGCTTTTGCTAAAGCCATTTCTCATCAAATATGAGTCAATCCTACTGTACCATGCTCTTGGAGCTTGCTTGAGTCCATAGAGAGCCCTCTTTAATCTATATACTTTATTTTCTTCATCTGCAACTTCATAACCAGGTGGCTGCTCCACATACACTTCTTCCTTCAATACACCAATTGGGAAGGCGGACTTCAAATCCATTTGAAATACCTTCCACTTATGCTGAGCTGCAATTGCTATGACAACACACATGGTTTCCATTCTTGCAATTGGGGCATAAGTCTCATCATAATCTCTTCCATACTGCTATTTGTAGCCCTTGACTACAAACCTTGCCTTATGCCTATCAATCTTGCCTTCAGCATTGCATTTGGTCTTGTAGACCCATTTCACTCCAATCACTTGCTTCTTGGGAGGCAATCTAGTTAGTTCCCATGTCTCATTCCTTTCTATAACATCTATTTCCTCATCCATGGCATTATAGCACTTCTTCTCCTTAATAGCTTCTTCAAAATATATTGGATCGCTATGAGAAAATAATGCAAAATTAACACTCTCATCATAATCTTCATACCTATCATCTTGGTATATCTCCCTAAGACTCTTGGTCTTTGTTGGTAACAGGGAGGAGAGTGTGGGATTAGAATCTTCATTGTTGCTACATTGCCGACTTGGTCAGTCTTCACTGGTACTCGACATTGACACTCGGTCATGCCTAGAGGAGCCTGACATTGTCTAAATCTGCTTTCCTTTTCTTCTATCTGCTCCTTCTTCTTATTGTTCATCAACATCTTCTTCACTCATAATTGGCACTTTACTTGAAGTGCTTGGTGACTCATCAATTTGTCCATACCAAGACTGATTTTCAAGAAATTCCACATCTCTTGAAAGCATCATCTTGTTGTTTAGTGGGTCATACAATCTGTATGCCTTTGATTCTTGGTTGTACCCTGTGAAAATGCATTTCACACCTTTGTCATCAAATTTTTGCCTTTGCTATTTAGGCACATGTGCATATGCAACACAACCAAACACTCTTAAGTCTTCAACTATCCATCTTATTCATGACCATGCTTCCATTGGAATTCTGTCACGGACTGCCTTTGTGGGACACGTATTAATTAGGTAAACTGTTGTTGCCACAGCCTCTCCCCAAAATTCAGTTGGGAGACCTTTCTCTTTCATCATGCTCCTTGCCATTTCAACAATGGTCCTGTTCTTTCTTTCAGCCACTCCATTCTGCTGTGGTGTATAGCTGGCTGTGAGCTCTTTCTTAATGCCATGTTTCTTGCAAAAATTTACAAAAAAATTGGAGGTATACTCCCCTCCTCTATCTGATCTAAGGACCTTGATATAGTGTCCACATTCTCTTTTAGCCTGGGCTTTGAATTCTAAAAATTTATTAAATGCTTCAGATTTATTCTTTAAGAAATACACCCATGTTCTATGACTAAAATCATCAATGAATGTCATGAAATAAGTACTCCCCCCAATGGAAGTAATTTGCATAGGACCGACTAGGTCAGTATGCACTAATTCTAATAGATATCTAGCCCTCCTAGAATTTCCAGAATTAAAGGGAAGCCTATGTTGCTTACCCAAAATACAAGCCTCACACTTGTCACATGAATTTCCTACTATTGGCAAACCATCTACCATTCTTTTATTTGACAATAAATTTAAACCAGCATAGCCAAGATGACCATACCTGAGGTGCCATAGCCATGAGGGGTCTTTAATCACACTCCTTAGAGCTAATTGTGTGGGAGGTGCAACACTAACTTGAGATGAGAAACATGTCTCAATCCTTAAGAAAAATATTCTGTTCTTGGTCATTTGAACTGCTGCAAGTAGGTTCTTGCTCCCATCCTTTTCTTGAATGATACACCTATCATTCTCCATCAACACTTTGTATCCATTTTGAATGAGCTGCCCAATGCTCATCAAATTGTGCTTCATACCAGGGGCGAAATACACATTCTGTATTTTCTTCTTTTCACCTTTCTTGGTGCAGACCATAATAGATCCTTTGCCCACAACTGGTAGGGTTCCATTGTTACCCATCTTAATTTATGATTTGAAACTCTTGTCAATGAATGAAAACAAGGTTTCATTACCACTCATGTGGTTGCTACATCTACTGTCGAGGTACCAAACCTCAGGGCTTCCTTCTTCACCAACATTACACATGATGAAGGCAGTGTTTTCACTTCCCATATTAACATCAGCCACATTTGCTTGTCCTGACTGATCTTTTTGCTTCTTTCAGCATTCATTTGCATAATGCCCAAATTTATGATAGTAGTAGCATTCTACATTACTCTTATTAGATTTGTAGTTTTTCTTACCTCCTTTTGAAGTATTTTGTGAGGTACTTGCTCCATCTGCTCTTCCTGAGCTTTCTACTGCGGCATCTCTTTGTCCTCCATTTCCACGGCCTCTACCTCTACAGTTCCTGCCTGAGCCATTTCTTCCTCTCCCCCTTCCTCTTGGATTTGACTGAGCCTTGAATTCTTGGTCTTGGGTAGAAGAAGATGTGGATCTATTGATCCTATACTCATGGGTTTGAAGAGAAGCCATCAACTCATCCATTGTCAAAGTAGTGAGGTCTTTTGCCTCTTCTATGGTCATGACCAAGTTGTCATATTTATGAAGTAGACTCCTCAATATCTTTTCCACTATCCTCTGCTCTTGATAGTCTTCTCCATTTGACCTCAATTGGTTAATGACATTGGAGGTCCTTGAACTAAAGTCTGCAACTGATTCATTCTCCTTCATCTGAAGATTCTCAAACTCCTTCCTGATGTTCTATAGCTTTACAGTACGAACTTTTTCAGTCCTCTTGAAGTACATCTCAAGGATAACCCATGCTTCCTTTGCATAATTTTCTGCTCCAATCTTGGGAAAAATAGTCTCTGTCATTCGTGCTTCAATCAAACTTAATGCCTTAGCATCCTTCCTCCTTGACTCTTTCAAATGAGTCTTCTATGCATTTGTGAGAGCAGCATACTGAGTTGGGTTAGTCACATCATTGAATCCATTAACCACAAACTCCCACAAATCATTTACAACCATTATGGTCTTCATCTTCTTTGCAAATATATTATAATTATGTCCATTGAATGATGGTGGTTGCTGCCATATCTTTCCTGCATCTCCTGCCATTGCAAGTATCCCAGAAAATAAATGCCCTAACTCACTATGGATGTGGGGCCTCAAAGCTCTAATACCATGTGAGAAATATAAGATTAAAATCAAACTCACAACTTAAAACTGCAACCCTAACCCTAAAATTTTTCTCGGCACTCACAATTGCCAAGTGCAAGTTTTGCTCGACACGTGAATGTGCCAAGTGGCAAGTTGCTCGGCACTTAAGAAAAAGTGCTCAGCACAGGAAAGGTGCCGAGTGCCAGAAATTACTCGGCACTTGCTCAGCACATGAAGGTGCCGAGTGACAGGCAATAGGTGCTGAGTGAACTTGGCACAAAGAGGAGCTCAACACTTGCTCAAGAAATACTCGGCACCAATGGATGCCGAGTGAGCTCGGCTCCAACTAAGAAAGATTATAACTTAGAAAATTTCAACGTGAATGCATTCACCATTAAAACCAGAGAGTCAAAGCTTCAAGCTTTCAAAAAAATTTCTCAAATGCAACATACAAGGGAAGATCAATAGATTCAAGTATGCCTGCTTGCTTTCTACTCAATCTTTCACTAAACTGATACAAAATCTGCGAGCATTTGGCTTCAACCAGAAAACCCTAAATTTACCTTAAAACTTCAAATGACTTCAATAATTCAAACTTTAAACTTGTAGCTCTAATGGCTGCATACAAAAATGCCTGGAGCAATCATTGCTTCACAGGTCGAATCCAATGAAAAATAAACTTACAGAATGATTAGAGAGAAGATGTGCAACTGTAGGCATGAAATAAACAAACTTCTTTCTCTGCACTCTGATGATTGGATCTGCTGATCTTCTTCATTGCTCTTCTCTGCAACTTCTTTTTGATCTTCTTGATCTGCACTTGAATCTACTGAATGAATGAATAACATTCCTTTTTGTCACATTCTATTTTCCCTCTCAACATTCAAATTCAAAATCTCACCTACCAAAATGAATGCCTATCGTCCATGAATGCCTGGAGTGACCTGACAGGGTAGATGGGAGTGGGGCTCGAGGACAACCAGCAGTCACTAACATTAATTTCCAACACCGATAGGAAAGTGAAGGAAATTGGAGCACCGACAGTACATATCAAGGGTTTGAATAAATGTTGATAGTAAAGGAAGTCTATGATACATTTGCCAAAATACACTTCAAGCATCTAATGAAAAAGCATAGGGGTCGGGCCAAGTCTATAAGACAACATGGGTAGTTGATAATTCTCCCAGTATTAAATAACTCTTGGTAGCAATATAGAGTATTTCTCTATTCATATCACATGCTCTAATCCATGGTCAACGTGAACAATTCCATCCATTAACTCAAAGCCATAAAATGTCTAGCAAATGATAATATCATTGGCATCATCTAGACAATATCACTTAGCCTTTATGATGACCTATCAAAAAGCGGTTCGCAAGGTTAGCTTCCTATTATTTTATGTCAAGATTATCTCTTATGAAAGCCAATAGTTTGGATCACACATCCTTCTTTACATAAAAGGTTTAATGGTATGCTCAAGCCTGAGAAAAGACATAGAGCTCAAATATTAACTCTTTATAGACAGATATCACATACCAAGTTAAATCGGGGGCATAGAAATCAAACTAAAAATATGATGATGAAATTTGTAGAGGGGAGCCACAATGTTCAACCTCATGCATCAGATCTATTATGTTCTAAGCTCTTGATGATATGAAATGGGGTCAGTTTCTCAAATTGAGCACTGAGAGAGTGCATATAAGTCAAATAAAATAGAATGTGCATCTTTTCTCCTGCATCGGGGTCCATCCTGAGGGGTAGATAAAGTCTTCATTCTTGGAGATATAATAATAAATGTTGTTTAATGATCCACATAACTATGGAAAAGTGGAAGTTTTCCAACTTGATATTCATTGCAAAGGTAAAGTTCACAGATAATTTATTTAACCATCTTGTCCAAATCCTAGGGTGTAAGGGTAATTGTAACTGTGCATTGCATGTAATTGAGTGGCTTTGCAGCTATGAGTAGTAAAATTACATTGGTAGTAGATATATTTATACTACTATTCTTTCCATTCTTGAATTTGTTCTATGCAATGCGGGAAGAGTTTAAAACGTATCGCTATAACTCTTGGTCAAGCTAGTTATATCAAGGAGCTTTTGGATCTGATGAATTGCATATAATCTGGGCCAAATAAGAAGCTGGAAAATGTTTGTCTTAGACATTAGAATCCTTGTTTACAACTTGACTTGGTAATATACAATGGTCTTTTAAATGCCTGTGTTCCACATTAGGAGTGGCAAGGTGCAGTATGGAATTTACAACAAATAAGACTGAAATGTCCCTTTACTGATTTTATATGATATTTCAAGCCTCTAATCAGATCTTTAAGATCAAACAACTAATATTTCAAAGATCCACCAATTTGTCAATAAATCCCAAATCAGGTATGCCCGAAATAGTGCCAAAAACTTCACAGCTTCACATATTATTAATAAATCTGAAAGTGGAAATTTTTATAGAAATTTCAGCAGCATAACAGCCTACAAAATGAAATTTCTAGATCTGTATAACATTTACACAACAACTCCCAAATGGAGGACAAAAATAATGCTCATCGAGCTCCCGAAAACAACACAAAATAGTTGGAAACACCACAAAAACACTAATAATCTATCACAGAAGTATAATCATAGCCAAATACATATATTTAGGTCTATTTTAACATCTTAATGTCTAATATACAATAGCAACCCAAACTGATATGAAATACTCAACCAAAAACACCAAACTCTTACAAAAAAACACACCCGAAAACCCACAAATCTGCACTGTTCAGCACAAAGGCAAACTCTGCATGAGCATGCACATGGAATGGCTTCAAAATCCCATCCTTAGCCTTCCTAGAAAACTGAAAACTCCTGTTCTTGGATCTCCTTCTCCATAGGTTTGGCAGCCTCTGAAGAACAACAATGAAATGAGCAAAAATCAAGTTCTGGAATCAACCCAAAATGCCTCCAAACCCCTTAAAAGAGGGCATAACCCTAACTCACGTCCAAGAGGGGTTAACAAAACATATTTTAATAATAATTTTCATTTATTAGTCCATTCACTTCCAAAGATTATCCCCTTTTTTTGAAACTTCTCCTTTTTGGGCCTGCGTACCTTAGCAAAGATTATTATTTTTAATTATTTGAAAAGGGGACATACAAGTCCTCCCCTCCCAAATATTGCTTGTCCTCAAGAAATGGCTGAACAATAAACCAATCAATCCAACTGGATCCCAAATGGAGTCATGAATTATACTATTGCTAATTAACACGGGCTCCTGCAATATCCTCTGCAATATGACCAAGAGAAATCCATAATCAAACTGACAATTACAGCTCAACAAAACTCCAAAATCACCACTGCCACAGTTAGAAACCCACGAGAAACAAAATCTTAGAACATCAAAACCCAAGTACAGTGGACAAATCAAATTGCCAACACAGTAAATACCATCAACGCATCCCACTGGCCTATATGGAATGCACAATCCAACTCTGCAACAATGGTGAACACTCTTGAATAAAACTGTACCAAGTATGGAGAATCCACACACTATACAAGTTCTATAGTCAACACAACTTTGTAAATCACTGGCCACTGTCTCATAACCATAGCTCCCATGCACTGCTGATGGTGAAAAGATATTACAAGATAAAGAGCAAGAAATGGAACCTAAACCAAATTTGCCATGAACAAGTGATATAGCCCATTGTGACTGACCACTAGCTAAGTCAGGAGATGTCATAGCAAAAGGAGTAGAATTAGTAAGAACAACTGCTAAAGCATCACTCCCAAACTCCTGCTCTAAGTCATGTATTATCAAGTTGTCATGTATAGAACCTATTGCCATGTCATGCCCATCACAACTCTCATCCCGAGGCATCAAACCGTCCCATAACTGATGACAAGCACTAAGAACCAAAGTACATCTCTGTATCATCATCTCATCAACATGGTCATCAAAGGTAAATTGATGAGCATACCTCACAGTGTAGTGTTGATAGAATGTGCCAATCTCAGTCAATGGCTCAAACTGCAATCCAGATGAAACTAACTGCAATCGATCACTAAACAAGTTGGAATTGACTACTACCTTCGAAGACATTGCCAAGGGAGTAATATTACTAGCAGGAACCATGCCAACTGTCAGCTCACCAACATCACACATGATCTTCGATACAACATCTCTAGTCTTTGTGCCATTAGTACTAGAGGCCACCACCATGTCTGGCATACCACAAAAATTTGTTGCAGTACCCAACTCAACTAAACCCGATATGCCAATGTTAGTATCATGGATGGATGCATCCCCATCTCCACTGTCTCTGACAATCTCGACCATGGACATCCTCAGATCACTAGACACCACAGCTTGTGACTGTACAGAATCTGGTAAAGATTGCAGTCACTCCAACTCCATGGTCACCTTAGTCAAATAAAACTGTGACTCCTCGAAAGCCAACTATGTACTCTCAAGAATCTCAAAAGTCACCTCGAGTTGTTGAGTAAGCTCACTCACCTCATCTTCCTTGGCCAATAATGTGTCATATGCTATACTCCCCCACTCCGTAAGATAATCTCTGTCAGCTACCAACTGCATATAATTCTATCTCAAAATCCAAATAGCCTCCCATAAAGAGTGGATCTCTATCAAGGAAAGATAACTACCTTCCTACTCATCACTAGTAGGAGAACCCCATCCATAAACTGCTAACAACTGACGAGCAGCATCGAAATGCTGGCAAGTGATAGCAATGTCTCGTTCACTAACTCTCAACTGATTAGACACATGATGACACTGGCTAGATTGTCTCCTAAAAACTTCCTCTGATGCACTGTCTAAAGAAGTATCCTCAAAGTTACTAGTCTCTAGAGTATTACCATCCATATCCTATGAATCAACTCCAAAGCTCATATCAACATATGGAGTATCAAAAATTGTAGCACTGCTATCCAACTCCTCTGTACCAAAAGAAATTGCCAAGGAAACTAAGTCTTCAAAACTGCCCACTACATCCTCCTGGATGTCATCAATGCCAATATGATCTTGGGACTCATCTGTACACACTGCCAAATATGAAAGATCATTAACACATTCCAGCAAGTATGGTCGACTAGATATATGAACAAAGCCCAACACCGGTGTATAAAAACTAATACCAACATTGGACAAGCTGCTGACACAAGAAAAGACAACATCGTGCAATCTACTAATCAAATCCATGATAGCACCCAAACATTGCAACCAAAAAGTGTTAAAGATCTCTAGTCAACTAAATCCCAAACGCTAATATAACAATCTCGAGTCCATATACGTAAACTAGAATCAGCTGGTAACTCAAGCAAACTCCTCACCTAAGTAATATGACCAATACCAACTAACTCCACATACCTGTCATGATGAGATAATGAAGTCACAATACTATCTTTGTTCACTTTCAGCTCGCTAGACAAATCATGTGAAGTACTACCAGCCTCAACCTCATGTGATGAAGCATCTAACTGTGCCTATTACTCTTTCTCAAAAAATTCATGAATGCTCAATGTCTGCTCATCTCCACCAGGTATCTCACCATCATGCACAACAACATCCTCATAATCATCATCTGAACCCACTATGCTGTAGTCACTGCCTGTTATAACTATACCATCCTGAATACATGTGACATCACCCTTTGATGACCTATATACAATTGTCTCAATTTGAGTATCAAGTTGACCACTACTATCAATCTGCGTAATATCCTTTCTCACTACCTCCTGTGGCAGAGTAGAGTCTGAGACCTCTACCTAGCTATAAGCTAGTTTCTCAAACTCCTGATACAAGTTCTTGGTAAGTGTGTCATATGCCCTATGAGAAAAACCGCCAAATAGAAATCCAGTCAACTTATCCACCTTAGCTGGGTCAGACAACATGTCATTCATCATACGATGGTGCTTAAACAACTATTCAGACATGTCATGGGTTATTTTCCTAAGTTTATCTTGAATGTCTAAATAACCATCCTTTCTACTGTTCTGACTTTGGATATCAATTGTCCAAGATCATGTCCTCTAAGACTCTGTACTATACCTATCCATTTTAGATAAAGTAGAGTGTAACCCCAATATGTTATAACTTCTTCAAACACCAAGAATCTTTATACTTCAGTTGTTTGACATTTTGTCACAAACTTTGCAAGCAAGGGGTCGTATGACTGATATAATTTTTCAGATTGCTGCAAGGACTCTTGTTTCGATTTGCATCAAAGAGAATGCTTAAAAAAAGACTCCATATTTTCTAAACAATAACTTAACATGAATGTGCAACTAATTTGGCAATATTCAATACAAATATGAGACTTAAACTACTCGCAATATGCAGCTACATCAACTAGTAATTATGACAAATACTTTGGATGTCTTGGAAGAATTTCTTTGCCATCTCATCTGGATCATCCATACTTTTTCCTTCCTTGTATTTTGTACTTTTACTTCCAACTGGAGGTTTGATCAAAATTTCTTTATTCTTTTCTCGCTACAAATATCCCTTTTCTCTTTCACTCAGTTACATGCAACCATAAATTTTGACATGCAACTGATTAGAAGCAACATGCAACCACCAAATTCACCAAGAACTAACATGCAAATGATTAGAAGTAGCATGCAACCATAAATTTTGACATGCAGCTGATTAGAAGCAACATGCAACCATAAATTATGACATGCAAGATTTGGGTAGTTGTCAAAACTGACATGCAAACTTCTACAAACCCTCAAGCTGGCAAGATCATAGCTCTAATACCACTAAATATCCCTTTAATTATTTTATATGATATTTCAAGCCTCTAATCAGATCTTTAAGATCAAACAACTAATATTTCAAAGATCCACCAATTTGTCAATAAATCCCAAATTGCGTATGCCCAAAATAGTGCCAAAAACTTCACAGCTTCACATATTATTAATAAATCTGAAAGTGGACATTTTTATAGAAATTTTAGCAGAATAACAGCCTAAAAAATGACATTTCTAGATCTATATAACATTTACAAAACAGCTCCCAAACGAAAGACAAAAACAATGCTCATTGACCTCCCGAAAACAACACAAAATAGCCGAAAACATCACAAAAACACTAATAATCTATCACAGAAGTATAATCATAGTCAAATACATATATTTAGCTCTATTTTAACATCTTTATGTCTAATATAAAACAGCAACTCAAACTGATATGAAATACTCAACCAGAAACACCAAACTCTTACAAAAAAAACACACCTGAAAACCCACAAATCTGCACTGTTCAACACAAAGACAAACTCTGCATGAGCATGCACATGGAATGGCTTAAAACTAGCATCCTTAACCTTCCTAAAAACCTGCAAACTCCCATTCTTGGGTCTCCTTCTCTACAGGTTTGGCAGCCTCTGAAGAACAACAAAGAAATGAGCAAAAATCAAGTTCTAGAATCAGCCCAAAATGCCTCGAAACCGCTTAAAAGAGGGCATAACCCTAACTCAGGTCCAAGAGGGGTTAATAAAACACATTTTAATAATAATTTTCATTTATTAGTCCATTCGCGTCCAAATATTATCCCCTTTTGCTAAAACTTCGCCTTTTGGACCTGCCTGCCTTAGCAAAGATTATTATTTTTAATTATTTGAAAAGGGAATCAAGCCTAATAGTGAAACTTTATATATCTATCCAAGCTAGATGCAACCACATAGATATATTAAAAAATTGGTAATAAGTCTTGAAAGCCATCTAACATTGTGATAACATTATAATTATAAGGAGTCCCATGGAAATAATGTTTAATAGGTTGTTGATAAATATAAACTTGTAATAAAGTTTGTTTCATAAAGGTATGAAAATAAGAGAAAAAGTAAAAATTTCGTAGGAATGTAAAAAGACAAGAATATTCATGAAATAGGTACAGAAACTGAAAGGGGGCTATTCAGAATTCTATTTAACCAAGAGGACAAAACATATCATGGGTTCCACTTTTCTTTCTAAAGGAGAGACTCTATGCTACAGCAAGAGAGAAGAGTTTTCGAGTTTTTTAGTTCTTCTTCTTTTCTAACAAAGAAAACTTTGGGGCTATAGAAGACTAGAGCTTTTATTCATTTTTCTGAACCATGTGTTAGAAAAAGAGGGAAAATCTTGATTTTACATGTAATGCAGGGGAAGGATTTATGTTTCCTTTAGATTGTGATTTTTGATGCAATGTGTAATAAGATCTTTGTTATCTTTTACACTTTAGAGAAGGGAGATTTGGAAGATAACTGTACATCAAAACTTGGGGTTTGGATAAATTTCTTCCCACTGATTGTCATCTTTGTACAACTTTTAGTTTTCTTTAAATGCATTGATATGTTGCAGTTTCCTGAATACATTTTGATTTCAAGATATCTTTGAAGCTGCAATTCTTCGTTTTGTTAGCAGAATGGAAGAAACATTCTTTGTTTTCATTCTCTTCATAATACAGCAATCAGGAAAATGAACTTTGTGTCATTTTCTATTCATTTCTTTTCAGTTACTTAGTCTTTCCACATCTATCTTGTGTTTATAGATAGATATTTGTATACCTTTTGTGCTTTAGTGTTAAAATTATTTGTATTTAGATTTCTGTGAATTCATTGTACATTCTACATGGGAATCTATACCTAGATAAATTCAGACAGTGCCTATGCTTTTTAGTAGTCAAGTGACCCAACTGTTAGTGATGATTTAGTCTTCTTATCTAAGCATTTAGAGTTAATTTTTATGTGTTTCTTGGAATACACTCTATTCACTAACACCTAGTCAAGCACTTCATAGGCCAAGTATGGAAGCTACACCTTTGTAATCATCAAGGCCTAGTCCTAGCACATCTAAGTTTGATGAAGTTACATATTATGGTGATATCAACTTAGATGAGGTGATTGAACTCCCAAAGTGTTATCTTACATCAATCAACATAGAGGAAATGGGCATATTGTAGGATGCTCTAGCTAGAAAGAAACATGAAGAACCATTGAAAAGGGAGCATAGGAAAAAACAAGCACTACATGACATCAAGGAAATATTTCTTTATTCATTCAACCTACCTACACCTGATGAAACAAAGCCAATCATTGAGTGGTTGGCAAACATTTTGGAGAAGGTAAATGATGAACCTAGACACAAATATCAAATTACTAGAATGATCTAAGAAGGAATTTCATGCTAAGGTAAATGAAAAGATATCAAGTGCCATTCCACTTAGGCAGGTTGAGTTAGCAACCAAAATTGATGGTGTGAAGAAAGTGTTGTAAAATATTTTCTCTCTTTACAACAAGTCATGTAATGTAACTTTGTTCACACAAGAAGTGCAGAGACACATTGACCACCTGGAGGGAGATTTGAAGTCAATAGGTAAAATATTACAACAATCCCCTAGTCAATGTTAGTCTCATTTCAGAAATTTTTTGTCAGTACAAGGTCAGTTAGCAGCATTGCAAGCTCAAGATGCCAACATTCAGCCTACACAAATCAACATCTAGTCCATGTTGACCCCTCACATGGAGGTGTTACACAAGGAACTAGCCTTTGTAAAAACATTGATGAAGAAATATTCCTATCTTTCTATTCATGAAGGCCTAGTTAACCTTGCTTCCAAATAGCTATTCAAATCAAGTCTTTAGAGGTAGTGTGTGACAAGGATGCAACACTAAAGCTCATAATGGAGGTCTATAAATCATTCTTGGACAAAAATTCTATTTGTGTACCACCCATGACATAAGTGTCAAAAAGGGGGAGAATGAATTTTGAAAAAGACACAAGGGGATAATGCATAAGTTTTGGGGGAGTCCAAACCAAGGGGGAAGTCAGTACAAAAACATAACTAGGATAGTAGTATTGTAGATTTACTTAGTAGGAGTATTCGGTCAGATTCAACAAAGCATAATCAACTCAGGGGGGGTTATGCAATTTTGAGGTATAACTAATAAGTCACAAGTTTTACGAAATTTTGATGTTTTGAATTTTTTTATGTAAGCCAAGTACTAAATGGAGATCATCTAAGTTATGCTCATAAGTTAAGGTTGTTCATGCATGACCAAGTGTTTTTGCCACTCATCGAGCAAAGGGGGATATTGTTAATCCCATATTGGTTTTGACATATGAGTGATAATACACTTAAGTCATTTACAAGATAGAACTTAGTTCATGTCAATCAAGTAATGTATGCCAAGCATAAGTGTTCAAATACTATATGTCGAATGAGATATACAGTATGTGTCGAATACGTAGTAAGTGCTAAGTCACTCAAGTGCTAAGGAAATAGTTGATGCTGAGTGAATCAAATGCTAAGTGATCAATGGATGTTGAGTGATTTAGAGGTTGAGTTACAACATTGAAGATGTAGTAGATGTTGAGCATCAAAGACTTCAAGTGTGCAGTAAAATAGTTTTGGACATAGTTGTTTGTAATGGCACAAACCTCTATGTAAACCATCTTTGAGCCAACATAAGGATTATTTCATGATTCTAGATGATAAGGATGAATATATGTTGAGGATCCCTATGTAGTACATACAACCAATCAACTAAAGGAATGGATTAAGCAAAAAAATGGAAGAATCACAATCGTTGATTCATACCTAACCCTAAGTCACCTAGGTCTATTTAGGAAAGTGTAATGTCTTGTTTCAAATATACCACAAATTGCTCTTAGTTTCTTAATTTAAGGACTTATGAATAACTTCAACCAGTCATTCTATATATATATATATATATATATATATAATGTCTAGAATTAGAAATCCCTCTTAATACTAGATCAACTTGTATCCCTTTACTCTATTGGTGATTTACTTTTAAATTAATTATTAGTTCCTTCTTTACTTGCGGTCCTTCTTATTACATTGATCCTTTTACATAAATGTTGTGTCAACACATCTATTCATGTGCTCTTACTAAGGGTGACGCTTCTTAAGGGTTGATGCGTTGTAATCCAATATCCTAAGTTTAATACACTTCTTCCAATATCGATGTGAAATCCAGAATGTTCATACCCTCTTATTGGGACTATCCTTCACCCAACATAATTCAACTTTGAAATTCTTATTTGGTTTCGTTAAATATGTTTTGGTATTTGTATGTGTATTTTAATCTTTGCAGATGTAGATTGACTTTCATTCACACTCATCCTACTTGTCTTTGTGCTTCTAATCCATCCTCGTTCCACGTTTGTAGTTGTCAGTGGAGTATTAAATGTTGCTATTCTTTGTACTTGTCATAACTTCCATTGATGGGATGTTCATACCACCCTTTATGTGTTTTGGGTCTTCCTCTATACCAATACGATGATGTGTTTATGGTTGCAGTCTTCAGTACGCTTCACGTCTCCACTACCCATCGATGTGTTATTTTCAAAACTCAATCATGATGACTCATATAAATATGGGTCTTTGAATCTTTGACTAGTTGTGTCCCTTGACCTGACGTGCCACTTGGTTGCATCTTGATCAAATATGTTATATTTGATTTCATGTAATGATATTTTGTTTATGTAATATTTATTAGATTTTAGGGATTAATTGTCTATGTATTATAATAAGGTAAGTAATATAAATAATATTACTTATAACTTGTAAGAATTTTCCTAAGGCAAATTCTTACATGGTGTAAGAGCGTGGAGATTTTTTCATCAAATAGCCATGGTCATTTTTTGTATATTTAATTAATTTTTGAATCTGCATTTTTTATTTCTTTATAATTTTTCGTTAGAATTATCAAAAAAAAAATTTGCCCTTCGGGCACTAAGCAAAGAATATTTTTTTTGCAAACCCAGGCTGTCAGATCCTGGCTCTATAGTGTGGAATATTTTATTTGGTGTAGGAAATTATTCATTATACAAACAAACACATTATTTCAGCCTTAGTGTAGAAGGTCATACTACACATTCATTAGCCACAAATTTGTAGTGGATATTTTTGAGATTTTGGCATTGTACAATCTAATGGCGGTCATATTTGGTTCACATTCTGGCCACTTCAACTAAGCTCGGTGGCATTTGTTTTACATCCTGAGCGGCATCCTTTTAAATAACCCACTCCACCACCATCTGTTGAATGTGGGATTTTGTTTTCAAAACCTAGTGAATGGATTGTCATCAGTGGCAATAACACTAATTTCCCAACATGCACGGTTTCCATTTTTTGGCACCGTTAAAAGGGAATTTGGCATGGATTAAAACACTATCTCCGACAATCCATACAAAGACATGCATCCCTCTGATGACTGCATGCTACCTACATGAATTGTCCACTGGTGCATAGGTGACATGTGTCCAAAGAAGGAGTTCCATGTAGCCATGCAATGCAATCACTAGTCCACACCACATAGTGTATTTTGATTGCTCCTGCCCACATCAGTATCCTTCCCTACACACGATAGACTTACACCAACAACGACACATCATACCACTGACATGTTAGCATGCACATAATCTTTGATGGCAAATTTTTGTGCCACATCAATAGTATAGATTTTTGCCATGTGTAACTGTTAGTACGACCGTATGGCCACATTATCTAACACATCAGTAGGGGATTATTTTTTCACTAACGTCAACCAGACACTAGGTTAAATTTGACAGTCGTTTGACCGTCAAACCTAGTCATTTTACAACTACTATGATGGTCATTTGAGTGTCAAATTTAATATTGCAATTTTCCTACTAGACCCCTCTCTAGACTGCTTTTCAATTTGGCAGTCTGACTGTCCAAGCCCATAACTTGGACATCCAGACTCCGATTCAGGTGCAATTTTTTTTTGAAATTGGGTAAAATTTCCTAAATTTTCTAGTGGTTGTGTTTTATTCTAGTTTTGGTGCAAAGATTTTGTAGAAATTGTATTTTTTTGGCAATTGTACCTACATAATCCTACATTTTGCAACTTCAAATGCTCCGTACAGGCACATTTGGTCACCTTTTCAAGTTTTTTTTTTTTTTAAAGTGCATTTTTTTTTGTCCACTTTCTAGATATGTAGTTAGATTCTAGGGTTGTGTGGACAAAATTCTCAATTTCAAAATTAGGCCCTTTTCGGCATTGTAATGCTTTGATTACTTTTTAGAATTGTTGTAAATGTGAGCTATAGTGTGTAGTGATAGATTTGGCCCTCATAAGGCAGTTGTAAAGGAAAAATTAGAAAGTTCACTTTATTCATTTTTATAAGTGGCCCATTGTACATGCACTACTTATAAAGTGCCAGAAGCATTTTTTTGGGGGGGTCTTTTGATTGATTGAAAAGGGGGAATGTGTACTATGTTTTTTGTGTCTCTCTATTGTGCTCTTTTCATTTTTGCAGCATGGGGTTTAGATATCCTCCTCTAACTTCACACAACTATTCTACTTAGAAAGATATTGCATGGAGTAGATTAATGGAAAAAGGATATAGTCTTTATATTGATGGTACAATAACCAAACCTACTAATGCTAAAGAACTCATTAATTGGAAAACTCAAGATCGATAGGCTTTAGGAGTTATCAAGAGTTGTGTACATAGGGATCTCCTCTTTCACATTACCAATTGTTTAGAATCCAAAGAAGCTTTGGACAAATTTGAATCATTGTATGGTAAGGAGAATCTAGAAAAGGGATTTTAGATTGAAGATGATCTACTTCTCTTGGATCCAAATATTTTTGACACAATTCAAGATTATATCATCAAAGGCAATGAGTATAGGGCACTTCTTAAAGATTATGGAAATCCCATGAAAGATGACAAGTTGATTCATCACATCCTAAAGAGGCTACCTTTAGAGTATGCTTCCCTTGTTTTGACTTTCAATACTCATATGTTGACCATGGGATCTACTTACTAGAAGCCTTCATTTGATGCATTCTTAGAAATGTTGATCATTGAACAATCTCACTTGATAGATTTAGGACTTCTCAAGTCATCAAAGACCAAAGCCTTGGTGGCTGGTGATGAGCACCAATCAAGTCAAGGAGGGAAAAGCAACAAGAAGAAAATGCAGTGGAAGTAGAAATCACAATCTAAGACACAACAATCCTACTTACAACAAGGTGGTTCTTCTTCCAACTAGAAGGGAAGTAATGAAAAGAAGGAAAAACTCTTTTGTGCATACTATAAAAATTCAAATCATAATGAGCATCATTGCAAGACTAAAAGAATTGATGAGTTAGAAAACCTACTAAGGAAGAATAAGATTCAAGTGCTAGGTACCTCCAAGGATTCAACTCCTACCTCTTCAAAAGGTAAAGGTCAAGCACTTATAGCAAACACAAGTTCTTCTTCAGAATGGATACTTGACTCAGGTGCCTCTTTCCATATGGGTTCTTCAAAGGGAGACTTTTCTTCATTGAAGCAGTCAAAGGTACCACACATCTTTGTGGGAGATGATACTAAAATAGAAGTTGAAGGGAAAGGACATGTGGAAATGGAAAATGGGGAATTCAAAGATGTTCTCTACATTTCAAACCTTAGCTCCAATCTCCAATTAGTTTACCAAATCACTCACCTTGGAGATGGTCATGAAGTTGAGTTCCTTCCTAATTCAGTGATAGTGCAAAGTCTAAAAGATGTTTCATTGGTTGTAGTTGGGAAAGTCAATGATAACAAGAGGCTTTATTCCTTCTCCTGCTTTGTGCCTAAGTCTCCTTCTCAAGCCTTTTTGACTCGGTCACATCCACACATCAACTTATGGCATGAGTGGTTTGGTAACTTTGACTTTCAGTCTCTTCAGAAACTTTGCTTAAAACACATGGTCAAAGGTCTACCTAACATCAACTTTTCTAAGGGAGAATGTTCATCATGTTGAATGGATATGCATCTCAAGGAGAATTATGATAGAAGGAAGTCCTCCAAAGCACCAGTTGCTCTCTAGTTGGTTCACATGGTTTTAGCTCAACCCTTTGCAATGACTTCAGTTAGCGAAGGCCACTACATGCTCACATTTGTTGATGACTTTTCAAGATTCACTTGGGTCTACTTCCTTCATCATAAGAATGAAGTGGTTCATAAGCTTCAAGACCTCAAGACTCATGTTGAACACAAATCAAGAAAAGCCATCAAGGTACTAAGGGTGGACAATCAGTACATATATGTAGACAGAAGACTTAAGGACTTTTTTAGAGTTGAGGGGATTGATCTTCAAAATTTACTAGCATTTAGTCCACACAAGATAGATGTTGTAGCTATGAGGATAAGGACTCTCAAAACTATGGCAAGTTGCATGATAAAAGCCAAGTCTCTTGATTCAACATTAGATGTTTCAAGCCTTTAGCATTGCTACTCACATACTTAATAGATCTCATCATAATGGCTTAGATGGTAAGACTCCCTTTGAGGCATGGGGCGATAGAAAACTAGTTGTGAGTCACTTCCAAGCATTCAGTTGTCCAACATGGGCAAACCTATCTTCTAGGAGTTGGAAGGCACTAGCACTTAGGCCTTGTACTTTCATCAAATATAAAGACAATGCAAAGGCATATAGACTTATGGATCCAGAGACTCACAAGATCTTTGTAGGGGAGGATGTTCACTTTGAGGAAAGTTCACCTAGCTTATACTCTACTCCTCTCTGCACATCATATACAGTGGAAACTGATAATGACACCGGCGATAGTACTTCAACAGATTCAGATACATGGGGTTCTATCGATAATTACAGTAAGAGGTCACATCATCAATCCAGTCCAAATGCTTATATTGCCACAATGAAAGGTCCAACATAGCATGGTAGAAGTCTTCTAGCTCCAGCTTTAGTTGACTTGGGAGATAGCCTTGAGGACTTGCATCTTCTCATTGATGAAGGTGATCCTTCTATAGTTGTTGTGAGGGCTCGCTCTGGCCCTCATGTCCATTCTCTGCATGATCAATCTTCTCAGGTTGGCATGATTGTGGATACTTATGAACAATAGTTTTTGGAGGTCTCTTTGTTAGTAGAGGAGACAAATGGTTTAGTGGAATAGGTTCAACAGACATCATTGCAAAATCTGCATTTGTTCTTTTCAGCAGAGTTGAATGGGGCAAACATTAGCATCAGCATAGGGATACTTGAGCATGTTTCAACATACATCTTTAGGATTATACATTTGCCTTTGTTTCTTCCTAAGGGGAGGAACATCATCCTGCATTCTTAGACTAGCTTCTTCCTCAGAGCAGCTTTCACTTGTCGGCACTCTTCATTTTGGGGAGGGGGGGGGACTACCTTGTCTCACTTCCTCTTCTTTCTTATGGGGGGACCTTTTTCCTCTTATGAGGTTCTTGTTCTTCTCATTCTTAACTTATATATATACTGGATGTATGTCATAATGGAGAGGGGGGGGTGGGGTCTTGATTACTCCATCCATCCATGCATCCCTATTTATCTCTCTTTTTGGGGGAGGGTTTTTCCCATGAGGTTTTCCCTCTTTCTTTGCTTTATGAGAGATTGCATTTCATTATGTACATGGGTACCTAACATGGCCTAGTAGCTAGGACCCATTATGCATCTTCATCCTAGTTTTCATAAGCTTAAGGGCATTTCCCTAAGTTGCACTTAAGGGGGGGTGTTGGTGTGAATACATATTTACTATTTACACTTCAGTTTACTTAGGTGAATGCATTTTTTTATTATTTTGCATTATTTTATTATTTTATTTTGTGATACACTTAGGAGTTTGTGCACCTTTTTAAGTTATCATGTTGACAACATAGGAATACACAACTCTATTTTAGAACATGGTGTCTACAACACTGATTTTCATGTCACACCCTTGTAGGCTTATCCTCTCATCACCGCACATACTTTCATGCTTAATGGAGGATAACCCATATCTAGTGGACATGTACTTGGTTGTATGACATATCATGGTGCTAATTTTGAGGCATTCTAGATGTATCTCAAAGGCCTTTATATACAAGCACTCCTTGTGTACTTTCACATGGTATATTGAATGAATATATCATCATTCTGATCATACTCTCTCTTTCTAGCCTACAGTTGTGCTTGTGTTTGAGTTCTTAGTTCCTAGGTGATTTTTTCCCTTAAGAAAATTCTTACATAACTAATATGAGTAATTATAATATTATGAATATTTAACAAATTATATTACTTTTAATTAATAGTACTTATAAGTAATATTACTTTGTTATCCCTATAGTTTTAGGGACAAATTTATAATTAAGATGAATAATATAAATTTATAATTAGTAATAATAAATAAACTATAAATATTTCTCTATATAGTTTGTCAGAATAGTATGTTTTAATCATATAATAAACTATTATTATATAATTTTATTTTGTTATAATTGTGGGATTCCCTTTTAGTAGGGGTCATGATAGTCTCCCCTTCTCAAAATAGCTTGTCCTCGAGAAATATCACTCATACATAGGCTTCTTCATGGGCACAAAACATATTTAATACAAAAGGCCTAGAAAATTTATGAGATATACATATTTAATTAAAACACGATGCAGACTGATGAAGACATGAAGCATACATGATGCGAACACATCATACATTCTTTATTGATTTTGTATAATTTATTTCTCACAAGGGGGTAGAGTAAAGGGAATGATTTTTAAAATATACTTCTCCAATACACCTTTGACCGTGGATCATGCAACATAAATAATTATTAGCATGGACATGTATATAATAGCCTAAAGATGAGTCATGATAAATTAGTTCTAAATCTATATCCTAACAAGCCCAAGAGCAAAAATTTGGCCCCTTTGGCCTCACTAGAAGATATCAATCATCCAATGAGGTGGTCTACTTGGCAGATTCTTAACTGAATTAAGTTGACATGATGTCAATTTTTTCTTAATTTAACCAATCTAAGCCCAAGAGTGAAACTTTGGCCCCCTTGGCCCTGATGGGAATAATCTATTATTCCATCAAGGTGGTCTACTTAGATGTACATCTCTAACATTATTTTTCCAATCTATGCCCAAGAGTGAAACTTTGGCTCTCTTGGCCTTAACAACAACACTTTGTAATCCAACAAGGTGATCTGCTTAGATTATTTTCCTTCTTAAATATCCTACCTAAGCCCAAGAGTGAAACTTTGGCCCTCTTGGCCTTGATGGCAACACTTGGCATCCATCAAGGTGGTCTACTTAGGAGGTAATTTGATTCATTAATTATAATCCCTTTTATTACACACACACACACACATACACACATTCATCTTTTCAAAGTTTACTTTCATCATTGGATCACCACTAAAGTTGCAGCTCATCTAGTTCTTGTCGGCCCTTCATTTCTTCATTATTCCCTTGATTATATTTAGGTCTATTGTTTATCCTTCCCTTTACTTCCTCATCAGGTGTGGCATCTATTTTTCGAACTTGGCCTCTATTTCCACATGTGTCCTAGTTCCCAACTTTCCTTGCAATGAAAGCATAATTTTTTTCTTTTTAGTTCACCCTGATAGCTTTTGAGCTCTTTTTTGCATTTATGGCCACATTCCCATGGTTCCTTGCAATGATAACATTACTCATTTTTCTAAAATTCCTTGGAGTGCTTTCTTTCTTTGATGGTTGTGTATCAAATTTTAATGCCTTTTATATTGCATCTTCTAAAGTTTTTGGTTCATGTGCTCCCACTACACTCTTGATTGATTCCTTCAGTCCATCTATAAATAAATAGTTGGGTCTCTTTTGTGATATTTCAAGTACCATGGCTGATAACCTTTCAAATTCCCTAGAGAATTCCATCACTGATCCTTCTTGTCTAAGTTGGGTTAATCTTTCGAAGTCCAATTCCAAGTTTATTCGATCAAATTGCTTTATGATTTTTTGGGTAGATTCATCATAGCTCTTAATTTGTTTATGTCCTTGGTTCCTAAGGCCATGTTACCACCAATCTTGTTCTACTCCTCTCAAATGAAGGACAACAAATTGAATAGAACCTTTTTCTATCATAGGATTTAAGGAAAGATATGTATCCAACATTCATACCCATGAGCATGCTGTAGTTCTTTCTAATCTGTCAAATTTTGGAAGATTTACTTTATTTATCTCTTCTCTTAGTCCCTTCTATTGGTGTGTCCATCTCTTTTTATTAGATAGTGACTTCATCTAGGCATCACAATAATCTTTAAACAGTATCTCCCTTCTAAGTTCAGGATCAATTTTTAAGTACTCATTTATAATGTCATTTATATTATTTACTTTATTTAACATGTCCTCATCTCCTTGTTCTTCTCTAGATAGAAAAGTGGGTCTTATGGGTTGATGTTGTGATTTTGGTGTATGCAATTGATTATTGTCATCTTCAAATTGGTGAGAATTTGTATCTCTCATTTTTTTATATATTACATATAGCTTCTAAGAGGAGTCAATTTGTTTCTCTTTTCTCAGTTATAGCTCAAACATTTCTTTTAGTTTGTTCCATGAGTGCTTGAGTAGTCCAATTTTTTTGTTCCATGAAGGCTCTCAATTCATTACTTATTTGATTGTTCATTTTGGTGGACTACTTCCTTCCTTCCCTTTCTAATTCTCTATGATCCCTTTGGTGTTTTTTCATTAACTACTTTCCAAAGGTTGGGAAGAAAGATGCTCTGGTACCACTTGTAATGTCCTGTTTTGAATATACCACAAATTGCTCCTAGTTTCTTAATTTAAGGACTTATGAATAACTTCAAGTAATTGTTCTATATATATATATACTGAGTTTGTATTTATTTCTAAAATAAGACCAAAATTCTTGAACTAATATATATACATATAAAGAATATGTTTGGAATTAGAAATCCCTCCTAATAGTAGATCAACTTGTATCCCTTCCCTTTATTTATTACTTAATGTTCCCTTTACTGTATTGGTGATTTACTTTTAAATTAATTATTGGTTCCTTCTTTATCTGTGGTCCTTCTTAGTACATTGACCCTTTTACATTAATGTTGTGTCAACACATCTATTCATGTGCTCTTACTAAGGGTGATGCTTCTTAAGGCTTGATAGGTTGTAACCAAATATCCCAAGTTTAACACACTTGTTACAATATCAATGTGAAATCCAAAATTCTCGTACCCCCTTATTGGGACTATGCTTCACCCAATGCAATTCGGCTTTGAAATGCTTATTGGGTTTTCTTAAATATGTTTCGATATTTGTAAATGTATTTTAATCTTTGCAGATGTAGATCAACTTTCATTCACACTTGTCCTAGTTATCTTTGTGCGTCTGCTCTGTCCTTGTTCCACGTCTGCACTTGCGAGTGGAGGATTAAATGTCACTATTCTCTATATTTGTCGCAACTTTCCTCAATGGGATGCTCATACCATCCTTTATGTGTTTATAGTTGCAGTCTTTAGTACGCTTGACGTCTCCACTGCTCATCGATGTGTTATTCCCAAAACTCGATGATGATGACTCATATAAATATGTGTCTTTGAATCTTTGACCAGTCATGTCCCTTGACCCGACGTGCCACTTGGTCATGTCCTGATCAAATATGTTATATTTGATCTTATGTAATGATATTTTGTTTATGTAATATTTATTAGATTTTAGGGATTAATTGTCTATGTATTAAAATAAGGTTAAGTAATATAAATAATATTACTTATAACTAATATGAGTAATTCTAATATTATGAATAATTAATAAATTATATTACTTCGCTATTTTTATAGTTTTAGGGACAAATTTATAATTAATATGAATAATATAAATTTATAATTAGTAATAATAAATAGACTATAAATATTATTATATTGTCAAAATAGTATGTTTTAATCATATAATTAATTATTATTGTATAATTTTATTTTGTTATAATTGTAGAATTTCTTTTTAGGAGGGGTCATGACAGGAAGACAAACCCTAAACATTAGATGTCCGAAGAGAGAAGTTTGCATGTGCAAATAGAGCATTCATGGTGGCTAAGGAGTTGTGAATGAAGTTATACATTGCAAAATTAGTAAAAGGAGAAAAAAGGAATGAAGTGAGAGGAAGAAAGTGATACATCTAATTAGAGAGGATTAAGGATACCTACAAAGAGGTGATCTATTATCTAGCAGTAGAGTGATAACCGTAGGATCATTTCAGAAATATTCTAGTAGGTGAATCAATTAAATCTCTTAACAGATTAGTCCTAATAGGATATTGTAAATCCTTTAACAGGGTTCTTACTTCATTGTAAGTTTTAAGTCCCTTAATAAGGCACACTTCTAATAGGGTGTTGAAATCCTTTAATAGGGTAAGATCTAACAATCTTGTAAGCCTTTAATAGGGCAGACCTTTTATAGGGTAGATCATAGTTTGTGATCAAACATTGTAACGTTCATTGGATACGTTTTACAGCTACACTATTAAAAATTTGTGGGTATCATCCCTACCCTAGTTTTACCTTCTAATTGGAGGGTTTCTAGGTTACCAAATATCTTGTGTCATATATGTTTGAATGTTATTTTCTTTCATGCTATGGATGAATATGTTTAGCTAGCTATTTCAATTTACAAGAAATTTGTGAGCTTGATGTGTGGTGAATGATTTTAAGGTTAAAATTTTGAAGGATTGATTCACAACCTTCCCAGAGTTTACTTTCCCTATTGTATTTCCAACAAAATGAAGGTTAGTATTCGTGAATACCATTAAAGTGTCTATATTTGGGTCTAGGTATCTTGGGAAAGAGATAATCTATCTATAGCTTCTTCAATCATAAAATCTGAGGTAGAAGATATCCTTGATATTAAATCTAACCCTAATGGAAGTGAAGTTTTAGATATGGAGAGTTACACATATCTAGTTCATAGATCTATAGTTACAAGTCATTTTGGTATTCTAGTTATTGGGAATTTACATCTAAAGTTTTAACACTCTTATTTTATTTATAGGTAAATTCAAATAATTCTCATTTCGCATTTTATAAATTATATTTTTAGTTTGATTAGATCACCATTGCTCTTATTTAGTCTCTTTCAGGGTAACATTATAAAGATCAGTCCATTTTTAGTGGAAGTTATGCAAAAAAATTATGAAGAGTGATGAAGTTGTGTGACTTGTCAAAATAAAATTTAACAAGAGATCCCTTTTTGTGGTAAATAATATTAATCTAGGGAATTGATATGCCATGATGAGAATTACATACAAATTATGTTATACAAATAGATAACAATCTTTAATTTCTACCACTATTTGTATATTACCAAATAGTGAAAGAAGGAAATGACTAATGACCTTTGTGAGCTCATGCAGTAATATAAAAGTACAAACCTATGTCACCTTTTTACAAAGGAAAAGGCTAACATCAAAAAAAATATTAAACTTCAACAATGTAAAAGTTACATTTCTATCTTGAATTTTAAGTTGGTGTAAACCGATGGAATATATATATAAAAGGATGAAGTTTATGTCTATTATTTTTCAAAAAATTTTAAAAATAAAAATAGTGTGCTTTTTTTATAATTTGAAATGACCTTTTTTGACAATGTAAAAAATCTAGCAAATTAGGGGTTATAGTTCCCACCACAAAAATAACTACAAATAAATGTTTTCCCATCTAAATTTGATGTATGTTGTTGACGACATATGTACCTAGAACTATCAAAATCAAATATTAAAAAATATTGTATATTTTGCATGTTATAGCTATTTTAAGTTGAACTTTTCATAATTTACTGATTTTTTCATTCCCACCATCTATTTCCTAGAAAATCCATGTTAACCCTTACAAATGTTATATATTGTTAAAGATGACTCTCCTCTAGATCAATTCATCATTTTTAAATTTTTTCAATACCATCTACAAATTTTTATATTTTTTCAAATGTGCATCATCTTCAATGTTGAAATACCAACTTGGATTATTTTGTAATTATTGTAAATGATATTGTGTAACTCTTAAAAGAAAAATATTTGCATAATTCTAACTACAAGCTCTATCCAGTGGTATTTTTGTTTCTTTTAAACCCTAATTTTGACAATAAAATTAGTCTTTGAAGTGTTAAGTTCTTCATAATTGCAAAAAGCATGAGAGAAAATACTACATTAGATGACATAGACAGTTTCGGCTGGATTGGACTCGACCAAAGGAACCTGAACAAAAAG
Source organism: Cupressus sempervirens (assembly GCA_028749045.1). Classification (NCBI taxonomy): domain Eukaryota; kingdom Viridiplantae; phylum Streptophyta; class Pinopsida; order Cupressales; family Cupressaceae; genus Cupressus; species Cupressus sempervirens. Next base: position 293,894,448 of record CM053786.1, on the reverse strand, counting down.
TCGCACGCACAAGGTCACATGTGCCAACCTAAATATTTTATTTGGTTTAAATATTAAAATAATTTATTATTTTATACGTAAAGTATAATCTTTAAAACATGTATATTTTATTCATAGTTGCATTTGTACTATTAAAAAAGTTAAGTTTTATTAAATTTTATTGAATTAAATCATTTTTATTGTAGAAATATTTGGAAATTAGATTTTTCTAATTATTTGTGTATTAAAATTGATTAATTAAATTTATTACTTAATTTGATTTAAATCAATTATTAGAATTAATTTAATTATTTTTAAACATTATGAAAACTATTAAAATTATTAAATAGTTAAATTATTTAATATATTTAATAATTTTCTTAATCTAAATTTAGCAATGCTTTAATGGAACTAGTTGTCTTAACATTTTCTAGCCTTACAGATAGTCAAATATAATAACCTTCTAAACATAAATTTTTTTCTAAATTGTCTATGATCTACTATAATTTATGTAATTGAATTTGAAAGTCTTTTGTATGTAGGTGATTTCAAGATTTCTATTCAGGTTTTTGTGCAATGTGAAATAAAGTGAAAAGAGAAAAAATATATGATCAAGTAAGAGATAACCAAAGGATAGTATGGACAACGTGTAATATAGAGGCACCAATTGAAGATCCATTGATTCAAGTTGATGAAGATCATGTTGAAGTTATAGAAAGTAGTTTGACATTTCAAAAATATGGTTTAGGATTTGAAATTTTTTTAGAGATGGACAAAGACTCTCTTTTTAGAGAAATTGAATCATCCAAACACATGATGCCTAAAAGTATAGTTAAGATAAATCTAAAAATATATAAGAGCATTTTTTTGAAAATATATCTCTGATTGCTAAAGCACAATTATTTGTCAGATTATTTATGAGTCTCATTCTAGAGTTGCTAGGTGTGAACAATAAGAAAAGCTCTAAACATAATTTCAAGGAAGCAATAGTTCAAAATTTGATAGATTTATTAAATGCTATTGATAACATAAGTCAAGTAGTTGATTTAAGTGTTTCATGGAGAGAATTGATGACTATGACCAAAAAAAGGACTTTTCATAAAGAAAAAAAAAGTTTGAGCAAATTCTAAAATGTTCAATGTATTTAGAAGAACTATTCAAGGATACATAAAAAGGAGAAATCTTCTTGATGAGAATATTGAAAAGAACTGGGTTAATATTTGTTGGCTTCCTTGAAAGGATAGAATTTCTAAAGATGTTAGAAGATAGCTTGTTGAATATTGGACCAACTAGTCATGTATTTCTTCCAATAGAAGAGACACTATATAGTTCAAAGATGAAAAGACGGGTATGAAAATAGCACATGCAAAAAACTTTGTAGAAACAACACATAGTTTGAATTATTTGAAGCTTTGAAAATAGAATTTGCAAATGAGAAAATTTTCCAGGGAAAGTTTGAGAGGTTGTGACCATGTTTTGTATGCATAAATAAGGTACATGAAACTTGTTGTTGTTGAAACCATGTTGAGATTCATTTTTATTTGCAATCTTCTAGAAAAGTTATGGTAACACTTAGGCCAAATGTTATAATTCCTAGAAGCATAACACAATTTTTCAAGTCTTTGTTATGTGATAATTCTGAAGAGTTAGATGAATTTAACGTAAAATTCATAAAAAATGCATGTACAAATTGTTATGAGTTGCAAAAATTTCCATATGAAATGGACAATATTGATTTTTCCATTAACCTTAAGGTCAAATCATTTGTTAGTTAGTGATTAAACACCTAATTAGATTGATTGATTATATTACTATCAAGCTCTACATTTCCTACTAAGCTTCTCATACAGAGCAGTGTACACCAAATGTTTTAGTTACTACCAAACCTTACATTTAGAAAGTAGTGCATGCCAAGCTTAACAGAGTCCACCAAGCTTAACACAGTCTATCAAGCTCATTAGTATAGACCTTGTAGGAAGTAGTGTTAACCATGCTCTATTGTGTTAATCGAGCTTATCAATGTCTACAAAGCTGGCAGTGTTAATGAAGCATAATGAAGGTAGTGTTGATTGAATTGTAGTGTCAACCGAGCCCTCTCGTCTCTACCAAGTTCTTCAATATTCACCAATTCACCAAGTGCCAACCAAGTTCAAAATACTCGTGAGTGATCAATATAAACCATGTAGCAACATCAACCGAATGCTAGAACTTGTTGAGTTGACAATGTTGACAAGTGTTAGGTTATCACTTGAGTGGTCTTCTAAACCCAAGTTCTAGTAGTGAGCTGACATAGTGAAGATTATTGAATTTAGTGTTGTAACCAACTCTAGAAGGTAATGAATTGGATTTGTATATATGTAATACATATTTTATTATCCAAATGAGTATGAGTAACAAGTAAGAAGAAGAATGAGTATGAATTAGAAGAAGGCTACAAGAAGTATAGGGAAAAGAAGAGCCTTATCTATTACAATAAGTTGATCATTATACTTCAAAGGAATCTCATTGAGCAAACTAAGTTGCAGATCATAGATCAACCACTCATTCATCCTAACAGGTGTATCAACTTGAAATTTTCTAACAAGGTGGACTTTACAATCTTATTCTAAATCTCCTAACTAAGTGCATACTTCATTGTGTGTTGTAAATCCTTTCACAAGGTGGACTGAATAGTCCTTATTCCTCCTAACAGGGAAAATCACTAGAAGTGATTAATTGTAAGATTTAATAGGATAACTTTATAATTCAACACTAAAGCTTGTGGGTATCATCCCTACTGAAATTTTACTTTCTATTTGAAAGGTTTCTAGGTTATGAAATATTGTGTCAAGTGTTATGAATGTTTTATTTCTTTTAATCTTTCATGCTAGCAAATTAGATTAGATTATATTGTGAAGGTTTAATTGGTGAAGTAAAGTATAGGTTTTATTGGTTCCTAATTCAGCCACCACCACCCCCCCCTCTCAATCACCTAGTATATACTACATTTCTACTTGTACGTATGAGAGTTTTTTGTTCTCACATTAGAAGTTTAGTAGCTTGAGAAAAGATCAAATCTAATGGAAGTATATAGACTAGAGAAAGCTACTGAGAATGAAAAGTTAGATCTACAATTAGTCATGGATCAAATGAAGGAAATAAAGGAGCATCCCTTTCAAACTTTGAAAAGAGGAAAAGATCTACCAACACAAATAAATGAAAAACTCTACAATGAAAAAAGAACTAAAGACATTTGCCAAGATAAAAGTTCAGATGAAGTTGATGTAGCAATCAAAGATCTAATTGAAAATAATCTTACTCTTCATGAAGATGTTAGAAAACTAAGAAGAGAAAATGAAATTCAATTAATTATAATGTGTGAATACATGGAACAAAATGACAAATAAAAAAGAGAGGAAATATTGCTAACTAAAAGGATAGAAGAAAAGGACAATGAAATTAATGAACTAATTCTTTAATAAGAAGATCTGATTGATCAACTCAATGATGCAAATAAAGAGCTCATCAACTTGAGGATAGAGAATGAAAGATTATAGAATGAACTCAACATAGAAAGACAAACCAATGAGAGGATAATGAAATTTCAAGAAAGCATGAATCAGTTGGACAAGAAAACTCAATTTAGACACAAAGGGAAAGTTGAATTAGGATACATAGAAGAAGGTGAATCATCTCAACAACGAGCTCAAAAGAACAAAAGGCCTACATGTAATCATTGTAGAAACACATGACATACATCAAACAAATGTTGGAGAAATGGAAAATAAAAATTCAATGGAAAGTGTTATAGTTGTAACAAGCATGGACATAGAGCAAGTGAGTGCACAAAGAAATCTAAGTTTGAAGGAAAGTGTTTCAATTGCAAGGGCATAAATTTTAGAATGCAAGAGCAAGAAATGGAACCTAGCAAAAAAAATTGTGAGCTATATTTGGTTGGGATTATAACATATGATGCAGATGTTACTATTGTGGTGAGTATGGGCACATTAGAGAAAATCACATGGAAACTCACATGAGGAAAAGAGGCCCTACAAAGAGATGTTTTGTATGCATAGAACTTGGACATTTAGCTAGAAACTGCATGAATCGAGGTAAAGTTGAAGATGAAAATTAAGAAAAGGATGACAATATCAAAAGTCAGATGAGGCAACAATGGGTAAACAAACTTCTAGAGAATGTAAGCCAAATTCATGAAGGTGTTGACACCCAAGTCAATGAGTTGGGTAACTCAACCATATCAAACTAGTTATCTATGGAGATTACTAGAAGTATGATTAAGAAGGAGACATCTCATACTAGTTCTAGTCAACAAGTAAGATGTTCCAAATCAACATTTTAGATATATTGGGGTCACCAAATTAAGATGATAGTTAAAGTGATGTCTTAGACTTTACTGAGAAAGATTAGGTTGCATGACCTAACTAGGCTTGGATACAGATGGTGCATTTAAAGTTCCAACCAAGTATTGATAGCATATATAGAGTTTAGAGACTTAATTGAGCTTGAGCTTACCAAGTGAAATGTATCTTCTGAATGTTGAAGACTTAACCGAGTTGGATAGTGTGTCACTGATCTAATGATTGTATGATGCATTAGTAGTGACTTAAAGACAAATTTTAGTTCAAAGGAAGAAATTGAAGGTTATTGTTTCATTGTGAATTTTAAAGAAAAAAGTGAAGAGTATCCTTGAGCCCCAAGCAATTCAGAATAGATTTGTCAAAGTTTATTCCTATAGTTGAAGCATCACTAAGAGAAATGGAATCTTCTAGCAACAAAGTGAAGAAAGGTTCTAAAATATTGGTATGAGGTGTCGATTGGGAAGCCCTAAAATTCAAATTGAGTCCAATAGTTGTAGAAGAACTTGACCTAGTTGGAGCACAATCTCAAATCCGTCCAAAGGTACTCCTAATTCATGATATCTAATTTTTTTCTCATTGTTTAATTATGGAATTGGGCATCCTAGAATTAAATTAGGCATATGATGTGATGTGTGTGGATGGAAGTTTAAAACCTGAGCACAAGCATTTGGAAACCAAGGGTTTGACCCATATCCTATACATGCCGAGGCAATTTAAAGAAAAATGAATTAGATTTTGTTAGAATTCTTTAGAATGACTGAGAGGCGGGGGGGGGGGGGGGGGGGGGGGGGTGTGAATAAGTTATCCAAGGTCCAAATGCCATGTTAAATACTTTTTCTCTCCTTCTAATGAATCCATACACTTTTCATCCATCCAAACTTTAAATCAACCATATTAACAAGTTATAGTAAATCAACATGCAAGATCAACACATGACACAATGATTTATGTGAAAACCCAATTTTGGAAAAACCACCAGTAACATGCTACTTGATTCTCACTCTTCTGAAGTGATGCCCTGTTAAAAGCCTACCCTGTTAAAGGCTTACAATACATTGTTAAATGTGACCTTGTTAGAGGATTTCACCAAACTGTTGGGAATGGGCCTTATTAAAGGACTTTAGAACATTCACTTGGAATGTCACCCTGTTAAAGGATTTATCTCATGGCTATTAAACCAACCGAATTCCATAGGATTTAAACTAACTATTACAATTGCTAAAAAGTAACAATAATTGCCTTTTGATCTGATATAACTTACAACATACTTTGTAGATTTTAGATCTCACTTTCAGTTCAAACCTTATGCTTGGCTTCAATCACTTCAGCTCTAACTACTTGTCTTCTTCTCAAGCTTCGTCTCTTTAAGTCTTCTAACTCATTGTTCCAATGCATCCATATCACGGGTCTTCTTACTGAAACAGAGTAACTATGCTTTCTTTCCTCCTTAGCACCTGCTTTAGCATTTCATGCTTTCATGCTTGACCGCCTCTCTCTCTAACTTTTTTTTATTAACTTATGACTTCTTAAATAGAAATTTGATTTTCCTTTGCCGCTCATTTCTCCCTCTCCAACTTTAGGGTTTTCGAATGGATTAGGTAGGATACAATGTATCTACCTCATATCTTGTTCTTATCTTCAAACTTTGTCAGTTGTATCCTTAAAAATGTTTTACATGGTGTTTTGTGCCACCATCTCATCATTCATGTCTTCCATTTAATTCAAAAACTTCTAGATAACAACCTTGTCGGCTTAGATCTGAGGAATCTTTGATTTTCAAAATAATGCAGCAACTCGGCATTATTGTTTTACTGGTGCTCGACATCTCTGTGTTACTTGGCACTATTGACTTTACTGGTACTCAACATCTCTATGTTACTTGGCACTATTGGTTTTACTGGTGCTCGACATCTCTATGTTACTTGGCACTTATTGGTTTACTGATGCTCGACATCTCTATGTTACTTGGCACATATTGGTTTACTGGTGCTCGACATCTTTGTGTTACTTGGCACCTATTAGTTTACTGGTGCTCGGCACTTGATATCACTCGGTACTTGATATCACTCGGCATTAACTAGGAATTTGCTCAGCACATACTAGCTTGCTCAGCTCCTTCTCTCTAATGAACTTAAAGTTGACCTTTACAAAAGACTTAGCTAAAACCTTACATATTTGATATATTTTATTGTGTCCATTCTCTATGTCTTATAGTATGTCATCAAATACACTTTTTCATTAATGGCTTAGCTGATCCTTGTACTTCATTACAACATCATAACTTCAACCTTTCTCTGGGTGTTCTAGTTACATGTTATTGATTGCCTCCTCCTTGACAATCAACTAATTGATAGTATTTGGATGACTAAAGCAATTGTCATTCCTGCAAGTAGCAAGTTTGACATCAATGAGAAAACAATGATTGAGAACATTCTTTACTAGTTCCATATATCATTCCAACCATTTCCAAAAATTTCCCTCTTTTGCATTGATGGCAAACCAAACTGATCAATTGATCAAGTTAGTTACCATCAAGATTGTATACGTTGTCTGCTACATTTCTTTGCTACTACATCTTTACTACTAATCTCATATATCTCCCTCTTTCTTTGTATTGATTAGGTTTCACATTTCTCCCTCTTTGACATAAATGCCAAAGATGTAACATCTTTATCATGCAAAATATGAGCTTTGGTTTCTTGTTTTTTTCTCCCTTTGTCACCATGCTTGTGACTGATTTGGAGTATCTTCTCTTGCTGTCATCCTCTTCATCAATGTGTTAATATTTCAATGATTTGTTTCTATTGATGTAGGGCAGCATCCTTGTTGCCTTAAACTGCTTGAGTTAATGGTATTACCCCCAACTTTCCTCTAAGATATTCATAAGCATCTTTGGGCAATGGTTTGGTGAAGATATCTGCAATTTATTCCTTTGTGTGAATGTATTCCAACTTCACTTGTTTATCTTCTACCAATTCTCTGACATAATGATATTTGATTGTGATATGCTTGGTTGTTGCATGCATTACTAGATTTTTGGATATGTTTATAGCACTTGTATTATCGCAATACAATATCACAGGTTTTGTTACCTCTTCTTTCATTCCTTTCAATAGATGTGTGAGCCATACAATGTTTGTGCAATTGACTATAGCTGCTACATATTCTGACTATGCAGTGGACTGGGATATGCATGTTTCTTTCTTGCTAGTCCAAGTAACTAGCCTTTTGCCTAGAAATAGTGCACCTCCATTTGTGCTTTTTCTATCATCAATGTTACCTCCCCAGTCTACATTTGTATATGCATTGAGCTCAAATTTTCCATTCTTTTTGTAGTATAGACCAAAATTATCAGTTCCTTTAAGATATCTCATTATTCTTTTTACTACTATGAGATGATTTTCTTTGGGATTAGCAGAGAATCTGGCCACTATTCCAACTACTAATGCTATGTCTGGTCTACTATGTACAACATATTGTAATTTTCCAATCATGGATCTGTACATTGTTTGATTGACTTTAGTTGATTCATCATTTTTGGACAACTTATTTCCTATTGCCATTGGTGTGCTGACTGGTTTGGACTCCTCCAATCCAAACATTTTAAGTATCTCTTTGATGTACTTTGATTGTGTCACAAATATACCATGTTTGAGTTGATGTACTTGCAATCCAACAAAAAATTTGATTTCTCCAAACATAGACATCTCAAATTTATGTTTCATTTTGTCAGCAAAGCCTTTGCAAAGTACTTCCTTTCCACCAAACACTATGTCATCCAAAAAGATTTCAGATACAATAATGTCTTTACCTTCTTTTGCTTTGATGTACATTTTGTTGTTATCATCAGTTCTTTCAAATCCAATTTGGACTAGATACTTATAAAGTCTCTCATACCATGCTCTGGGTGCTTGTTTCAAATCATAGAGTGCTTAATGTAGCTTACACACCATATCCCTATTGTTTTCATCAACAAATCCTTTTGTTTTTTCAATGTAGACTTCTTCTTCTAGTATGCCATTTAAGAAAGAATATTTGACATCCATCTGATAGACTTTAAAATCTTTGTAGGTAGCATATGCAATTAAAGTTCTTACTCCTTCCATTCTAGCAACAAGGGCAAATGTTTCCCCATAGTCTATTCCTTCTTCTTGAGCATAACCCTTGCATACTAGTCTAGCTTTGTTTCTTGTAATCTCACCATTCTCATCTAGCTTGTCTTTGAATACCCACTTGGTGTCAGTCACATTCTTGTCAGTTGGTCTGGGAACCAAACTCCAAGTTTTTTTTTTCTTATTTGATCAATTTCTTCTTCCATAGCTTTATACCAGTTATCATCTTGTAATGCACCGTATACTATCTTTGGTTTAGATTTGCTAATCAGACATGATTCATGTCTTAGTGTGTTCCTTGTCATTGGTCTTGCATCTTTATCACCAATTATCTATTCAGCAGGGTGATGTCTTTTTACATATTTGGATAATCTTGGCTCTGTTCTTGTTTCCATCTTTGATCTTTCAGATTTAGGATTAGTATGTACTTCGTTGTCAGATTGTTCTTCATCAGGTGTGCTTTCTTTAGAATCAAATTTTCCATTTCCTTCATTCTGCAACTCGGCTTCTAAATGCAACTCGACATTCACTGGTTGGGACTCGATTGAGACTAATAGTTGTTGTTGAGTTTAAATTTGATTAACATCATCCTCATCAGTAGTCATTCCTTCATAAGAATACACAAAGGTTCTGTACTCTTCCATTTTCTTTGGTACTTCAGCTTGGATTTTTGTGTGCTCATCAAAATTTACATTTGCACTTTCCACAATTTTGTTAGTGCTAGTATTCAAACACTTATATGCCTTACTTCTAGTTGAGTAACCAAGAAATATGCCTTCATCACTTTTTGCATCAAATTTTCCATTTCTAACATCTTTAAGGATAAATCATTTGCAACCAAACACTTTGAAATGTTTTATATTGGGTGAGTGACCATACCATAATTCAAAAGGTGTTGTATTTGTACCTTTCTTGACTTGTACTCGGTTCAGTGTATGAACAGCTACACTTACAGCTTCTCTCCAATATTTTAGAGCAACAATCTTTTCCATCATTAGTGTTCTGGCACAGTCAATCATAGATCTATTTCTTCTTTCAGTAATTCCATTTTGTAGGGGAGTTCTAGGAGCTGACATTTTCATTTTGATTCCTTTATCATTACAGAATATCTTGAATTCATTTGATGTGAATTCACCACCTCTATTTGATCTTAGGCATTTCAGGCTTTTTCTTGTTTCCTTTTCAACTCTAGCCACATACCACTTAAACATTTGAAAAGCATCAGATTTTTGTTTTAAGTACATAACAGTCATCATCCTGGAATAGTCATCAACAAATAACATTATGTATTTATCTCCTCTATAGCTTTGTACTTCCATTGGACCACATAAGTCAATATGAACTAATTCAAGTACTTCTTTAGATGTATAATTTTTTCTCTTGAAACTTGACTTTGTCATCTTTCTTAGCTGACATTGTTTGCACATGATATTATCAGGCTTTTTCAATTTTGGTAAACCTCTGACTTTCTTCATTTTACTAATGTTGACCAGATTGTCAAAGTTGATATGACATAATCTTCTATGCCACAGCCATTCATCATCAAATTTTGCAATAAAATAAGAAACATCATCCATATCAAGGTAAAACATATTACTCTTTGTTTGATCTCCTTTTCCTATCAGTTTACCATCACTATCATAGATTTTTGCAGTTTTGTTTCCAAATTCTACTTTGCATCCTATATTGCCTAATTGTGAGACACTCAACAAATTGTAGTTTAATCCTTCAACATAATATGCATTATCACATGAAATTTGGTCTGTAAGATTAATGGAAACTTTTCCTTTGATTTGACATGGAGCATCATTACCAAATCTAACACTATGTCCATCATACTGAGTAAAGTTAGCAAACTTACTTTTGTCTCCTGTCATGTGATGTGAGCATCCACTGTCTATGATCCATCTGTCATTCTTGTTCATACATATTACCAGTGTTGTGGGCCCTTCTTCATCAGATTGATCCTTCATGGCTACATAAACAACTTCATCATCATTGTCATCAGAATTTTCTTCAAAAATATAACACTTTTTACCTTTTTCTTTGTAATCTCTCTTATCATCATCTCTTCTAAATTTGTTTTTGTTACCTTCCTTGTAATCCTTTTTCTATGTACACCTGGCAGCAATATGACCTACTTCATTGCAATTGAAACAAATGATAGACATCTTACCTTCGAATTTTCCTTTACCTCTGTAAAATCTTCTAGCAAGCAATGCTTCCAATTTTTCCACGTCTTCCTCATCAGTGCTACTGTCACTGGATACATACTTCATTTTTCTTCCTTTCTTTGATTTCACGTGTTCAGCATCTTCTAGTGATAACTTGGCCTTAAAGGAAGATTCAACATTCTTTGGTCTGTGGTTGTCAAAATTAGATAACTGAAATGTAGTCAGTCTACCTATTATACCTTCAAAACTTAGATTGTTTCCTGGTATACATCTTAGCTCTTGTATTGCTGATACTCTAATAGCATAGATAGGGAGCAAGGTTCTTAAGAACTTACTATTAACAATACCTTCATCCAATTGACCACTCAAGCATCTTATTGCACTTACCACTTCCTTTATTCTTGCACCATACTGGGCAACGTTCTCATTTTCCTCCATTTTCATATCATCAAACTTTCCTCTGAGATTTTCTCTTTTTTCTCTTTGTACATTCTGATCACCTCCATAGATGTCTGATAGGGCTTTCCACATTTTGAATGCAGTGTCACATCCTTTGATATCATAAAATTCAACATAGCTGAGTGCAGAGGCAATTTCTAGCATTGTTTGATTGTGTTCTTGCTTGTTTTTCATGTCTTTTGTAGTAAGAGCACCTGTTAGATCTACATGTTCAGTGACAATTGAATTTTTGGCATAATCTCCTATAGATCCAATATGTAGCTTCATCAAGCTTTGCCATGCAACAAAGTTGTCTTTGTTGAGCTTGGGAACTTCTCTCTTTGGCATTTTGATATTTTCTGCTTATAGTCCCTTTAAACTGAATCAACAGTCAGGCTCTGATACCAATTGTTAGAATTATTTAGAATAATTGAGGAGGGGGGGAGAGTGGGGGGGAGGGGGGTGAATCAGTTATCCAAGGTCCAAATACCCTGTTAAACAATTTTTCCCTACTTTTAATGAATCCATACACTTTTCATCCATCCAAACTTTAAATCAACCATATTAACAAGTTACACTAAATCAACATGCAAAGATAAAACATGCAAGATCAACACATGACATAATGATTTATGTGGAAACCCAATATGGGAAAAAGCACTAGTAACATGCCACTTGATTCTCACTCTTCTAAAGTGATGCCCTGTTAAAAGCCTACCCTGTTAAAGGCTTACACCACACTGTTAAACTTGACCTTGTTACAGGATTTCACCAAACTATTAGGAATGGGCGTAATTAAAGGACTTTAGAACATTCACTTGGAATGTCACCCTGTTAAAGGATTTATCTCATGGCTATTAAACCAACCTAAGTCCATAGGATTTAAACTAACTATTGCAATTGCTAGAAAGTAACAATAATTGCCTTTTGATCTGATATAACTTACAACATAATTTGCAGATTTTAGATCACACTTTTCACTTCAATCCTTATGTTTGGCTTCAATCGCTTCAGCTCTAACTGCTTGTCTTCTTCTCAAGCTTCATCTCCTTAAGTCTTCTAACTCATTGTACCAATGCATCCATATTAGGGGTCTTCTTACTGAAATAGAGTAACTATGCTTTCTTTCCTCCTTAGCACCTCCTTCAGCATTTCATGCTTTCATGCTTGACCACCTCTCTCACTACTTTTTTTTATTAACTTATGACTCCTTAAATAGATATCTGATTTTCCTTTGCCGCTCATTTCTCCCTCTCCAACTTTAGGGTTTTCGAATGGATTAGGTAGGATACAATGTATCTACCTCATATCTTGTTCTTATCTTCAAACTTTGTCAGTTGTATCCTTAAAAATGTTTTACATGGTGTTCTGTGCCACCAGCTCATCATTCTTGTATTCCATTTAATTCACAAACTTCTAGATAACAACCTTGTCGGCCTAGATCTAAAGAATCTTCAATTTTCAAAATAATGCAGCAACTTGACATTATTGTTTTACTGGTGCTTGGAATCTCTGTGTTACTCATCACTATTGCTTTTACTGGTGCTCGACAACTCTGTGTTACTCGACACTATTGGTTTTATTGGTGCTTGGCATCTCTGTGTTACTCGGCACCTATTGGTTTATTGGTGCTCGACATCTTTGTGTTACTCAACACCTATTGGTTTACTGGTGCTCAGCATCTCTGTGTTACTCGATACCTATTGGTTTATTGGTGCTCGACACTTGATATCACTCAGCACTTGATATTACTCAGCATTAACTAGGAATTTTCTCACCATATACTAGCTTGCTCGGCTCCTTCTCTCTGACAAACTTAGTTGAGCTTTACAAAAGACTTAGGTAAAACCTTACATGTTTGATATATTTTAGTGTGCCCATTCTCTGTGTCTTATAGTATGTCATCAAATACACTTTTTCATCAATGGCTTAGCCGATCCTTGTAGTTCATTACAACATCATAACTTCAACCTTTCTCTAGGTGTTCTAGTTACATCTTATTGATTTCGTCCTCCTTGACAATCAACCAATTGATAGTATTTGGATAACTAAAGCAATTGTCATTCTTGCAAGTAGCAAGTT
>CM053786.1:293733805-293876305 GCA_028749045.1 Cupressus sempervirens | reverse complement strand
ATAAACATATTATAATGATGAATAAATATAATTATAAACTTGTACATTTAATAATATAATATATTATTAAATAATAAAATAATATATGATATAATATAATTATTAATATAATATATCTTATGATATTAATTAATATAACTTAAATAAATATATAAATAATATAATTATATTTATGAAAGGATGTGACTCTTTGAAATACACATATTTATATAGAATATGAAACTTATCATACAAATATCATCAAACTTATACAAATTGAATGGAAAATAATAAGTGTTGTCTTAGACATCAGGGAACAAATCTAGAGAAAGGTTATGCCAATTTTGATAGACAAGGAGGTGAAGGAAGCATTGACCAAAAATGAACAAAAGTTTACCGCTAAGTTCAATGCATTCCTAATTTTGTCAAATGACATAGAATCAGTTGTACAATCCACCACAGCTAAATGGAATAACATCTATGGATTGCATGATGCAAATTCTACTAAGGAGGTCATAAAAATAGATGATAAAGATGAGGAGGAAAAAGAGGATGTTGAGAAAGATGATGAGGAGATAGATAATGTAGAAGGAGATGATGAAGAGGAACAAAAGGATCAAGCAGTAAGTGGAGATCTTCCTAAAATTTAGAGTATTCAAGATAGAGATCCTAAGAAGATAGTTGCAGAAGTAATGGCCTCCCTCATACTTTCTTTGAGAAAAGCCTTAGTGCCATCTAGCTTAGAGAAGGATAGTACCTAGTGAGTTGAGGTAAACAATGTTTTACTGAGCACTTAATTGACTATTGGAGCAAATCTACCAAGTGCAATGATGAATTCTATTACCATCACTTCATCTATCGAGCAACAGGTTAGACTAAGTCTCAACAAGATATTAAAAATATTCCTACTATTAGTGTTGTTTCTCCTATAATTTATACTATTTCTACTACTGTTGTTTATACTACTACAAGTGCAATGACATTTGAGGTTAAGCCCCAAATAAGCACTAATGATTTGAGAAAAGAAAAGGAAACTATTCCTTTTGTTATACAAAAAGAAAAGGGTAAAGAGATAGAAGCCTCTAATGAGGAAATTGATCTAGAGGAAGCCATTTTCATAACAAATTGGGATCTCTCCAATCTAACTCTTAATTAGATAGATACCCTTGGTGAGATATGGAAGAAAAGAGAAAGGCAAAAAAAGCTCCGAGAAAAAGAATAAGATAAATCAAGTGTTTGAAGACATTAAGGGCATATTTGTTGATACATTGAGTATAAAGGATAATGAAAAGTAACCAATTTTGGATCAACTTGTTGAAAGTGTTCACAAGTTTAAAGAGTGATTGAGTGGAAAAGACCAACTTCTATAGAAGACAAAAAGGAAATTTGAAGACAAAGTTTTGGAGAAGGTGGCATAGAAGATTGCTATTGATCAAGTGGAATTATCCACTATTCTTTCTAATTTTGAAAATTCTATAAATAATGTTGTTTCTTGATATGTTAATTTGAGTGATACATCAAATTTCACTAAGAAAATAAAGGAAAAGTTTTCTAAGATAGATGTTGATATGAAGGAAAGTGCACATCATTTATCACTTTACCCTACCACAAACTGTGCACATTCAATAGAGATCGAGTATATGACAGATCTAGAAGCATAATTGTTGAGGGAAGAAGCCACGATATAGGCTATGGTTGTAGATATACAGAGTATGTTAATTCGTAACATGGATGTAATGCAAAAACATATTGTGCATGCTAGAACATTAATCCATGACAAAAAATTCTCAATTTCTGACCACATGATGGAACTATCAGCTGAATTGTAGATAGCTTTGCACACTTCTAAAGTTTTGTAAGAGAATTGGGATGAATCCATGTCCATAATTTTTAAGATAGATAGTGATTTCTTTTCACATTTTTGCATTACCTTGTAATTATGCAAATTTGGCATTTGTATCAAAAAGGGGGAGAGTAGTATTATCATACACAAAGGGGGGAATAAGTAAATATATGTACAAAAGAAATTGGAAAAAAAAAAAGTCAGAGTTTATCAAGCAATAGACAATAGCGAAAACTATGTTGCAAACCTAGACATGTTGATAGGGGGAGTTTTTCCTTATATTTTTGAGTATTTAGTATTTTGGTATGATAAGTTTTTTTTTCACTAATGCAAAAGGGAGACATTATTGACCATTAGGTCAAATCATTTTTCAGTTTGTGACTAAACACTTAATAAAATTGATTTATTACAATTAGTGACTAAACACATAATCAAATTGATTGATTACATTGCTACCGAGCTCTACAATTTCTACCAATCTTCTCATATGGCTAGTAGTGTATACCAAGCATTTCAATTGCTACCAAACCTCACATTTAGATAGCAGTGCATTTTGAGCTTAACAGAGTCTTTTGAGCTTCATAGAGTCTATCAAGCTTCGGAGAGCCTACCAAGCTCATCAATGAAAAACTTGTAGGAAGTAGTGTTAACCAAGGGGTAAAAGTACAAAGTTGTGTCATCTTTTAGGCTAACTTATCATAATGATTGAATTTGAGGATTTCTATCTAAAAATAAATTTTGCTCAAACATATGATCTAGATAAATTCATTCTAGTTAAGTTATATATGGTCTCACACTTTTCCAATTTGAAATGTCTATTAAACGCATGTTTCATACTAGTTTGTATCCAATTACTAAAGACATAAAATTATTTCAAAAAACTTATATTTCAATAACTCTTACTATTTTTTATGATAGATTTTTAGTAACATATAAACACCCTTTTTAAGAGCTTAAAGACAAGAATATTCTCATATAGAATTTATAGTGTTTTAATTAGATATAGTATATTGTAATTAAAAAATTCTACAAGCACATATTTTAACACTAAAAAATATGTTGATTTTGAGAAAGAAAAAATATTAAATCATATCAATTTTTAAAAAAAATTATATGACATTATAGAGGAGAGAGTCCTCTTTTAGAATGTATAAATTTTCCTCTCATTAGAATAGATTTGCTTTGAAAAATGTGGTGGGAGGTGAAAACTATCATTTTCATGTGAGTTAAAATTTGACTCATTATAAAAGAGAAAATATAGGTCTAAAGTTAACTTTTATCTTTGATTGTTCTAAATATATATGTTATCTATATAACATAGTCTGAGCTCAAATGGAAATAAGTTTATTTTCATATAATTTTCAAAGTTTTTTAGCAACTAAAAAATTATCTATAAAAATTAACAAAATATATCAATATTTATTACAAATAATTATTAAAAATCATAATCCTAAACTTCATTCATTTCTACAAATTTCATTACATAGGTTCATTTTCAAATTCTAAATAATAATACCATTGTTATGTCATTGAAGGTGAAAAATTATGCTTCTGTTAGTCTTTTCCTTTACAAAAGGGTGACACAGGATTGTGCTTTTACCTCAAGATATGTAGTTTTAAGCAAGCTTATTAGTGTCTACCAAGATCGCAATGTTAACAAAGAGGAATGAAGGTAGTGTTGACAAAGTTGCAATGTCAATCATGTCATTCAATCTCTATCGAGTTCTTTAGTGTTCACCAGGTCACCAAGTGCCAACCAAGTTTGAACTACTTCCAAGTGATCAATGTGAACCATGCACCAATGTCAACTGAGTGGCCAAAGCTTTCCATGTTGACAATGTTTTTGAGTGTCATGATATTACCCAAGTGGTCTTTTGAACTCAACTTCCAGTAGTGAGCCGACCTAGTGAAGATTATTGAATTTGGTTTTGTAGAAGAATCTTGAAGGTAATTAATTAGATTGGAATATATGTAATACATATTTTCATATCCAAATGAGTATGAGTAAAAGTAAGAAAAATCATGAGAGAAAATTAGAAGAAGGCTACACGAAGAATAAGGAAAAGCATAATCTTATCTATCATAGAAAGGTGAACATTATACTTCAAAGGAATCTCATTAAGAAAATTAAGTTACAAAGTAGAGATCAATGACTGATTCATCCTAATAGGTGCATCATTCAAATCATCGAGCAAGGTGGACTGAATAGTCTTATGCTAAATCTCCTAAACAAGTGCATACTTTATTGTATATTGTAAATCCTTTCACAAGGTGGACCTAATAGTCCTTATTGCTCCTAATAGGGAAGGCCACCAGAAGTGATCAATTGTGAGCTTTAACAGGCTAACTTTATATTGTAGTACTAAAGCTTTTGGGTATCATCGCCACCCTAGTTTTACTTTCTATTTGGAAGGTTTCTTTGTTACCAAATATTTTGTTAAGTGTTATGAATGTTTTATTGCCTTTAGTCTTTCATGTAGGAAAATTGGACAAGATTATAATGTGAAGGTTTAATTGGTGAATTAAACTATAACTTTTATTGGTTCTTTATTCACACCCCCCAACCTTTCACTCACCTAGTCTATACTACATTTCCAATAGTTTCAACACCAGTTGTGTGGAATATATTTGAGTATGAGATATATTGAACAAAGGATGAAGAAGAATAAAAACAATAGCATTGAAGGAGAGAAGTTTTCCATATGATGATTTTATGGATAAATTTAGAACTATAATTTATCCACACATCCAACATTGTCATGGTGCAAGATGGAAAGAAAAAAAGTTTCAAAATTCAAAAAATTGATTCCCACTAGGATGTATTTTGTCAATTGTGGACTTATCTAAAAAGTATATAGTTTACCTTCAATCTGAAAGTGAAGCTAAACATTATCACTGAGATCAAGTTGAAAATTTTGTACAAGTTTCATATAGACATGTATAATTTGAGGTGGATGGGGTAGAAAGTATCGATCTAGATAAACACATTATCATCAAGGAGGTGTATTTTAATCTTAGTGATGATTGGGTTCATGATAGGAGCTATTTAGCTCATTATTTTGGAATTTTCTTTGATGATCTTGTGCATTGTGGGATAAATTCTTTAGAACATTAGATTTGGTCAAATGGTTGTGTTGGTACATGTATTTGAAAGTTAAACTTTAAAATTTCATGGACATATTTAATTAACCAAACAATTATGTATATATAGATTTGATTACTCATAAATTTATTTTTAATTTTTTCATAGGGAAATTTAAGTCTATGAAAGTATTGAATTGGGTTGCAACACAATATGCAAGACATAATGTTAAGTTTGTTTGGAGCTTCTTTGAAAGTGGTCATGGAAAAGTAGAGCATGAGGGAGCAAGAGTATGTGTAAAGTGCGCACTTTTTCAATGTGAACTTTCAAGTATAATATTGTTATATAATAATCAAATTTGATGTATATGGCTGTCATACAATTTTCTTTCCTACACGTGCAAAGATAGACAACGAAAATCAAGTTGTTGAATGGTGCAAATATCATTTTTCTCCTCATGTCACAAAATATATTAAAAAATAATAATTGGAAAGTGAACTGTAAGCATTCCATTTTTCTTTGATTTGATTACTTTTATATTTTGATTATTGGCATAGAAACTTGCCAATTTAATGTGTTACAGATATTGATCAATCAAATTATTACAATTGTCAACCCATTGTTGGAATTACAAGATTGCATCAACTGATGACTACTAGACAAGACAAATCTCCAATAATTTAAGCAAGAGAAAAATCATGTTTTTGGGATGTCCACATTCAAAAGAATGCAATGGGTCAATGCAATAATATTGTGAATGAGTATGTCTCTGAATGGACATGGAGAGACACAATTAGAAGTCCTCATTATGAAGAAGATGAAAATGACATAGACATTCATAATCCTATGTATTCAACCAATTATGAACAAGTTTCCAATTTAGTTGTTACAGGTGAGATTTTACAAACATGTTTCATTTTTATATTTAATTGTCTTCATATTTATTTATTTATAGTTTCCATTATTTTTTTACATTTCTAGGTGACAACTTTGTTGTGTATGTGGATCCTAAAAATGTGGAAGGGTAGATTATTATTTACTTAGATGCACACAAGCGAAAACCAAGTTGACTGAACCAACTATAGATGATGATAACCAGTTAGATCCAAGTGGTTTAGCTGTTATAGAAGGTATATATTATCCCCTCATGAGATCTATACAAATAATTAGAGAGTGAGATATTAATTGGAAAATTTTATTTATTTTCTATATTATTAAGAATACTCAATGAAGTAAATCTTATTTTGTAGGCACCTATTATCAACAAATAAAAATTGACCGCAATGGTGTTCAATTTGTTGAATACATACTTGGCCAAATAGTTTTGTATTACAATGACTTTGTTTATCCACAAAGATTTAGTTTGACATTGTGCCAAAAAAAGGACACAGCAAACCAAAGTAGAGGTTGGATATCGAGAAGCATGAAAAGTTGTTGGAGATTATTAAAGATAGAATTGATCTCAACCATATGTATCATCAACTTTTAGTTAAGTAGTTATATTTCATTACTTATTTATGTATACTACTTTGACACACACATGTAAAAGTTACTTACATGTCATCTCATTACTTATTGCTTTAAGTTTTCATTCAATATTTATACATGCTTTTTTTTACATTGCTTTAAGTGTCTAAATGTACATATAATGTCTTAATTTCTTTAGATACGTGTGTATTTATTATGTGTACATTGATAGATAGGCTGAATGATTCATAAAATATTTCAAATTTATATATACATAAATCATTGTGTTGTTTACATTTCTATAAGTATTTTTTTTCAATATTTATACATGTTTTTATTTTTACATTGCTTTAAGTGTCTAAATGTAGATATAATGTAATCATTATGAAATAGTTCTATGTAAATTTATATCTAAACTTATAGTTATATGTAAACTTATATTCAAATATATCTAAAACATTTTCTATATAGGTATGTGCAGGATCATTGTCAACCAAACTGTGCCCTTAAGTGGCAATCAAATATTAACAAATCAGATATATGTCAACTTGATGTACAATTTTCAACTTTATATGTGCTTTCTATCAAAACGTTGATAGAAAAGTATCTCTAGGAAATTGAATTTAGTTTTTAAACTACTAGGCCTTAGCTAAAAAAAATTAAAATTGTTTGGTCAAAAATTTTAATTTTAATGAAATAGTACAAAAATTTAATGACAAAAAATAAGTAGATGTATGTCTAACCACCTTAATCAAAATCAAATGATAGTATTGTTTAATAAGATTCTAGATATAAGAAGTAGACTCATTTATGGATGCAATGCATATTTTTTGATATTTTTATTCAAAATAAATAAATAATTATTAATTTTCTACTATAGTATTTTCGGAATAAAACAACTCTTGTGTGTGGCCACCTTAACTAATTCAAAACTATCCAAAATTTAATTTATTTATTTTTCCTTATAGTAGAAGAAGCATACAATGTGATGCACCTTTTGGGTTTTAAAAATGTTGTACCATTTCAAATTTATAGTTGTTTTTCAATTAGTGTTTCAATCAACACTTTATATGTAGCTCCATTAGAAAATAATTAATAATCATTACTAAAGTTTTAATTCCATAGACATTATATGTATAGAAGGCTAATAACATTCTTAAGAAACCCTTTTTTTTATATCAAATTTGGGTGAAAAAAAGTCGCCAACTACATGTTTGAAGTAAAAAATACACTTGAGAATAGGGTAAAAACATACTTTCGGGATATTTTTTAAGTTGACCATGTAAGGTTGGTATCAAAAGATATAATAGGCCTTATAACAGTACTAATTTTTTGTTTTGGTATTAGGATGGGTGGGAAAAAGGTTGGAATAGATTTTGAAATGCTTTGAGGCATTTCAGAACCACATAATTTTTAGGTCACCACTTTTTGGCACACCATAATCCTGGAAATACCCATACAAATTTACAACACACCTAGAAAATTGTGTAAGACGTATTTTCATAAATTTATAGAACATGTAAATTTATTACACATTAACAATTATCCAAAAAGTAATGTATAGAGTTTTCAATAACATGTTTCCACATTTATGTAAAAGATATTTTATAAATTTTAATATCAAATATATCAAATACCTATAAATATGGTCACATAACTCATGAAAAGATCAAATATGTCAACTATAAATGTAAATGGTCACATTACTCATGAAAATATCAAATAAGTCAACTATAAATCTAAATGATCATGTAACTGATTAAAATATCAAATATGTCTACTATAAATGCAAATGACCAAATAACTCATGCAAATATGAGCATGATTTAAATTTAAATTATCTCATAGCTATAAATATAAACAAGATCATCATTAATCAATATTAAAAATCTAAAACATATGAGCCAAACTCATGTGTATGACATGGATAAATATCAAACATCATCATGTCATGCTCCATAGTGTGATCAACTGACATGAGATCCCAAAACTTGTGCCCAGTATAAGAACAAATGTATCATGATCTTGTGTATATATTCAATAAATAATAACGTCTATGCATAATCAAATTTACCCATGAGTCAAAATTATTCGAGTTGACAATCATCTCTCCATCTCCACCCTCAGGAGCTACAAATGGAGTTTGTATGTAGTAGAAGAAAAAAAAAGTCACAAGTTATATTTTACTAAATTCAATTTAATATTATATTTAAAAATAAATAGAAGATCTGTAGACAATTAAATAAACATGTTTGTAAAGTTTTAACTGTGACTCCTTTTCCATAGATGCATGGGTGTCTGCAAGTCCCCATATGACATTGTTGTCACAAATATATGTCTACCTATCTCACTTAGGTCTATATCACTAATAGTAATATCTCTAATGTCAAATGTAGTATCTATGAGCATATTTGTGAATAATGAATCTTGTGCTAGGTAAGAACCTACCTAAGTAGGGGGGCTACATCCTCCTCATCTATGGTATGCGGTGGAGCTGTAACTACAAAATGTATGTTCTCCTACCCTTGACCACCCTATTCCTTTGATGTACCTCTGATGATAGCACTCACATATGATGGTGCCGCACTAAGAGGTTGTTTGGTCAACAACTTAGTAGCTAAGTAGATTGCAAGTAGATCAGTAGATAAGCATGTACTAATAGTCATCAAATAGTATAGTAAAGACTCGATGGAGATGTCTATTAGATATGAGATTTCAACCTCATGATACATATCATCAACTAAAGATGATGTAGCACTATAACCACCAATAGATGTAGATTGTGTGTCATGTATCTGTGCACTTGATTAGAAGAAATCTCATGCACGTAGATAGCGATAGTGGCAATCCTCTCATGCACATCTCTACATGTATCATTTGTCACTCTATTTCTAGTTGCAACTAACTCCAAAGGTTTTGAAATCACCAAAAGGTTTGGGCCAATCAATGTTTTTTAATTAATGGGTATAGGAGCATCTGGGTGCCTAAATTTATTTAAGAACCTACCTTGACCCCTCCCAACATGCCCAAGGATATTAGTATAATCAACATCTCGATGTAGATGAAAGTTTGCAAAAAATTATTTGCAGAATTATAAGGGGAACTCATACTTTTGTGGCCACATGTGACATGTCTAACCAACCAACAAGGATATATAAAAGGTGTCACCAATGGAACCATACACCTTGTAGCATGGTATCCTTTGATCTTTTTTAAATTCTAAAAATATGGGAACATGCTCTTCACACTCTCCACCAGAACCATCTCATATATCTCCTTCCACCTCAAACCACCATTAACAGTATGAGATAGAGTGCTATAAAGTGTGTCCAAACTAGGAGTATCATAAGGGTTAAAGCCCTTGATAGTGTGCATCATACAGATCAACTCATCTCTCATTGCAATCATCTTATTGCTATGTTGTAGGGAAGGTGAAGCCTATAAGGTCTAATCAATAGTATCAAGTACTATAAGTGTTGAATAGTCTCAGCGAACAATATTTGTGTATCCTAGCTACTAGTAATGGATCTATGTGATGATCCACTATGGGCACAACCATGTATACTGGCCTCTCTAGAATCACTACCCTTAGATACCCTAATGATGAAATATAAAAGAAAATAAAATAAGATAGCTAATAATAGAGATCTGCACATGCATATGTATACATATATACAAACATTATTTTAAAACTAATTAAATTAAAACACACTAAATGAATCTTGTTAAACAAACCTACACCACAAAACATAAAGAAGCATTAAGTACATTACATTTTGGTTTCAATATTAAGTAAAAGTCAAATTTAGATAACAAGTTTTAGGGATTATGGGGCTAGAGAGAGAGAGAGAGGAGGCTAGGGTTGGAAGAGATGAAGTTATGTATATGAGAGAGAGAGAGAGAGAGAGAGAGAGAGAGAGAGAGAGAGAGAGAGAGAGAGAGAGAGAGAGAGAGAGAGAGAGAGAGAGAGAGAGAGAGAGAGAGGTATTATGGGGCCAAAGAGAGGCTTAGGGTTTAGAGAGATGGGTTTTAGGAGTTAGAGAGAGACAAATGGTTAAAATTTTAGGGTTTAGGTCAACATATTTAAATTTAAGGTTCAATATAAGAGTTAGAGTCTAGTTTGGTTCAATGTGAGAGTTTTAGTTAGAGTTTGATTAGTTTTAATGTTGTGGTTTAATTACATTCAATGTTAAGTTTCACTCCTACCTATAATTTATAAGGTTCAATTTTAAGGTTTCAATTAGAATAAAATTGGGTTCAGTATAAGAGGTATAGTTTAATTTAGTTTAATTGGTAGGTTTTAGTTACTAGTTTCATTTGCTTCAATGATAGAGTAGTACTTATGGTAGAAAAACTTTTGTACTATTTTTTAAATTTTAGGATTTTTATCAAATATTTCGAATAGTAGTATCTAAACTTTTACCTACTAATTTCTAGTGATTTCTAACAAAATAAAAATAAAAATATTTAAATTCTCTAATATTCTCTCTAAATAATTTTCTATATTTAATAAAAAAATTCTACTATTTTATAAACTTTTAAAAGTTTCTAACTATTCTAATATTTTCTAAATTTTCTAAAGTTTTCCTAATATTTTCTATATAATTTTCTAGTATTTTCTCTAAATAGTGTTTTACAATCTACCTATTTTTTATAATAATGTCTACACTTTACTAAATTTCAATATTTTTCTATGTTATCTAATATTACACTATTTAAAAATTAATAAATTACTTAGAAACATAGGCTTATAATAATAAAATATATTTGAACTTGTTTAAAATTGTAAACATTAAAAAAATACATTAAAAACCATTTTTTTCCTAATTAAATATAAAATAAAATAGAAATTATATTCAAAATTTGAGAAAAAATGATGACATACTAGATCTAGCCGAATTACTCTTTTAGCCCTTCCCACTCAAGAATTCAAGCAAACTCATTTCATGTAAATGAGCAATAGATTAGATTTTTTGTGGATTATATAATTTTTTGGGTTCTAGCTAAATTTGATCTAGATGGACCAAGTTAGGTCAGATCAATTTTGATTAGAACCTTGTAGAGGTGTACATGCCATCTGGTGTCTAGTTAGCACCATGTGGATTTGGTTGCAATAGTTTCAGCTGAAAGGTGTCCAGCTAGATTCAATCCAGCAAGATCTTTAAAGTTAGCCCAAAAGGAGCCATAGATCTATGCTTTCACCCATACCACTTTCATCATGGTACTTTCATTATTTGTCTCTTACTTTAATTCTTAAGAAATTTTATATGTTAAAGAATTTGGTTTAGAGAGAAGATATTCCTATAGAAAATGATATATCGATCATATGAAAAGGTTTCTAGACATCAAATTACATAATATTGCATGCATAAAGGTCAATGGGATGAAGCTACATTAATTGATGCCCATATGCTTAAGGAGTCAGTTGTATTTGAGTTTGGATCCAACCTTTTCTTTCCTAGAATGTTGTCTAAGGATCAAAAAATGCATGTTTTCTACGCTTTCCACTTGCATTCTTCTACATTGCATGGTCTAACCTTTAAATTCTAGATCTAATATTGTTAGTCACACATTTGATACCATACAATTTTCTACAATAAGAGTTGCATGGGACTATTCTCTGGAATGTTATTTAATAGGGCTATTTGTCTTAGTTGTTTTCTAGAATCCTTTATATTTTATTCCGTTAGTATATAATATTTTATAAAACTATGGATATAATTATTTTGATAGGCATAAGGATTTCCATGTGTATATCAAATAAATTGGAGTACCATATTACAATATTAAAGTGTCATTTTTTTTGGGATACTCTAATCTCTATAATTGAATGGGTTTCCTCTTTTCCACCCACACTTAATGAAAAAGAAATTTTGAATATAGTGGTGAAGATTCTTGGAAAATCCACATTTCTTTCATTTTTTATCTATATGTTTTTTGTTCCTTTGGTAATACAAAGTTAAATAGTTAGTACTTTTGATGATATTACTATTATTTGGGGTGACAACATTTAGTTCCTTCTTTTTCGGCTGACTTCAACCTTTCAAAATTTCTTTGTGAGATGTGTTCTCATGAATTTACAATTTTATTACATTACTTAAATAATTTATCAAAAACTATTTTTACTTCATGATTCATATTATTTGGATTCCATGTTATTACTATATGTTCCATCTAAATGTATTTTTGGAGCCTAGTCAATTAATGTTTTGAGGGGATGCAAATTATACAAAAAAAAGATTAAATTATTATAGAAATGTATTGGTTGAGTCTATTTTGGGGCTATGAGAAATAATTATGATGGATTAATCGTGTCAAAAAGAGACTGCAACATTAGTGTATGCCGGATGCTTCTTCTATAGTAACTTATTTCTTTTTTTTCTCATCAAACAATTTTTGTATCATGTCATGAGATATTGTGTCCTCTTCATATATCCCTATATTATTGTATCTTTCTCTGGAAGTCATTTCCAAGAGTAGTAAGGTTCCTTACATAATGATCCTTTAAAAATAATATTACAATATTTGCATTTAGTGGGGTTTTACTCGTACTGTAGTTTCTTCGTCACTATTTTTTCCACATAAAAATCTTGGTATTCCTCTATCGAATGTTGTGACCTCCACTGTTCAAAATAGAGATGGAGTAACTGAGAGGGGAGGGGTGAATCAGTTACCAAAAAAATATTTCCACAGATACTTAGATGTCTTAAAATAAGATTGCTGAGGTGGCACTTGGTAACCACACAAATAAATGTTGAAACTTGATAGATGTTTTGTTAACTTATTAAGAATTTAAGGTGATTAACATGCATGCATAAAGAAATAACATGAACAAAAAAGACACTAGATTTAACGTGGAAACCCAATTTGGGAAAAACCACCAAGTAAAGTTACCAATTTTCACTCTTCTAAAGTGAGCCCTGTTAAGAGCCAACCCTGTTAAAGGTTACAAAACACACTGTTAGGTGTGACCTTGTTAAAGGATTTGATCACCTTGTTAGAAGTGGCCTTGTCAGAGGTCTTTAAAATAATTCAACTAAACTGTCACCTTGTTAGAGGATTTACAAAATGGCTATCAAACCAACTCTATTAAGAGATTTTGAATCACTATTACAATGATTAGAAAGCAATAATGAAGTGATCTGAAATATATGCAACTTATCCTTGCTAAATACAGATCTCTATTCTGCTTCACTAGATCCTCATTGATCAAATGCAACTTTGTAGCTTCATGGGGATATCTAATCCTTCCTCAACATTCGCTCATATATTTGCTTATTCGCACTTTTATTCATCCACACTTTTCTACATTTTGAATTCACAACTTGACCTTTCATATATACCTTACAGATTGTCAAGTTGGTTCAATTACAAGTTACAACAACTGAAAAACATAAAATTAGTTGACTACACAAAATAGTTAAACTTAATTCTTTGGAACAATAAAATCCTTCATTGCCCAACCCAGCTCGGTGACCACTGCTCCAGAATGGTTTCCCCAGTGTTAGCCAAGTGAAGGTTAGTAAACACTGCAAAATTTGCAATTTTCTTCAGAGACTGAGTTAACTCGATGAGTACTAACCTTTCTTAGCTTACCGAGTGAGCTAGGTAAAAGCTAACTTTTCTTTGCTTACCGAGTGAGCTTGGTAAAAGCTAACTTTTCTTTGCTTACTGAGTGAGCTCGGTAAAAGCTAACTTTCCTTCGCTTACTAAGTGAGCTCGGTAAAAGCTAACTTTTTGTGTAATGTTCAGGAATTCTTGGTAGTCACTATAAAATGCTTTGCTAATCGTCTAATCTCGGTAGACTCTGTCTGATGGCTGATATGACATTTGTGTAACATCAAAGACAATACACAATTAACAATTGTATCCAACAATCTCCCTCTTTGGCATTGATGGCAACACAACATGTCATAGCAGAAATAAAATTTGAAAATAAGTCTTTCACTTATATGTCAACACAAAATATCAATATAACAATTCTCCGTCTAAGATAGAAAACTCTCCCTCTTACAGTAATCTCCCTCTGTGAAGAAATTGCATAGAAAACACTTTATATTTTGAACAAATTTCAGAGAGATATCACAGTAAAACTCTCCCTCTTTGACAAAACATGCCAAAGACAACTCAAAATCAAATGAATTTCAATGTACATTTAGTACTAATTCATATGCAATATTTCCTGGTTATGCTGCATCAACTGATAGATCTTCAATCTTGTATGAGTTGATGCATCACTAAATCTTTATTTTAGTGAACTTCAGATAGGGGACTGACCCCTAACTTACCTCTTAGATAGAAGAATGCATCCTTAGGTAATGGTTTTGTGAATATGTCAACAATTTGGTCCTTTGTATGAACATATTCAAATCTAATCTCCTTATCTTGCACCAATTCTCTGACAAAATGATATTTTATTGCAATGTGCTTGGTTTTAGAATGCATCACTGGATTCTTAGATATGTTGATTGCACTTGTATTATCATAGAACATAACAACTGGTTCCTTGATTTCCATCTTCATGCCTTCCAACAATTGTTTAAACTAAACAATGTTAGAATAGTTTATTGCTGCAGCAACATACTCTGCCTCTGCTGTTGATTGAGATGTACAATTCTGCTTCTCACTTGTCCGAGAAACCAACCTTTTTCCAAGAAAGAATGCACCTCCACTTGTACTTTTTTTGTCATCAAGGTTTCCTACCCAATCAGCATCAGTTGACACTTTCAAATCCAAATTTTCTCCAAACTTATACCATAACCCATACTCTTCAGTTCCTTTCAAATATCTCATTATTCTTTTGATTGCCATCATGTGATTTTCTCTTGGTTTTGCTGAAAATCTTGCCACAATACCAACTAAAAGGGAAATATCTAGTCTAGTATGAACTACATATTGCAACTTTCCAATCATAGATCTATACAATGTTTGATCTACTTCTTTTGATTCATCTTCCTTGGTAAGTTTTAATCCGGTACACATAAGAGTCCCAACTGGTTTACAATCTTCCATTCAAAACTTTTTCAATATCTCCTTGATGTACTTTGATTGAGTGATGTAGATACCATCTTTATCCTGTTGAATTTGAAGACCAACAAAGAATTTGATCTCACCAAACATAGACATTTCAAATTCTTTGTTCATTTGTTCTGAGAATTCTTTGCACTAATCATCATTCCCTTTGAAAACAGTATCATCTAAAAATATTTCTGCCAAGACAATCTTATGATTTGATCCTTCTTTAATATACAAGCTACTGTTATCATTAGTTCTTTGAAAACCAATATGAATAAGATAGTTATGCAATCTTTCATACCATGCTCTGGAGGCTTGTTTCAAACCATACAATGCCTTGTGTAATTTTCAGACCATGTTCTTCTTAATTGGATTAACAAAACCTTCAGGTTGTTCAATGTAGACCTCTTCATCCAATATACCATTGGGGAATGCTGACTTGACATCCATATGATAAACTTTCAATCCTTTGTGAGCAGCATATGCTAGTAAGGTTCTGACTCCTTCCAATCTTGCAATAGGAGCAAAAGTTTATCTGTAGTCTATTCCTTCTTCTTGAGCATATCCTTTGCATACTAGTCTAGCTCTATTTCTTGATACCTTACCATCTTCATCCAACTTGTTTCTGAATACCCACTTAGTTCCAATCACGTTTTTGTCTTTAGGTCTAGGTACAAGAGTCCATGTCTTGTTTTTCTTATTTGCTCTATTTCTTCATTCATAGCTTCAATCCAACTATCATTTTCCAATGCATCTTTGATATTTCTAGGTTCAAAATCAGCAAGTAAACAAGTACCTTTCAGCTTATTTCTTGTCATGGTTCCTTCAAATTTATCTCCAATGATTTGATCTGTTGAATGATGTCTCTCGACATACTTAGGTAATACAAGTTCCTTGCCTTTTGAATGGATTTTATTATTATCTTCTTACATTTCAACTTTAGGCTCTGTCTATTCTAGCTTGGTAGATATTTGCTCAGTAGATGTTAGCTCGGTAGATACTTGCTTGGTAAACACTGTATTTAACTTAGTTTTCTATGGCTCAGTTTGAAATTCCTGTAACTCAGTTACAAATGACTTAGGAGTAGAAGTTTCCTGATTCTCTGATGTAATTGGTACTATATCAAGTTCACTGAAGACAAACCTTTTATAATCTTCTAGTTCCCTTTTGCTTTCTTCTTTAGTCCTTTCTACAAACTCATCAACTTTCACATGTGCACTTTCTATGACCTTGTGAGTAGACAACTTCAAACATCTATATGGCTTACTTTTGCATGAGTATCCAAAGAATATACCTTCATCAACTTTTACATCAAATTTTCCTTTTCTAAATTCTTTCAAAATGTAACATTTACTTCCAAATACTTTAAGGTAACTTACATTAGGTTTATAGCCATACCATAACTCATAGGGGGTTTTGAATGAGTCATTCTTCAGCTGTACTCGGTTCAATGTATAGACTGCAGTGCTGATTGCTTCCTTCCAGTATTTGATAGAAATGCTTTTTTCAATCATTAAAGTTCTTATGGATCTGTTTCTTCTTCCAGCTATTCCATGTTGATGGGGTGTTCCAGGGGCTGATACCTGTCTTTTGATTCCTCTTTCAATGTAAAAGTTATTGAATTCATGTGAGATGAATTCTCCACCTCTGTCTGACCTCAAGCATTTTAATATTTTCCCTATTTCCTTTTCTACTCTGGCCAAATACCATTTGAACTTTTCAAATGCTTCTAATTTATTTCTTAGATACATGATTGTCATCATTCTTGAGTAATCATCAACAAAAAGAATGAAGAATTTTTCTCCAGTATAGCTTTCAATTCCAATGGGTCCACATAAATTAGTATGCACGATTTCTAATATATCTTCAGACTGATAGTTTTTACTTTTAAAACTAGTCTTTCCCATCTTTCCAATCTAACAATTTTTGCATAAACTGACTTCAGGTTTCTTTATGTTGGGAATGCCTCTTACTTTCCTGAATTTTCTTATTTTTACCAGATTATCAAAGTTTACATGACACAACCTTTTATGCCATAACCAACTTTCTTCAACTTGAGCAATGAAACATGAACATTCACCTAGTTCAAGATAGAACAAGTTACCTTTAGTTTGAGTGCCTGATCCAATCAACTTTCCTTTCCCATCCAACAATCTTGCTTTACCATGCATGAATTTTACTTTGATTTCATTATTGAGTACTTGTGCCACACTTAACAGATTATGCTTTAGTCCTTCTACCCAATATGCATTATCACATATAAGTTCTTTGGTTAGAGAGATTCTTCCTCTTCCTTTTATACAACAAGGTTCATTGTTACCGAATCTTACACTGCCACCATCATAGTCTTCAAAGTATTCAAACTTAGTTTTTTCACCAGTCATGTGATGAGAACAACCACTATCTATGGTCCATGTATCATTTTTGGTCATATGAGAAATGAGTTCCATTTCCTCATCATTATTAGATTCATCTTTCATAGCAATGTAGACAATCTCATCTTCTTCTTCATCATTAGAGTCATTAGAATTTTTAGCCATAAAACATGTTTTCTTACCTTTGTCCTTGAATGATCTGAAGTCTTTCTTACCATTCCATTTGTGATCTTTCTTCTCATCTTTCTTCTACTTGTTTGGACATCTAGAAGCAATATGACCAACTTCTTCACATGAAAAATAGATTAGGGGTACTTTACCTTTGTATTTTCCTCAGCCTCTAGAATATTTCCTTGCTAGAAGGGCTTAAATTACTTCAAGATCACTGTATGAACCTTGGTTTGATTCATCTTCACTTTCTGACTAAGATTTCTTTTCGCCTTTCTCCTTGAGTGAAAGTTTGGCTTCAAATGCTGATTCCATGTTTTTGGAAGCTGGAACATAGTTATCAAAGTTGCCCAGTTCAAATGCAGTCAATCTTCCAACTATAGCCTCTAGATTTATCTTATGATTTGCTTCACATCTTCTTTCCTGAATTGTAGAACCTATGATTGCATAAATGGGAAGTAGAGTTCTGAGAACTTTACTTATAATTGTATCTTCACCGATATCTCCTCCAGAAGCTTTGATTGCACTGACATATGCTTTAACTCTTTCAACATATTTTGCAATGTTTTCATCCTCTCTCATTCTCATTTGATCAAATTTTCCTCTCAGACTTTTTGCATTGGCTCTTCTAACATTATCATCTCCTCCATAGATCTCTTTCAGCTTTTCTCACATTTCAAAGGCAGATTTGCAGTCCTTGATATCATCAAATTCTTCATAACTTAGAGTAGATGCTATATCTATAATCATAATGTTGTGAGCCTTCTTTTCAGCAATATCATTGATAGATAGTGTACCAGCTAGTTTTGCATATTTTACATCAAGGTACTTCAATCCTGTATCACCAATAGATGCTAGGTGAAGTCTCATCAGTCCTTGCCATGCTGAGAAGTTATTTTTGTTTAAGTCTTGGGATTTCAGTTTTGTAAGACATCCTAATCTTTGGCTTAGATCCTTGAAATCTTATCCTACAAGCACCAAAAGCTCTGATACCAATTGTTGAAAATAGAGATGGAGTAACTAAGAGGGGAGGGGTGAATCAGTTACCACAAAAATATTTCCACAGATCCTTAGATGTCTTAAAATAAGATTGCTGCTGGCACTTGGTAACCACACAAATAAATGCTGAAACTTGATAGATGTTCTATTAACTTATTAAGCATTTAAGGTGATTAACATGCATGCATAAAGAAATAACATGAACACAAGAGACACCAGATTTAACGTGGAAACCCAATTTTGGAAAAACCACCAAGTAACTAGTTACCAATTTTCACTCTTTTGAAGTTAGCTCTGTTAGGAGCCAACCCCGTTAAAGGTTACAAAACACACTATTAGGTGTGACCTTGTTAAAGGATTTGATCACCTTGTTAGAAGTGGCCTTGCTAGAGGTCTTTAAAATAATTCAACTGAACTGTCACCTTGTTAGAGGATTTACAAAATAGCTGTCAAACCAACTCTGTTAAGAGATTTTGAATCACTGTTACAATGATTAGAAAGCAACAATGAAGTGATCTGAAATATATGCAACTTATCTTTGTTGAATACAGATCTCTATTTTGCTTCACTAGATCCTCATTGATCGAATGCAACTTTGCAGCTTCATGAGGATATCTAATCATTCCTCAACATTCGCTCATATATTTTCTTATTCGCACTTTTATTCATCCACACTTTTTTATATTTTGAATTCACAACTTGACCTTTCATATATACCTTACAGATTGTCAAGTCGGCTCAATTACAAGTTATAACAACTGAAAAACATAAAATCAGTCGGCTGCACAAAATAGTTAAACTTAATTCTTTCAAACAATAAAATCCTTCGCTGCCCAACCTAGCTCGTTGACCACTGCTCCAGAATGGTTTCCCTAGTGTTAGCCAAATGAAGCTCGGTAAACACAGTGAACTTTACAATTTCCTTTGGAGATCGAGTTAACTCAGTGAGTACTGACCTTTCTTAGCTTACTGAGTGAGCTTGGTAAAAGCTAACTTTTCTTTGCTTACCAAGTGAGCTCAGTAAAAGCTAACTTTTCTTTGCTTATCGAGTGAGCTTGGTAAAAACTAACTTTTCTTTGCTTACCGAGTGAGCTCGGTAAAAGCTAACTTTCGTTCACTTACCGGGTGAGCTCGGTAAAAGCTAACTTTTTGTGTAATGTTCAAGAATTCTTGGTAGTCAGTATAAAATGCTTTTCTAACCATCTGAGCTCGGTAGACTCTATCTGATGGCTGATATGACATTTGTGTATCATGAAAGACAATACACAATTAACAATTGTATCCAACACTCCACTTCCACTTGCACACTTTCCTTTGAGGTTATTCATTTAGTTAATATCGTTTTATATTTCATTTACAAATGAAATTGTTCAAGTTTTAATATATCTTGGTTCTTCCTCGTCTCACCTTTCATCATTTTGGTGTGCTCAATGAAAACTATAAGCCAAAATTGTTAAATATAAGCCCACAAATTCATCAAATTCTAGAATGATAGAATAAAATATTTTCTTGTATAGAAAATTATGCAACTCACAAAATAGGGGTATATTGAAGGGGGAATATATTAATTCTTATGTGATGTAATAGTGACATAAAATCTCTAGAATATAATGGTCAAATATGTAATTAAATTATTAAGGAGTACTGGAAAATATAATAGGAGTTAAAGTCATACAAATTAAATGCAAACTCTTTAAAAAGTAGTTTAGAAGAGTTTCCAATGTAGAAATGGGTATGAATTGCTAGAGCAAGTTGTATTTTACAATGAGAGTAGACATTTGTTGGGAAATTTTTCTCAATTTTGTATTTCCTTAAGGTTATTATTTTTCAAAGAAAATTTTCATTTGAGCATTATTTTCCGTTGTTCCTACCTAGAATGTTCCAAATTGTTAGATAAGGATATTGATGCATTTTTGTGATAAGATTCTATCAAATTTGGAAGATCAAATTTGTCCTATAAGAACTAGGTTCTACACTAATTCAAGAATTTAGCCTTGAAAATATATTTTATTATTTTTGTCATGAAAGTATTTACTGATATAAGCTTATTTCCTGCTAAATATTTTATGCCAAAAATAATAAAATATATTTTTAACCTACTAAATTCATCATGCAAGAGAAATAATTTTAATGGTCATGGCATAAATGGTGGGAAAAGGAGACATTTGCATGTAGAAATGGTAATGGTTGGTTGGTCTATTTAGAAAATTTCCAGCTTAAAATTATAGTAAGCATTAAGTTGTAGATTACAACTATGGTGGCATCAAGGCATTTTTTTTTACCCAATGGTTGCCCCTCCTCACCAATTAAACTCAAGAAAACATAGAAAAGACTATGACATAGACCATGTCAACAAAAATAAGAAATCTAGAACTAGTAAGAGATTATTGAACTTGGGACTACATAACATCAACCATACAACATTAGTATTGTTCCTCTTTTTAACTAAAAGACCCCATGCACAACTCATCAACTGAATGGAAGCCATGAAACTCCACTAAACAGATTGACTAAGAAGATAAAACAATGAAGAAACTTGTGCCATACTACATAAACGCCAAAGAGACTCAAATGAAAAGTATAAATGGAGTATCAAAAATCAACTATGTAGACCAACAAGAAAGAGTTGAGTCCAAGCCAAAATACCAAAACTTGCCAAAATATTAAGGTGAGAAGAGAAAAAAAAATAATCAACAAGGAAAATGACATCAAACAAAAACTGCCATCTACATACTCTGCAACCAGAGAGAACTCCAAACACATAATAGCTCAAGAGGGAAGAAAGAAAGGATAAAAGCTATAAGAAACCCTAAATAAGTGATCGATTAAAATGCTCCTTAGATATATAACAATATGTTCACATAATACCAACATAAAATACATCAACATAGAGGGTGTAGAAGGAAACCTCCAAACTAGAGAATCTAAACAAAGAAACTAACATGATAGAAGTTATTGAATAAAGATCCTTCAACCATAGAAAACACCAATGCCCAAAACAACTACCAAGAAAGAAAACACCATGTAAGCACTAAATGGGTAAAAAAACTAATATCCACCAAATACTCCAAAGGGTGAAAAAAACAACCCCAAGAAAATGGAAATAAGGAGCAACACAAGCCTTAGAGACTTCAAAAGATGAATCCACCAAATGAAACAAGACAAGTAAATCATGAACAAAGAATACTCCAAACTAGACAATGTATGTTCATAATAATATGCTATTTAAAATCTAAAACATTATTTTATAATAAAATTATTATAAATTTTTTGGTAACATTTCAAATTTTCAGCCTTGCTCTTATATAAAGCTTAAGTTAGGGAACACTATTTTAGTTTTTTTTTCAAAATATTTTTCATAAATAATTCAATTTTTAATTTTTAATTATTTTTATCATTTATATTATGTAATAAGTTTTAAAAGTGAATGGAATAATTCTATTAGATAAAAAAAAAAAATGCCTCGTGATGAGCCAGAAGATGCAACCCAATTAACTTTCCATTTTTCACCATTTTATCTTTTGACCCCTTTTCTCTATCAAAAAAAACAAAAAAAAACATGTGTCCTATAAATTATTTCTTGCCTCCTATTTTCTTCTTAACACTAGAAATCTTGAATAGCCTTTTTCCTACCCCTAAATACTAGGATAGTCCTTTTTCTCTTTTTATCTATCAACCAGGACAAGCAATACCACTACCACAACCTAGGATGGCATGACCTACATTTCTATTTCCTATTCGTAGCCTTCAAGACAACAATAATTTGAAGAAATTTCAGCCTCTACCATTCTAAAGTTCTATGGCTTAATCAAAAAATACCTTGAGACCTTTCTTTTTGAGTTTGACATCCATTGTAGGATTTATGACTATACAATAGATGCTCACAAGATAAAGTTGTTTCCATCTACCATTAAGAATGTCACCTTCAAGTGGTTTTGAGGTTAAGGGGAAATGTTGAAGGAGATTCAAATACAATGAAAACATTTTTCTTGAAAAGTACAAGGAGTATTGTAGAGGATATGATATGAAAGGGAATGACATTGTTAAAATGTCACCAAAAGATAATGAAACTCTAGAAGACTAATTCTCTAGGTTTATATTCAATCTCCAAAGGAAGACTTAGCATCAATTCAATGAATAATCACATAAACATGCTTTTCTTAAAGGTGTTAGTGATGTGAGCATGGAATCATTAGACCTTGTTGAGGGAGGCGATGTTACTCAAAGAACCTACAAGATATTAAGATAATTTTACTTAATTATTGAAGAGTGACCACAAAGAAAGGAACAAGAATTATGTTTCTTCCTAGTAAGATGAATGGTGTTGGAGTATGTAAAATAGAGCTTTCCAATCTACTCTCTCATTTTAGGAAGGATGTTATCAATAATATTGGTACATAATTGCATACAATGTAAGTGAAAAGGAAGCATGATGAATCAAAAGCAATGCTCACATATTATTGTCCACACTACAAGAAGTGGAAGAGGAGGTGCAAGTGAAAAATTATGGCCAATGTAGAATCATATCCAATGCCAACAAAATTTAAAGTTGTGGATGAGAATGATGATGTCCTCTATGTTTCTCAATGTTGACCTTGTGCTCAAGGAAAATGTATGCCATAAGACCCTATGTATAATTCTTGTTATAATAATAATAGTCAATGGAAAAACCAAAATAATTCCAACCCTATACTATAGGGTTCTAACTATAGTAGTAATTAGTCTAATTAGTCTGAATCCTAGTAGAATAACTAGTGGCAACAACCCAATTTTAACCAACACTATCAATCTTCTCAAAATAGGTAGATCTACTAATGGCAACAACCTCAATAAATTGGAAATGGTCCAACCAATGGAAGCCTCCATAAATTAGCTAGCAATAATCACCTCAATGGGGAAATAATTAGCCTAACAAGAAAGCCAAATTACTACCACCTTAGCAAAATACTATACTTCCTCCTCCTATAGAAAATACAAGTCATCCCAAAAAAAATTATCTTCCTACTTAGGCTAATCCTAATCTAATTAATACTAAGCAACCCAATCAGCAACAAACCTATTTCATTACTCTCAATGATATTCACCTATAGCTAGGAACAACATTTCCTACCTTGAAGGGTCATTTAATTATAAAGATTTCTAGTGATTAAAAAATCTTTTGAAAAAAATGATGAACCTATTCCAACATGTACTCCTCAAGAAACTAAATATTTTCTAGAAACTCCATCATATTAGTTAATTTTTCATTAATGGGTTTAGGTATAGAAACTGAAGGATGAGATGTAGATGGAAGAATAGGTTATAAAGTAGGAGGAATGCATGGAGTAGGAGAGACAGGTGCAGGAGAAAAACTCTTTGGAAGACTCAGCTCCATGATATTAGCTACTTTATGTCCTTGATAGTTTTGATAGAGATGATCATAATGAGTAGATGGTTTTCCGGGATGAGATAGCCAATTGATGCACTACAAGGTAGGATAATCCCAAAGGAGATATCTCAGTCCACAGAAAATAACCACACATCTCAAAAACACAATAATAAGATACACAATCTGATACTAAATGCAACTCTTTATTCATAAAATAACTATTTTCATGCAATGTGCTAGGCTATAAGGCCTTCCCAGTTATGGCCAAATATAGCAGTAAGTATAATAATAGTTCTACAAGATCCCTCAAGATGCAATATAGGCACTAGCCAGTCTAGATCCACACATTATTAGAAACATCCAAGGAAGATCTAAACTTGTGCTTGCTAGCCCACCAAGCAATCTCCTTGTTTCCCAAGCCATGAATACTAGCCCTTTTCAAAATTTTATCCTCTGCCACACCCTCTTCTCTAAGATGGATGATCATGACTAGAGACTTCACAAGACCCCCCTAATTATACCCAATTAAACCATAGGTCATCCTAGTAATCTATAAATTAAATAAACCCTTACATTAAATATATGTTGAGCCACAAGTCGGCCTCTAATAGAAATTAAATAAAAATTCCTTAAAAGGCTTACAACACTTATTAAATACATTGAGAATAATTAACCAAACCCCAAATAGGTCCACACAAACTCAAATGAATGATCCATGTCATGATCTCAAACCTCATGCAATCAATGAGCCAAGCCATCTAAACAAATCCAAGAACTCCATCACACTATTGAGAATCAACAAAACCAAAAGCATCTCTAAGCTCCTTCAAGCATTGTTGAGTAATAGTATATGTAGAGCAATAGTATATATCGAGAAAATTTAGTGATTGACCCCCTTTAATGATCAAGCACCTTAGATAACACTAGATGCAATAATGACCAATCACCACTCCTTTAGTGACTGAGTCCACAATTCCAAGCTAAAATTATGCTAACATGCAGGATTGCCAACTACCCTACAATGCTCCTATGTCAGGCATCCCAGGTGCAAAAAGATGTTCTTAATAGATAGAAGAACATCTTCTCAAATTCAACACATAAATCCCAAATTGGTTCTTCACATACATGTCCTCCAAGTCCTCAACTTATATGCTCTTTCCCTTGTTCCACTTCTACTTCTTCACAACCATCCTTGGTGTTCCACAGGCTTGTTGTCCACATTGATCTCTATCCCTTTCAAAATATACCAACTCAACTTGGCTACCAATACTTAGGATCCTCATACCAAGCTCTTCATTCTGCAAAGGAATCAACAAATTCTTCCTACCACTTTTCATAATTGTAAACACATTCTTGACACAATCAACCACACCCCTACAATCATACTGCCAAGGTCTACTAAGAAACAAATGACAATTTTTCATGTCCACAATATCACACATCACTTGATCCTTATACTACCCAATCTAGAAATCAACAAGGCACCACTCCCTCACATCCAAACCATGCTCACTTGCAACTAGCTAATCTAATAGGGATAAGGATGTCTCACTCTCTTCAAACCAAGTTTCTAAACCATCACCTTAGTAACAAGTTTTTTAGTACTACCATCATCCACAATCACCTTGTAGAACTTATGACCAAAATTATAGCAAGTCCTGAAAAAATTAATCCTTTGGTAAGAGTTTAGTGTCCTCTAACCAACCAATACTGATTGAGCCAGAAAAATCTCTCCTTGCATAGGTTCATGGTCTTTAGGCTTATTCACAATAGTAGCTCTTTTGTCACCAGCCTTCTTCGACCACTCATAAAATCTATTTCCTTCTTCATGACATATGAAACAAGTACCCTTAAACTCACCTCTACCTATTCTTCTCTTTTGATCAACAAGTTTTGGTACATCTTCTACACTTAGTTTAGCCTTTGTTGAGTAGTTCTACTTCTTTGTCCCTTAGGAACTACCTTGATTCTTCCTCTTTATCTTTTCTTCTACTCTCAAAGCATACTAATAAGAATCATCAACTAAAGAAATATTTAGAATACCAACATCATCCTAAATATTGAATCTCAAACCATTCATATATCTGGCCACCTTATCCTTAGACAATTCTCTATGTTGAGACTAAATAGTCAACTTGTAGAACTCCTCTCTATAATCTTTCATAGTCATATACTTCTACTTTAGATTCTACAATTTCTTAAACAACTCAAGTTCATAATCAGAGGGAATGAACTTAGCCTTTAACTTAGTTATAATCAACCTCCATCTAGTGATCTTCATTTCACCTTCCTCTTCTCTATCTCTTTGTAATTATTTGCACCAAAGAGTAGCATGTCCCTTTAGCTTAGTATGAGCTAATCTCACTCTAAGCAGA
Source organism: Cupressus sempervirens (assembly GCA_028749045.1). Taxonomy (NCBI): domain Eukaryota; kingdom Viridiplantae; phylum Streptophyta; class Pinopsida; order Cupressales; family Cupressaceae; genus Cupressus; species Cupressus sempervirens. The sequence goes on along the minus strand of CM053786.1, from coordinate 293,849,634 downwards.
TTGTCAATATCCTCAAGCTCAAAGTAGTCTTCCAATTCTCCAATCCAATGAATCAAATCTTTAGGATTCAAATTACTTGAGAAATTAGAAACCTCCATCTTATGCTTCAACTTCACTAAGATCTAGGTCTAGCAAATAGAGAAGCCCTATTTCCCATAGGTCTATCCACACAATTAGTTCTTTCCTCTCCAATCAATTTAGCAACTTCCTCATAACACATTCAATACATGTATGTCAAGGTATACCACCTATAGCACTTATGATCTAAGCAATCATATCACTCTTCATCAGTGTCATCCTAGATATAAATTATTCCTTAATCTTATTTGAGATTTGTGCTTCCACAACATCACAAATTACTTCAATCACCCTAGGATCCAATTGTCTTAGAGGCATCTTCCAAAAATTTTGCAAACCCTCCACAACATATCAACCAAATCAATCCTTTGATTAGATAATCTCCACCCCAAGTCCTAGTGCAAACTACCTTATCTTGAGTGGTTTGTCTACTGACTCAAGAAAACCTTCACTATGATACAATCTGATGCAGTACAAGGTAGGAGAATCCCCAAAGGCTATGTCATATCCCCCACCAAATAACTACACAGTAGAAACACAACAACAAAATACACAATTTGGTACCAAATGCAATTCTTTATTCATCAAACAACTATTTACATGCAATGTGTTGAGTTGTAAGGCCTTGTCAGTTACAACCAAATGCAATAGAAATTACAATAATTTTTTTTCAAGATCCCTCAAGATCCAATGCAAACACTAGCTACTCTAGATCCACACTCTGGTAGAAACCTCCAAGGAAGATCTAAACTTGTGCTCGCAAGCCCACCAAAAAATCTCCTTATTTCCTAAGCCTTGGCTACTAGCCCTTCTCAAAGTTCTCTCTCTACCACATCCTCTTCTCCAAGCTAGATGATCATGACTAAAGACTTCACAAGACCCCCTAATTCTACCAAACTAAGCCACAAGTTGTCCTAGTAAGCTACAAATTAAATAAACCCTTACATTAAATGCATGTTGAGCCACAAGTCAGCCTCTAATAGAAATTGAATACCAAATACATTAAAAGGATTATAAAACTTATTAAATACATTGATAATAACTAGCCAAGACCCAAATAGGTCCATAAAAACTCAAATGATCGATCCATGTCATGATCTTAGTCATTACCAAAACCATAAGCACCATTGAGCTCCCTCAAGAATTGTTGAGTAATAATATATGTTGAGCAATATTGTATGTCGAGCAACTTCAGCTATTGATCCGCTTTAATGACCAATTACCTTCTCCAACACTAAACCCAATAATGACCAAGCACCACTCCTTTGGTGACTGAGTCCACAACTTCAAGCTAAAATTCCTCCAACATGCAAGATTGTCAACTACCCTATGATGCTTCTACAACACCAATAAAAATCATTTTCAATACAATCTCTAGGACATGATTGTTTATAAAGAGAATAATTAATAGTAGCAATGTCTCCATTATGAGGAAATTTAAGGTATTTATGAATCAGAGAAGTTATGACTTGCATGGAAAAAAACCATGGAATACCAAGCTTAACATGGAATTGATTAGAAGTAGGAATGAGAATAATCTTAGTATAAACAAGTTTCATTGATAAAGACATAGATAGAGTAATAGAAACTTAAGGATGATAGACAAAGTGACCACAAGTTTGAATCCAAACATGAGTAGTATCAGAAGTACATCTCAATACATCCTTTTGTAAAAAAAAAATCTTTGGTGATAACATTCATAGTAGAGGAAGGTTCAACCAAAGTACCATAAGAAAAAATATGAGAACCTCTAGCAATAATGTAAAGAGGACCATTAAGTTCCTGAAGCATATTAGAGTGACTAAAGATAATAATAGGCACTTATTTAGGTTTAGGTGCAGAAGAAATTGAAGTTTGAGGTGCTAACTCAACATGTTCAACCACATGATTCACATCATGTATATTCTCATCATAATCAATATGATGATTGGTAGAAGAAGGATAATTAATAACATTCTTTGAGTGAGAAGGGAAAGGATTAGTATAAATTTGCAAATTATGACTAGGTGATGCAATAGATATATTCATGTTATTAACTTGAGAATCAATAAATATAGCCTTAGAATCAATAAGGTCCAAAATAGATTTTTTCAAACTATAACACTTTTGAGTGTCATAACCTAGTTGTTAGTGATATTGATAGAAATAATTGAAATAAAAAAAGATAGGAAATGGTTTATTAGGGTCAATAGGACAAACATGACCAAGATTTAGAACATGATAGTGAATCAAGTTAGTCATCATCTTAGACAAAGGCCCAAACAATTGAGTATATTAATGATTAGGATAAAATATAGAGGAAAAAATAGCCACATCTCTAGATGTAGTAGTCACTTGATCATCAACTATATTTGTAGACATGATTTTGATAAAATTGTTAGTTTTAAAGAGTTTGTTTGAATTTTTGGTGGTATCACTCTTATCACTAGAAATGGGAGCCATTATAGTAGACTCTCAAGTTGAATCACTTGTAACTACTAATGGTGAAGTACTGCATATAGAAGTGAAAAGGAGATGTACTCAGTAAGGAGAATCTCATCTCTAATGTCCTTTAGTAAATTAGAAATAAAAATACAGTGAATATCATAATTAGGTACATGATAAGAAATATGAGCATATAAATGTTTAAATCTATGATAAAATTAGTAACTTTATCTTTAACATTCTTCTTACAATACATTAAATCAATTCAAGAAACTTGTGGACCAATATTATTGAGCTATTGAGTGAAAGAAACAACAAGAGTTTGAAAAAAATCAATATAATAAGGAGGTAGAGAAGAATACCATTGCAAGAATCAATCCCTAAAAGTACACATGAATAACTTATCCATAAGCTTATAGTTGTGAGAAAAATCACTACATATTGTCCATAAAGTTTTACAAGAATTATGAGATCTCCCTTACCATTATAAGTCTCAAGATAGAGTACTTCAACACATTGTGTGATAAAAAAATAAAATATTCCATCTAGGGAAATGAGATTAGCGACATCACAGGTAGGAATATTGTAGTTAGATTGAGTAAGTTGAGTGAGTTCTTGTTGTAAAGCTGAGAGGGTTTGAATTAATATACTGAAAGTAATATTGAAAGAAACACTAGTAGCCACATGTATGATAGATCGATTACGAATGTTATAAGAAGTAGAAGGAATATGTAAGGATGTTGGTATAGGATGAGAAGGAATAGGTAAAGGGTTTGAATACATAAAATGAACCACATGATACAGAGGTAATAAACAAGGAATGGATGTAGGAGGAACACTCACTGGAAGTGAAAGAATAAGAAGATCAACAATAAAGGAGTGGAGACTTGGGTAAAAGTAGTCATAAGATGTAGAGCATGGTGGAAATATGATTGAAAAGCTCATTGTCATAGATCAAAGAGGAAGATTGTTGCAAACAAGGAAGTTTATTGTTAAAACAATGTTTTCAATCATTGTTTTGTCATTGATGTCAAACCTGCTATTTGTAGGAATGACATTTTCTTATAAGATCCAAGTACTATCACTTAGTTGATTGATGAAGAGGATTTGATCAACAATATGTAACAAGAGCACCTAAGGGAAAGCTTGAGTTATGATGTTGTAATGAAGTGCAAGGATCAGTTAAGACAATTATTAAATGATGTATTGATAACATACTCAAAGATACAGAGGTTGGTCACACTTAGAAACATTAGAAGAATAAGTTGTAACAAGTTTGACTACAAAGGTTAAACAAAGTTGATTAGTTGGTGCTGAGCAAAGTAACAGGTGCTGAGCATCAGAAAATCTTAGTTGGTGCCAAGTGAACTTCAAGTGTTGAGCATCAGTAAAAATGTAGTTGATGTCGAGTAACACAATATGTGCTAAGAGCTAATATTTCAATAGTGTCGAGCTATTGCATTATTTTAAATGATGAAGATTGACCAAATCTAAGCCAACTTAGTGGTTACCTTGAATTTTTTGAACAAGTTGGAAGATAAGGTTGATGAGCTGGTGGCATAGAATTCTATGTAAACCATCTTTTGGGAAAATTCAAAGGATTATTCAAGAAGTTTCTAGAGGAAACAAAATATGGGTTAGATATAATGAATCCTACCTAATCCATGTGAATTGAAATTAAAGAATGGAAGAATTGAGCAGGAAAGGAACTCCAAGACTTGTATTTAAGGATTCATAGACCAAGAAGCAAATGATGTTGATGCTACTATTGTAGTGCCAAATTGAGAAGTGGTTGTAATGGTGTCAACGAAATGGCATCTAGGAGAAGAATAGAGCACATAGACTTTGCTTCTACAAGTGGTCAAAAAGAGAGGATTGCACTATTACATTGAGTATGGAGACTCAAAGAGACTAAGCTTGAAAGGAGCACAAGCTATCAAGAGTTGCAAAGATTGAAGGCCAAGCAATGTGAAAAGATGAAGAGTGATGTGAGATCTGCAAGTTGAGTTGTATGCTATAATCAAGTCAAAATCTCTAATTGTTACTCTCTAGCAATTTTATCAGTTAGGTTAGAAGGAAAATCCTATGGACTTAAGTTGGCCTAATAGCCATTTGTAAATCCTTTAATAGGGTGGCATTCCAAGTGAATTTTCTAAAGTCCTCTGGCAAGGACCACTTCTAATAGGGTTGTTAAATCCTTTAACCAAGTCACATTTAATAGTGTGTTGCAGTCTTTAATAGGGCATCACTTTAGAAGGGTGAGAATTGAGTAGCATGTTACTAGTGGTTTTTCCCAAATTGGGTTTCCACATAAATCACTATGTTATATGTTGATCTTCTATGTGTTATGCTAGCATGTTGATTTACAATAACTTGCTCATTAGGAAAGTTAATACTTGGATGAATAAATGGTTAAATGGGCTCACTACACTTAGTGAAAAAGCTTGAATTGAATAGTTGGACCTTGAATAACTAATTCAGTCCCCCATGATTATTCTAAAGCATTTCTAACAATTGGTATCAAATCCATCTGTTGATTTAGTTTCAGGGTACTAGAAGTAGGAAGATCAAGATGTCCAAGAGAGAAGTTCCCAAGCTCAACAAAGATAACTTTGCTGCATGGCAAAGTCTGATGAAATTGTACCTTGGATTAATATGTGACTATGCACAAACCTTAGTTGGAATAGAACATGTAAATCTAGCTAGACCTCTTATTGCAGATGATTTGAGCAAAAGGAAGGAGCACAATCAAGCAATGTTGAAGATTGCCTTTACACTCAGCTATGCAAAATATGATGAAATCAAAGATTTTGATACTGCATTCAAGATGTCAAAAGACACATTAGATATCTATGAAGCATATCAAAATGTTTAGAGAGTAAAGAGAGAAAGCCTAAGAAAAAAATTTGATGACATGAAAATGGAGGAAGGAGAAAATGTTGTTCAATATGCTACTAAAATGAAAGAAGTGGTAAGTGCAATAAGAATTCTAGGTGGTCAATTGGAAGAAGAAACTATTAACAAAAAATACTTAAGAACTCTGCTCCCTATCTATGCCATTCAATTTTCATCCATCGAAGAGCTAAGATGTGTACAAGGAAATACACTAACCTTTGAAGGAATCATGGGAAGACTTACTACATTTGAGTTATCCAATTTTGACAACTATAGATGTAAGAACCTTGAATTTGCTTTCAAGGCCAAGATGACAATAAAAGACACTAAGGAGAAGACATCAAACGTGAAGAGAAGAAAAGGAAAGCATGCATCTAGTGAGAGTAGCACAAATGAGGAAGATGTAGAACAATTGGAAGCACTACTAGCTAGGAGATTCCATAGAGGCAAAGGAAAATTCAAAGGTAAGCTCCCTATTATATGTTTTAATTGTAATGAAGTAGGTCATATTGCTGCAAGATGTACACATAATAAGAACTAAAAAGAAGGAAACAAGTATAGGAACAAGAGAGAAGATGATAACAAAGACTATAAGGAAAAAGGAAAAAGACGCTACATTGTTGAAGATGATTTTGATGAGAATGATGATGAAGTAGTCTATGCAGCCATGAAGAATGAAATAGATAAAGATGAAAATGAAGCAACATCATCGGTTACCTATGTGAACAAGAATGCCAAATGGATCATAGACAATGGATGCTTACATCACATGATAGGAGATAAAAGTAAGTTCATTACCTTTACTCAATATGATCAAAATAGTGTTAGATTTGGTAATGATATGATGCTCCATGTCAAATCAAATGAAAATGCTCTATTCAAATCATAAAGAAAATTTCATGTGATAATGCATACTATGTTGAAGGACTGAACTACAACTTGTTGAGTATATCACAATTAGGCAATGTAGGTTGCAAAGTAGAATTTGGAAACAAAATTGCCAAGATCTATGAAACTAATGGAAATCTAATAGGAAAAGGTGAGCAAACTAGGAGTAACTTGTTTTAACTAGATATGGAAGATGCAACTTGTCTTAACTAGATATGGAAGATGCAACTTGTCTTGTTGTTAGACTTGATGATGTGTGGTTGTGGCATAAAAGGTTGTGTCATGTTAACTTTGACAATTTGATTAGCATCAGCAAGAAGAAAGTTAGAGGGTTGCCTAAATTGAAAAAACCTAAAAACACAATGTGCAAACAATATCACCTAGGGAAGATGACTAAGTCTAGTTTCAAAAGAAAAACATACACTTCCAAAGAAGTACTAGAGTTAGTCCATATAGACTTATGTGGTCCAATAATAGTGCAAAGGTACCAAGGAGAAATATACATAATGCTATTTGTAGATGACTATTCAAGGATGATGACTGTTATGTTCTTGAAGAAAAAATCTAATGCATTTGAAATGTTCATGTGGTATTTTGCTAGAGTTGAGAAGGAAAGAGGGAAGAATCTAAAATGCCTAAGGTCAGATAGAGGAGGTGAGTTTACATCAAAATAATTTGAGATGTTCTGCAATGATAAAGGTATCAAAAGGAAAACATTAGCACCAAGGACTCCTCCACAGAATGGTATTTATAAAAGAAGGAATAGATTAGTGATTGACTATGCTAGAACCTTAATGATGGAGAAAAATGTTGCACTAAAGTACTAGAGAGAAGCTATAAAAATTGCAGTCTATACACTAAATAGAGTCCAAGTCAAAGAAGGTACAAATGCAACACCTTTTGAATTATGGTATGGTCACTCGCCTAATGTTAAAAATTTCAAAGTATTTGGTTGCAAATGCTATATTCTTAAAGATACTAGAAATGGCAAGTTTTATGCAAAAAGTAATGAAGGCATATTCCTTGGACACTCCACTAGAAGTAAAGCATATAAGTGTTTGAATCCTAATAGTAACAAAATTATAGAGAGTACAAATGTAAATTTTGATGAGGATGGAGAAGTTTAGGTTGATGGAACTAAATAGTTAGAAGATTATAGATCCTTTGTATACTTCTATGAATGAATGAATGTTGAAGATAATGTTGCAACTCAAGTTGGAAATCATCAACAAATTTTGGTATCAGCCGAGTCACAGCTAGTGAATGTCAAGTTGCATTTAAAATTCAAGTTGTAGAATGTAGAAAATGTACATTCTGACTATGAAAATAGTGTACATGAGAGAAATGATGAAGTATCAGATGAAGAGGAACAAAATGACTCTGAAGCTGAACGATCAAACATGGAAAGGATAGAACCAAGATTAGCCAAGTATGTATAAAGACGTCACCTTGAAAATCAAATCATTGGTGACAAGGATGCCATACTAATGACAAGGAATAGACTAAGGAATGAATCATGTTCGTTGAGCAAAGTTAAACACAAAATAGTGAAAGATGCACTACAAGATGATGATTGGTATAAAGCTATGGAAGAGGAAATAGATCAGATTAAGAAGAACAAAACTTGGACCCTAATTCCTAGACTAGCTGATAAGAATGTAACTGGTACCAAATGGGTGTTTAGGAACAAACTTGATGAAAATGGTGAGATAACAAGAAACAAAGCTAGACTAGTTTGCAAAGGCTATGCGCAAGAAGAAGGATTGGATTATGGGGAAACATTTGCCCTTGTTGTAAGAATGGAAAGAGTAAGAACACTACTTGCATATGCTATATACAAAAGTTTCAAATCCTACCAAATGGATGTCAAGTCTAATTTTATGAATGGTATACTAGAAGAGGAAGTCTACATAGAACAACTAGAGGGATTTGTTGATGACAAGAACAAGGATATGGGCTGAAAACTACACAAGGCACTTTATGGATTGAAGAAAACACCTAGAGCATGGTATGAGAGACTACACAAATATCTTGGGAAGATAGGATTTGAGAGAATAGGTGACAACAACAACTTGTACATCAAACCCAAAAAAGGTAAAGACATTTTGATATCAGAAATCTTTGTTGATGGTATAATATTTGGAGGCAAAGATTCTCTATGCAAAGATTTTGCTAATCAAATGAAGCATGACTTTGAGATGTTAGTGCTTCTAGAAATCAAGTTCTTTGTTGGATTGCAAGTACATCAATTGAAGCATGGCATATTTGTGACCGAATCCAAATACATCAAGGAGATACTCAAAACATTTGGATTAGAAGAGTCAAAGCCAGTTAGCATACCAATGACAACATGACATAAGTTATCCAAGAATGATGAGTATGCTAAAGTAAATTAGACATTGTATAGATCAATGATTGGAAAGTTGCAATATGTCATAGATAGTAAACTAGACATTGCATTAGCTATTGGAATACCGGCAAGATTTTTTGCAAATCCAAGACAAAATTATCTGATGGTAGTAAAGAGAATACTAAGGTACCTAGAAGGAACTGATGACTATCATATATACTATAAGAGAAATGAAAAGTTTGAGCTGAGAGTCTACTCTAATGCAGATTGGGGATGTAACATTGATGACAAAAAAAGTACCAGTGGAGGAGAGCTCATCTTGGGAAAAGGATTGATTACATGGACCAGCAAAATGAAAAGTTGCACCTTATAGTCCACTGTAAAAGTTGAATATGTTGTACCTACTATTAATTGCACTAACATTGTTGGATCAAATATTTGCTACAAGGTATGAAGCAAGAGGTAAATGAGCCTATGATACTTTATTGTGATAATACAAGTGCTATCAACATATCAAAGAACCCTTTAATGCATGCTAAAACCAAACACATTGTAATCAAGTATCACTATGTAAGACAATTGGTGGAAGACAAACAAGTGAAGATGGAATATGTTAGCTCAAAAGAATAAATTTCTGACATATTCACAAAAGCACTACCTAAAGATGCTTTTGAGTATCTTAGAGGTAAGTTAGGGGTGATACCCCTAGCCAAGGCTACTTAACAAAAAGAAAGACTACCTTGTATCAAATGAGTTGATTGTTGAGAATTTTACACATTGATGCAGGGGATATTTACTTTAGGATTCATGCCTAAAGCAATTGAAGTGCTGAAGTTTCAAATCAATCACAAGCAAGGTGATAGAGGGATAAATTGAATGAACTTGAAAATGCTACACTTGCATGATAAGATGCTAATATGTCTTTGGCACTGTTGTCAAAGAGGGATAAGTAGTGAGAAAGTGATCAACAACATTTTATCAAAAGTATGAGGGAGAAATGTCAAGAAAAGAAAAAACTAATCAAATAAAGATAGAGGGAGAAGTAGATAGAAATGATCAATAGTTGAAAAAAGAAGATGAAGAAGCTGATCAAAATAGAAAATAGTAGAAGATGAGAAATACATATAGAGGGAGAAAACAAATGAAGAGAATACACTAGCTAAGAGGGAGAAGATGAAATGAAGCAATCAGGATAGTAGAGGGAGATGTGAAAACTAATGGTGAAGGTAACACAATTTTCTTTTTGGCATTTGACTTACTGTTCCAACCTAGTAGGCATATGGTTGAATAGTTTAGTATGATGGTTGACTAATTTGGTTTTCCATCAATGCCGAAGAGGGAGATTGCTGGAAATTTGATTGAAAAGCTCATTGTTGAAAATCAAAGAGGGATATTTTTGCAAAGAAGGAAGCTTATTGTTAAAAGAATGTTTTCAATCATTTTTTTGTCATTAATGTCAAACCTGCTATTTTTAGGAATGACATTTGCTAATAAGATCTAAGTACTATCACTTAATTGATTGATGAAGAGGATTTGATCAACAAGATGCAACAAGAGCACCTAAGGGAAAAGTTGAGTTATGATTTTGTAATGAAGTACAAGGATTAGTTAAGACAATGGTTAAATGATGTATTAATAACATACTCAAAGATACAAAGGTTGGTCACACTTAGAAACATTAGAAGAATAAGTTGTGACAAGGTTGAATGCCAAGCTTAAAATAAGCTCATCAATACGTGCCTAGTGAAGTCCAAGTGTTGAGCATCAAAAAACCTTGGTGCCAAGTGAACTTTAGGTGTTGAGCATCAATAAAAACATAGTTGATGCCAAGTAACACAGTATGTGTTGAGCACTAGTATTTCAATAGTGCCGAGTTATTGTATTATTTTAAATGATGAAGATTCGAAAAATCTAAGCCAACTTAGTGGTTACCTTGAATTTTGTGAACTAGTTGGAGGATAAGGTTGATGAGCTGGTGGCACAAAATTCTATGTAAATTGTCTTTTGGGAAAATTCAACCGATTATTCAAGAAGTTTCTAGAAGAAACAAAATATGGGTTAGATACAATGAATCCTACCTAATCCATGTGAATTGAAATTGAAGAATGGAAGAATCGAGCAGGAAAGGAACTCTAAGACTTCTATTTAAGGATTCATAGAACAAGAAGAAAATGTTTTTTATATTATTGATGTAGTGCCAAATTGAGAAGTGGTTGTAAGAGTGTTAAGGAAAAGGCATCTAGGAGAAGAACAGAGCACATAGAATCTGCTTCTACAAGTGCTCAAGAAGAGATGATTGCACTAGTACATTGAGTATGGAGACTCAAGGAGACTAAGCTTGAAAGGAGGGCAAGCTATCAAGAGTTGTAGAGATTGAAGGCTAGGCAATGTGAAGAGTTGAAGAGTGATCTGATATCTACAAGTTTAGTTGTATGATATAATTAGGTCAAAATATCTAATTGTTACTCTCTAGCAATTGTATTAGTTAGGATAGAAGGTAAATCCTATGGACTTAGGTTGGCCTAGTAGCCATTTATAAATCTTGTAATAGGATGGCATTCTAAGTGAATGTTCTAAAGTCCTCTAACAAGGCCCACTTCTAATAGGATGGTTAAATCCTTTAACTAGGTCACATTTAACAGTGTGTTGTAGCCTTTAATAGGGCAGGCCTTTCATAGGGAATCACTTCAGAAGAGTGAGAATTGAGTAGCATGTTACTGGTGGTTTTTTGCAAATTGGGTTTGCACGTAAATCACTGTGTTATGTGTTGATCTTTTATGTGTTACTCTTGCATGTTGATTTACACTAACTTGTTGATTAGGAAAGTCAATTCTTGGATGAATGAATGGTTGAATGGGCTCACTACACTTAGTGAAAAAGTTTGAATTGGATAGTTTGACCTTAAATAACTGATTCACCACCCCCCTAGTTATTCTAAAGAATTTATAACAAAGCATATATAACTATGCTAGAAAGAGTGGTATAAATCAGTATAGAAGGTTCAATTGTTGTGGAAGGAGGAGGATATCCTAGCACTTGAGCACATTTCCTCAAAGACTTAGCATGAGTATTAATAAGGTGAGATATTCCATGTAAGATAGAAAGATTATTGGCATAAGTATTAAGAACTTCTTAAGAGCTTCAATAGTAGCAATGCTATCAGGATTTTGATTTTCTTGAGAAAGCCAAGTTTTCAACTTATTAAAGTCACTGGAAAGCTTATCAACTTGTGAAGGAGGAACTTTTAAAGCATTATCATCCTAATGAGATGACTGGGAAGAGTTATTCTCCATTATAGGGTTGAGATCATGAGTAAAAATGTGTCATAATAAGTCCTAGGAAGAAAAGAGGAATCATTATCAGAGGAGTCCATGAGTCTACAACTTCACCTAATAGGAATGTTATAGGTTGGACATTGTCTAATTAAACTCATAAAAGGAGAGATCAAAAAAGGAAAAATGAGATCTAACTATAACAATTTAATAAAAAGCATAAAAGAGAGATCTAATCACATATAAGATAGTCAAATCTAAGTGTAGGATAGAAAGAAAAGAGGGATTCACCAAAATCGAAGGTAAAAACCTAAAATAAAATAATCTAACACCAAAAAGAAAGAGTGACAAGTCAAGTTCACCAAAAAATTTATCGATACAATGGAAATGTTTTAAGAAGATGTAGAATTTCACTTTACAAGGACACTAAGTCATTCAAATATGTGTGCAAGGAAAAGAGTGGATTTTCCAAGTATGATTCCACTTCCAAGAGAAATTAGATTATCTAGGAGCCATAGAAAAAAGGGTGCTAATACTGAATTTAGATTATAAAGAGGAATACAATACAAAGAAATACACTTGCTTAGGTCTTTAATAGGATAATGAAATTGAACTAATCATATAGATAATATAAATATATATCCCATGTAAGGACAATCAACCAAATTAAGATACAAATGTAGAAAGGAAATAAAATATAAATGAATAACCTTAAAATTCATGAAGGAAGATGAACTTTCACTTCAAATCTCATAGATCTAAACTATATCTAAATATTCATCCATGAAACTTAGAATGAAATGGCAAGTGGAAGAAAACCTTAATATATTCCCAAAAATCTGAGATTGAAGGACTAGTTCAACTTGGGAAAATATCCTACAACTACATTGACATAGTCCAATGATCTACATCTAATTACTCAAGAAAGCCTTTGAATAGTAGGTTCCATATCTATAATTTGTTTCACTCCCAACTTGCAAATGAACATATAAAAGAAAGGATTAGGGGTTGGGGTTTGATGAGGGCTTGCCTTGGTAAAGCCCTAGGTTAAGAAATCAATTATAATTGAGAAATATAAATGTAAATGATTGAAAAAAATATGAATGTTAGGATTCATCTTGTTTCTATGTAGATAAATGTTTTATAAATCTTGAACTAGGAATGTAGGGTATCTCCACTCTTTGCAACAAATCTACCATGATCCCATCATGGTGCCATGAATATAAAAGTGCATTACTAGATAAAATGATGAATGCTTCAATGTAGATACCCTCCCTTGATGACCAACAATAAGCTAGATCTTGAAGAGGAAATTCCCATAAAGGATTCATCAATGCTATATATGAATCACCTTGCTTAAATGCTTGAACGTCTTGAATACTTGAACTCCTTGAATATAAAAGAGTAGAAATATTCACTAGAGATAAAGAGCTTTAGAGCATGAATGAAAAGATGAATATACACTGAAAAGATATACATTGAAAACAAAAAGTGTAGCCATGGATATGGAAGGGTACCAAAAATGCTCTAGACATATATGCCTTCATTTTATAAAGATGCCCACATGGACCCATTGAATCAAGAGTAAAGAGATATTATAAGACTATAGAGTTTATCACTAAGTACCACTTGAGTAAAAGGATGAATTTATATTGTGATGTGTGTATCAAACTAATGCACAAAATCTGAAACAAATATATAAAACATGGTCTAAGAACAAGGGCATTGCCACATGGAAAAGATTTATCACCATCAATATCAACCACCTACATAATGGGCATTCAAAGGTTCCTATAAAGGTTGAATACAAATCATCGAAGGATGTGGAAAGAGGACCTACAAATAGTAATTTATATTTGGCATGTTATGGTATCAAACGAAATTATACTAATTCCCATAGTTCACCATTTATTGGGAAGTATAAATGAATACATTGGATATAGATTTTATTAATAACTATAACAATGGGACACACTCATAAGATATTGAAGGTATAAAAATACATTGAATATTTATTATAATTATAAATACTATATATAATATTTAATCAAAGTGGTATTATGATCCCTACAATTATTAACTATATTTCCTAGAATAATATTACAAATGACTATTAAAATTAGACTGGATAATTGGACAAAACATTATAAGACTTAATCTTTTTATTATCAAAATATGCTTATGATTAATTCAACAAAATAGCATATATAATAATGGACCCAAAATGGGTACATCACATTCTTTCCCCCAGAAGGATGTGTTTCCAAGCTAGAAACTACCAACTCAAAAGCTGATTTAAAATAGAAACTTTGAAGCACCAATATTTGACAAAGGGAAGACAACCCATGGTACATGTTTTTGCAAAACACCATGTATAAAAATATTCCTTTTATTTGAGCTAGTCTTAAATAAAGGAAATACATCAAACAAACCTTTACCAATTTTAACAGAACAAAATATTGAAAAGACTACGAGATAGACCATGTCAACAAAAAGAAAGAAATGTAGAACTGGTAAGAGAAGATTCAACTTGGGAGTACACAACATCAACCATACAACATGTGTACTACTCCTATTCTACACTAAAAGACCCCATACACCACTCATCAATAGAATGCAAGGCATGCCACTTCACCAAAAAGATTAACTAAGAAGAGGAAAGGATGAATAAACTCATGGTATGCTACAAAAAGGCCAAAGAGAGTCAAGTGACAAGTATAAGTGGAGCATCAAAAATCAGTTCTATGAGAAGAGAAGATAAAACACAATACCAAAACTTTCCAAAAATATGAGGTGAGAAGAGAAAAGAAAATAATAATAAAGTAAAACGGCCATAAAAATAAAAACCACCATATCCACACTCCACAACCACCATCTGCATTATAAACTATGTAAGCCTTGAAAATCATATTGATAGAAAGCATTGGAATTAAAAGATATAGGAAATAGTTTATTAGGGTGAATACAATGAATAGGAAAAAGATTTAGAACATGATAATGAATCAAGTTATTCATCACCTCGTACAAAGGATTAGACAATTGAGTATATTGATGATTAGGATGAAATGCAGAGGAAAAGTAGCCATTCCTCTAGATATAGTAGTCACTTGATCATCAATTTTATTTGTAGACTTGATTTTGATGAAATTATTAGTTTTAGAGAGCTTCTTTGAATATTTGGTGGTATCACTCTTATCAGTAGAAATAGAAGCCATCAGAGTAGATCTCTCAAGTTGACTTACTTGTAACTAATAATGGTGAAGCGCTAGACTTAGAAACTTAAAGGAGGTGTACTCAATAAGGAGAATCTTATCCCTAATTTCCTTTGATATATTAGAAATAAAGATATGATGAATATCATAATAAGGCACATGATAAGAAATTTGAGCATATAAATGGTTAAATCTACCAATAAAATCAGTAACTTTCTCTTCAAAATTCTTTTGACAATGTATTAAATCAGTTAAAGAAACTTTTTGACCAATATTATTGAACTATTGAATGAAAGAAAAAACAAGGGTTTAACAAAAATCAATAGAACAAGAAGTTAGAGAACAATACCATTGCAAGACTATATCCCAAAATGTAAATGGGAATAACTTGTCCATAAGTTTATAGCCATGAGATAAATCACTACATGTAGTTTAGGAAGTTTAATCATAACTTATGGGATCTCCCTTACCAATATAAGTTTCAAGATGGAGTACCTCAACATGTTGCATGATAAAAAACAAGAATGTCATCTAAGGAGAGGGGATTAGCAACATCACATGTAGGAATATTGTACTTAGATTGAGTGAGCTAAGAAAGTTGTTTCTATAAAGATGAGAAGTTTTGAATCAATATACTAATAGTAAGATTGGAAGAAACACTAGTAGCCATAGCTATGATAGATGGATTAAGAAAGTTATAAGAAGTAGAAGGAATATGTAAGCATGCTAGTAGAGGATGCGAAGGAACCAATAAAGGGTTCAAATACATGAAATGAACCACATTATACAAAGGTAATAAAGAGGGAATGGATGTAGGAGGATCACTTACTGGAAGTGAAAGAATAGGAAGATCAACACTTAAAGGAGTGGACACTTGGGTAAAAGTAGTCATAAGATGTGGAGCATGTGTAACTATGCTAGAAAGAGTGGTATAAAAAGAAAGATAGAAGATTTAGTAGTTGTGGCAGGAGGATATCCTAGCTCTTGAGAACATTTTGTCAAAGGCTTACCATAAGTATTAATAAGGTGAGATATACCATGTAAGATAGAATGATTATTTTCATAATTGTTAAGAACTTCTTAAGAGCTTCAATAGTAGCAATGATATCAGGATTTTGATTTTCTTGAGCAAGCCAAGATTTCAACTTATCAAATTCACTAGAAAGCTTATCAACTTGTGAAGGAGGAACTCTTAAAGAATCATCATCTTTATGGGATGAGAGAGAAGAATTATGCTCCATTATAGGTTTAAGATCATGAGTAAATAGTGTCACTATGAGTCCTCAGAAGAAAAGAGGAATCACTATCAAAGGAACCAATGAGTCTATGACTTCACCTAATAGGAATGTTATAGGTTGGACTTCATGTAATTAAAGTCATGAAAGGAGAGATCAAACAAGGAAAAATTATATCTATCCATAAAAATGTAATAAATAGCATAAAAGAGAGATCTAACCACATATAAGATAGTCAAATCTAAGTGTAGGATTGAAAGAGAAGAGGGGTTCCCCCAAAAAAAGGTAAACACCTAAAATAAAACAATCTAACACCAAAAAGAGACAGGGACAAGTAAATTTCACCAAAAATTTTAGTTATAAAATGGAAGTATTTCAATAAGATGTAGACTTCCACTTTATAGGGACACTAAGTCATTCAAATATATGTGTGAGGGAAACAATGGATTTTCAAAGTATTATTCCACTTCCAAGCCAAATTAGATTAGCTATGACACATAGAAAGAAGGGTGCCAATACTAAATTTAGATTTTAAAGAGGAATATAATACAAAGAGATTTACTCTCTTAGCTCCTTAATAGGATAATGAAATTGAACCAATCACCTGAAATATAAATCTATATTCCATGTAAAGCCAATTTACCAAATTAAGATACAAATCTAGGGTAAAGATATAAAAGGAAATAAAATATAAATGACTCACCTTAAAATTCTTGAAGGAAGATTTACTTCACTCCTATTGGTCCAATTTCAGTATCCCTATTTCTAAACTCCTACCTTGGTGTCAAGTCATAGTTTTAAGTATATGTCCTAGTCTACCTTGTCATTAGGGAGCTTCTTCTCTTATATATCCCTCTATGCTTTCCTAGGTGGGAAATCAAGAAATTCATTTTCTAGTCAAACTAGGTTATGTAGCCTTGGGATGGGTAAGTATCATGCATTTCCCAGATGAGAGAGGAGTTCTTCTATTTCTAAGGTTCTAAATTCTTTGGTAAAAGTGATCCCTCTTTGAAGATAGATTAAATTTTAAAGGAAAGATCACATAATATTTAGAATCAGTGGCAACAAAGAGCGTTAGAATTGAAGCCAAATGAAAAGATTTATATAATGGGAGCATACTAGAATTAAGTACAGTTCAATTGAATGTAGAGGATGCAGTGAAATAGTTAGTAATGGTGAAGAAATGTAGTCAAAGTTGGTGAAGTGAGTTAAAAAATTAGTTGGCTTGAAGATTGGAACCTAAACATTGGGTGGACCTTAGACCAATGAGTGAGATTTAAAGTTATGTTTATGTGAACCTAAGTAAGAAGGTTATGTCCCAGAAGGATCTAACAATCCTCATTAATCCATAATGATGAGATGCATATTCATTAATTCTCATGGAGCAATGAGAGTCATTCATCTCCACTTAACGATAAAGCTATGTGCCTAGTCTAGCAATGCATCCTGATCATCCTAATTAGTAATGATTGAAAGAAAACACCTTTCCAAGAAATACCTTAAATTTCATATAAAGGAGACCCATTTGGTGCACCAAAAATTGCATAGTGCACCCATTTTATAGTGCACCAAATGGGTCTCCTTTATATGAAATTTGAGGTATTTCTTGGAAAATTATTGAAAGGCCTTAGTCATGTTTTGGGCCTAAATGTTAAAGGACAAGATGTTTTGAAGAAAGTCTCTACTAAAATGACAATTGTCCACACTCAAATAAAAAGCTTCCAAAAGTTACACTTTTCTCCCACATGACTATGTAGGAGTCTCCACATGTCAAAATCTCACATAGCCATGAGCTAGAGCTATCAAAGATGAGAAGCAGCGAGATGAGAGTATGTGGCAATAACATCAACAAAGGGACCTAGATGCATTAGAAAGAAAGTTAAAATGAGATCTAATCCTATAGTCCTTGTTCTCACATAAAGTTAAGATGTATGATCTTTATTTCTTATGGGGTCATGGGACCCATTGATTCATAAAGCAGTATAAAATAAGATCATATGATCTTGATCGTTGATTATGGGGAAATAAACGATGATCATCACATCTAAAGATTAAATCTTGACCATTAATTCTTCATAAGAGAATAGGAAATGTGTGGGTTAGTTTAAACAAGATATTTTAATCTTGACCATTGATTTGATATAAGCTAGATCAATGCTAAAAATTTAAAGATCAAGTAGCCGATGGAATAGGAAAAGCTAGAAATGGTACCAAATGTCCTCTATATAGCCAAAGAGGAATATGAGCCATTTTTTGAGAAAATTCCATGGTAACCAAAAATTGAATAGGCTAGGGTAGATACCAGGTATCCATAGGAACATCAAGATGTTAAAATCAAATACTTGTGGAATTATTAAAATTATTATTAGTGCCTACAAATAGAAATTTGACAATCTTTTTCCCTCTATCTTTGAAATTTAGAATTGTAATTGATGGTTGATGATTCTCGAGTGATTCAAGTTCTCTATGATTGTAAATGATGAATTTGTAATTGGCCAATAACCCTAACATGGGGCCTATATATGTATTTTTCTAAGTTAATAGAAAGGATTGTCAATTTGTTCTGCAATCTTTCCCCATTTAGCTGAGACTATTGAGTGAGAATCAGAAGGTTGTAGGGAGGGATCTAATGATGTCTAGTTATCTATTTTCCTTTCATTGTCTCTTAATTTTTGAGCTAACTTTGCATGTAGATTAGTTTCCAGCAATTGTAGGACAATTTCATGTGAAAGCGTTAATGGCTAGCTAATCAGAGAGTTGGTAAGTGTTAACAACTCAAGCAATCTAAGTGTTTTTTCATGTACAATTATTTTCTTTTCTTGGGATACATTGTATCTTACATGTGTATTGTGAAGCCAGAATTGAAGTCAGCTAAAAGGTTGTTGTTGGGAAAATTTGACTCGTTTAAAAGCCACTTAGTGCCATGAATGCTCAGTCTCTATTACAACCCCCTTGAATTCTCTAGTCTTAGACACATTTATTAGTAGGGGTAGTGTTAGTTGTAAATCTTGAACTTACTTGAGTTACTTATAGTTATGAGTAACTTGGTTAAATCCTCTTCTTATCTTATATTAAGAGCATAACCTTGCCCTTTGATCAATTAAAAATACATTTCATTGTACATTTTGGATGTATGGGTGTTGTACCCTTCAAATCAAGGATTAGTGACATCAAATTGCACTAAGTCAATATGTTGGCAATAGTTTGTTTCTCAACCCTTTCGGCATAAGACTCAAGATAAAACAGATTAAAGGAGAATGAAAAACTATTAACGAACAATTTTTGGTGGCTCTATTAGGGAGGATCTATATGAATATATGGTTATCAAATGATTTTTTTAAGGAGTAATCTTCATAGGATCTCTAGTATCTGAAGATTAATATTCCCCTATGTTTTAAATTATCCTATATGTTCAAGATTGGTGGCTTTGTATAATGACCATACCTAATGGTAAAAAGATGGTTAGGTCTAGGCGTGTTGCTTGACCCTATCCCTGAAGGCCTCTGTCAATGGAGTGACCTTTTGCTTCATCAGCTCATCAAAAGTACATCTCTTATATTGATAGTCTAGGACCTTGGCACCAAGTTTGTGTAAGGTACTATGAAGTAGGAGATGTAGCTGACTACAAGATATGGGAATTTATGTAGGATATGGAGGAAATAAAGAGAGAATTGGTAGCTAGAACTAATGCCCCTCCACTTGTATGTACCTGTGCTCCTATAGAAGAAGGAGAGCCTAAAACTCTTTGTGAAAAAGATGACACATATTTCAGCATCCACTTGAAAGGGGAAGTCTCAGCTTGGACCCAGACAAATGAAGAAATGGCCATGCTTAATGTGAAAACTAAGAAAGGGCCAATGCCTGAGCCTACTCTCAATAAACTCTATACAATGGATGACAAGGTTTTCCAAAAGATCTTGTTAAATTTTGTGAAGAGCCTTAGTAGAGAGGATGGCCCCAAACAGAGGAAGATATGGAATCACCTCTACAATTGATTCCATAAATTAAAAGAATTGAAAAGGTGTGAGAGTAAGATGTTGAAGCCAAAGAAACTAATGGTAGTTGAGCATGAAAAACTATTAGTGAAGTCACCTATTTATGTCCCAATTATTAGTGAAAAAGTGAACCCTCCTAATTATGAAGAAGGAGACAATAAGTCTTCATTAGATTCATCCAATGAATCAAATCTCAATTCAAGATAGTTATCATTCTATTATGAAGCATCCATCCCATCGGAGAGGTGAGACATCAATGGTAGTCAATAAGCTAGGCAAAGAGGAGCAACCCATGAGGGAATCCTACCAATGTGAGGAAGAATTTCAAAAAGAAAATGTAACATCATTCCCTAGTAAGTATCTCTCTCATGATCAAGTTTCAATTAAAGAAAGGTATCCTCAATTCATCTACTAGCATATGGAAGAATCAACTCTAAGGGTGGACACAACCATTCTTTATGTTGAGGAAGAATAGATTCCATGAAGATTATTTTCATCCCTCAGAATAGATGAGTCCTTTCAGAATGACCCAGGTATGGAACTAAAATTTGAAGAAAGGTTGTTGGTTTGTCAATATCCTTCTATGTATTATGTGACTGGTTTAAATTCTGGAAAAAATGATGATACATTGGAGGATGGAAATGATGAGAATAACAATGTATATGAGGATGATCTTATTCTCCAAAATAGTGTGGTTGAAAACCATCGAATAGCTAATCGTATCTTTGAAGAGATGTCATTTTTTTCCATGAACTATGAAGCTAACATCCATGAGGAGAAAATTAAGGGCCAAGACCTTTCTCACCATAGGAGACAAGTCACTTTTTTTTAGGTAGTCATGACTATCTTCCTTCTAGTATTGAAGACCATCATCAGAGAGGTATTTCTGGAAGTCCCATGGAAGATGAGGTGATCTACAATGAAGCATGGTTATTTGGACCCTAGTGGATATATAACCAACTCTTACATACATTCAATAAGATGATTAGAGTCATGTTTTTGCTATTAATAAGAGTCATGTCAAGAGGACAAAACCATTTATCAAGGAAGGGCTCCTATTTCTCACAAGCAATGAATAGCTTCATGTAAATACCTTGTGTCACTAGTTTTTACGATGGTATTCTTCTCATCTTTGTATATAGTTAGTTCTTAGGTGTGTGATTTAGTTTAGCTTATGTCTCTCCTTTCTTTATATCTTATCTTATTTCCTACTTTCGCAATTTATTTTTTTTCATACTTTGTCTATTTCTTTTCTTGTGTTTGACTGTCATACTTTCTCACCACTCAAATGCATAGGATCTCCATGTGCCACTTTAGACTCTATAATCCAATGAATATGTAGTGATCTTTTCTATTTGTGGTCTTTTTAGTAAAGGAAATGGGTAGCTTGTTGTGTGTGTTTCTTTCTTGTTTTGTTTTGTCGATGCTTTGTGTGAAACTTAGAGATATCTAGGTCCTTTCTTAGGAATTAGTATGCCTATGTCCCAAGGTCAAAGCTAGTTAATGGTGCACTTTAAGTCTCCCTAATTTTGAACTTCTAGCTTGGTCTCAAGTCAATGTTTTAAGTACATGTTGTAGTCTAGCTTTCCATTAGGGAGTTCCTTCTCTCATCTATCCCTCTATGTTTTCCTAAAGGGGAAATCAACCAATTTTATTGCTATCAATCAAGCTAGGTGATGTAGGATTGGGAGGGAAGGTATCATGCAATTCCTAGATGAGAGAAAAGTTGTTCTATTTCTAAGGTTCTAAATTCTATGGTCAAAGTGATCCCTCTTTGAAGATAGATTGCATTTGAAAGGAAATATCACACAATGTTCAGAATCAATGAAAAAAAAGAGCATCAGGATCAAAGCCAAAGTTCAAGATTTAGATCATGGGAGCGGATTGAAAGTGAATTCAATTCAATTGAATGCAAATGATACAATAAAATACACAACAATGGCGAAGAGATGCAGTCAAAGTTGATAAAGTGAGCATGGAAAATGAATCAATGATGTAGATTAAATCTATATGTCCATGTAGAAAGGTTGAAAAGATAAATGGCTTGAAGATTGGTACCTGAATGTTGGATGGAGCTCAAATTGATAGGTGATATTTAAATTTATATTTACATGAACCTATGTAGTAAGGTTATGTCTTAGAAAGATCTAACTATCCCCAGTAATCCTTAATTACTAGTTGCATATTTATTAATTATCATGGAGAAATGAGAGCCATTGATCTCCACTTAACCATAAAGGTATGGGCCTAGTCTGGCAATGCATCCTGATCATCGAACAAAATAATGATTGAATGGCCCTAGTCATGTTTTGGGCCTAAATGTTAAAGGATAATTTTTTGGAGAAAGTCTCCAAAATAATGACACTTGTCCACTCTCAAATCTAAAGCTACCCAAAGTTATGCTTTGTTCCCAAGTGATTGCACAAGAGGTTCCATGTGTCAAAAACTCAGGAAACTGTGAGCTAGAGTTGTTAGAGATGAGAAGAAACAAGATGGGGGCATGTGGCAATAACATCTAAAAAGGAACCTAGATTTCTCAGTAAACAAGTTAAAACAAGATCTAATCCTACGATCCTCGCTCTCTCATAAAGTCAAGAAGTGAAATCTTGATTTCCTACGGGGCCACAGGAGCCATTGATTCATGAAGCAGTATAAAAGTAGATCACATGATCATGATTGTCGATTGTGGGAAAATTAATGATGGTCATTGCATCTAAAGATTAAATCTTGACAGTGCATTCTTCATAAGAGAAAAGGAAATTCATGAGTAAGTTAAAGTAAAATGTTTTAATCTCAACTATATACTTGATATGAGCTAGATTGTTATTGAGAATTTAAAGATTGGGTAGATATTGGAATATGAAAAGCTAGAAATGGTGGCAAAGGTCTTCTAAGGAGCCAAACAGGAATATGAGCCATTTCTTGAGGAAATTCTATGGTAACTAGAAAGTGTAGAGGCTGGGATAGATGTCAGGTGTTTGTAGGAACATCAAGATGTTAAAATCAAATTCCTGGGGCATTATTAAAATGATTATTAGTGTCTACAAATGGAAATTTGATAGTTTTTTTCCCTCTATCTCTAAAATTTAGAATTGTAACTCATGACTAATGATTCTTGAGCAATTCAAGTGCTCTGTGATTGTAACTAATGAATCTATAACTAGACAAGAACCATAAGAGGGGGCCTATATATGTGTTTTCCTATGTTAACAAAGAGGATCAGCAATTTTTTTTGCAATATTTCCCCTTGTAGATGAGACTATTGAGTGAGAATCAAAGGTTATAGGGGGGGATCTGATGATGTCTAGTTATTTGCTTTCCTTTCATTGTCTCTTGTTTTTGAAGTGAAATTTTCATGTAGATTAGTTTCCATAAATTGTAGGAAAAGTGCATGTGAAATTGTTAATGGATAGCTAACAAAAGAGTTAGTAAGTGTTAACAGATCAAGCTAGACTTGAAGTGACTTGGAAGGTTTCTTGTTGGGCAACTTTGACTAGTCTAAGAGCCACATAGCACCTTGAATGCCTACTTTCCATTACACCCCCCT
Organism: Cupressus sempervirens; assembly: GCA_028749045.1. Lineage (NCBI taxonomy): Eukaryota > Viridiplantae > Streptophyta > Pinopsida > Cupressales > Cupressaceae > Cupressus > Cupressus sempervirens. Next base: position 293,825,738 of record CM053786.1, on the reverse strand, counting down.
TGCATTCTATAGTTTTAGATGCATTTAGGAATAGGAGTAGTGTGAACTGTAAATCCTAAACATGCCTAAGTTACTTATAGTTATGAGTAACTTGGTTAAATCCTCTTCTAATCTCATGTTAAGAGCATACCCTTGCCCTTTGATCAATTAGGGAAGTTGTATACAATTATGTACTTTTGCCCCACTTAGTATCGGAAACCACTAAAATTCCCATAAACAAGGTAAGAGTAGGTAAATATTTCTTTCACCCTTCAAAGAAATTAGAGCATCATAGTCCAAGTGACCAAAAATTATTAAGAATAATCTTTGAAAAAAAACACAAAACAATGCTTTCCTCTAGAAGGATGTGTTACCAAGCTAGAAACTACCAACTTGAAAGCTGATTTAAAAAAAGTAACTTTGAAGAACCACTATTTGACAAATGGAAGACCAACACATCATACAAGTTGTTGCAAAACACCATGTACTCAAAAATTATTTATATTTGAGCTAGTCTTAACTGAAGGAAATACATCAAACAACCCTTTAACAAATTTAACTAAATCAAATATAGAAAAGACTACTTAATAGACCATGAAAAAAACAATAAGAAATGTAGAACTAGAAGAGATGATTGAACTTGGGACTACACAACATCAATCATAAAACACATGTACTACTCCTCTTCTACACTAAAAGACCCTATCCACAACTCATCAATATAATGAAAGGCATGTCACCACACCAAAAAGATTGACTAAGAAGAGGAAAGGATAAAGAAACTCATAGTATGCTCCAAATAGGCCAAAGAGACTCAAGTATCAAGCATAAGTGGAGCATCAAAAATTAGTTCTATGAGGTCAAAAGAGAAATCAAAATAGTCTACAAGGAAAATGACCATCAAACGAAAACCACCATCAACACACTCCACAACCAGAGAGAACTCCAAATACATAATAGCTAAAAATTCTAGAAACACTAAGAAAGAAAGGTTAGAAGCCATAAGAAACCCTAAATAAGTGAGATAAAAATTCTACTTAGATATATAACAATACATGTTCACATATGACCAACATAAAATATGTTAACACAGAGGTCATAGAAACAAACCTCCAAACTAGAGCATCTAGACATCTAAGAACAAAGGAACTAAGATGATAGAAGTTATTGAATAAAGATCCTTCAACCATAGAAAACACCAAAGTCAAAAAAAACTACCAGACAAGAAAACACCCTAGAAGCACCAAATGGAAAAAAATCTAATATCCACCAAGTACTCCAAAGGGCAAAACAGACAACCAAGAGAAAATGGAAAATATGAGTAACACAAGCCTTAAAGACTTTTAAAGATCAAAAAAAGAAGCCTCCAAACTAGAGAATGTAGACATAATAATATGTTATTTAAACTCTACAATATTATTTTATAATAAAATTATTGTAATAATTTTATTAACATTTCAAATTTTGAACCTTGCTATTATATAAAGCTTAAGTAAGAACATTATTTTACTTATTTTTTTTTAATAATTCTTTTCATAAATAATTTAATTTTGTTATTTGTTAAAATTTTATCAATTATATTATATAATTTTTTTAAAAATTGAGTGGAACAATTGTATCGGATTCAAAACAAATTACTTCATCATGATGCATACAATGGAACCCAATTAATTTGCCATTTTTCCCATTTTATCATTTACCCCTTTTTCTCTATCAAACTTAACTATCACATGAAAAAGTCCTATAAATTATTTCTTTCCTCCCATCAATCACATCAAAATGTGACTCACGATTGAGCACAGTAGACTTTGTTGCATGAGTGACCAGCAAAAAAAAGAGACTCTTGATAAGTAGGAGATGATTTCCATAGTAATTCAAATTGTGATATTGCTATTTTGAGTCAAACTCATCAACCCATGTTCATGAGTAGTGATTCAACATGAATCCATCTCTCATGAGAATAAATGGAACACTTAACACTCATTGGATCTAGGTGATGCTCATAGGGGTGTAGCACTAGGACTTCCTGGGAGGTCACCCATCCCAGTACTACTCCAGCCTGAGCGTGCTTAACTATAGAGTTTCCTCCATGGTTAAATGCAAAGCTTGTAACCCAATTTGAAAAACCTTCACCAAGTGTTGTACCTTATGAACCATTCATTAGAAATCCCCTTAAGCTTATCAATCTATAAGTAGGAGATAATTTCCACACTAAGTCAAATTGTGATATTGCTATCAGGATTTAACTATGTGATTTTGAATCAAACTCATTAACCCATGTTTCATGAGTAGTGATTCAACATGAATCCACCTCTCATGAGAATAAATGGAACACTTAAAACTCATTGTATCTAGGTGATGCTCATAGCGGAGAAGTATTAGGACTTCTCGGGAGGTCACTCATCCCAGTACTACTCTAGCCTGAGTGTGCTTAACTATGAAGTTTCCTCCATGGTTAAACCCAAAGCTTGCAACCCAATTTGTAAAACCTTTACCAAGTGTTGTGCCTTATGAACCATTAATTATAAAGCTCCTTTATCTTATCAATTTATAAGTAGGAGATAATTTCCACAGTAAGTCAAATTGTGATATTGCTATCAGGATTTAACTGTGTGATTTTGAGTCAAACTCATTAACCCATGTTTCATGAATAGTGATTCAACATGAATCCATCTCTCATGAGAATAAATGGAACACTTAATAGTCATTGGATCTAGGTGATGCTCACAAGGGTGAAGCACTGGGACTTCCTGGGAGGTCACCAATCCCAGTACTACTCTAGCCTGAGTGCACTTAACTACGGAGTTTCCTCCCTGGTTAAACCCAAAGCTTGCAACCCTATTTGAAAAACCTTCATCAAGTGTTGTGCCTTATGAACCATTCATTAGAAAGCCCCTTAAGCTTATCAATTGATAAGTGTGAGATAATTTTCACAGTAAGTCAAATTGTGATATTGCTATCAGGATTTAACTATGTGATTTTGAGTCAAACTCATTAATCGATGTTTCATGAGTAGTGATTCAACATGAATTAATCTCTCATGAGAATAAACAGATCATTTAAAACTCATTGGATCTAGGTGATGCTCACAAGGGTGAAGCATTGAGACTTCCTGGGAGGTCACCCATCCTAGTACTACTCCAGCTTGAGCGCGCTTAACTACGGAGTTTCCACCATGGTTAAACCCAAAGCTTGCAACCCCATTTGCAAAACCTTCACGAAGAGTTGTGCCTTATGAACCATTCATTAGAAAGCCCCTTAAGCTTATCAATTGGGCCTGAAAGGATTTCATATGAGAACTTGGAGATGCAACCAGTGGGTTTAGCCAAAACAATATTGTAGGAGTCGGTAGCTTTGGAGTTGTTTATGGAGGAATTCTCAATGTCATTAGACCTATTGCTATTAAAGTTCTCAATCTAAATGATGAAAATGCTCTTCAAAGTTTTGAAAGGGAATGCAATGTGCTAAAAAGAGTCTAAAATCCTAATGTGATGAAAATCATTTCATCTTGTTCTAACTTTGATTTTAAAGTATTGGTTCTTCCATTTATGTAAAATGGAAGTTTGGATAGATGGTTATATCCCGAGGAAGGAGATTAATGGAAATTGAATTTGGCTGATCAATTAAAATTAGCAAAGGAGATAGCATAAGGAATGTAATATCTACATCATCATTGTTTTATGAAAGTCATTCATTGTGACCTAAAGCCTAGTAATGTGTTGTTAGACAATGATATGACTCCACATGTAGCAGACTTCAATATTACAAAGCTTTTATTTGAGAATTCAACAAATTTGTTGACTTCTACAAATGCACTGAAGGGATCTATTGGCTACTTTGCACCAGGTACAAAATCTTGCATATCAGGTTACCTTTGATTATGCTTTTATTTTATATTAGTATTTCATATGTAAATTAAGAATTAAAATTAGTAATGTTATACTCTAGAGTATTGGCCATTTTGCACTAATACAAAATTTTGCATATCAGATTACCTTTGATTGTTTTTATTTTATGTTACTATTTCATAAGTAAATTAAGAATTAAAATTAATAATATTATACTACAGAGTATGGAGTCAATGGAAAATTTTCAATAAAAGGAGATGTATATAGTTATGGAGTTTTACTTTTGGAATTATTGACAAGGAGGAGACCAACACATGCCATGTTTATTGAGAGAGAAGATATTAATCTATCAAAATGGACAAATATGCATTTTCCAAAAAAAATCAAAGAAGTGGTAGACAATCAACTACTAAAAGATGTTAATGAATCAAATGATGTGGCGGTAATAACATGTCTCACTGAATTTATGCAAGTGGGGTTGGTCTGCACAAGGGAGCTGCGACAACAACATCCAAGTATGATAGAAGTAGTTAGAAGACTAGAAAAATTAACAAGTGCTTTCCTTGGTACTCCAAATAGTTTTCATTTTCCAGTAAATATCTTACCTTTACTTGGGAGTACAAGTGGAGCAAACAATTGTAATTCAAGAAGTTCTCAGAATTGGTCTTTATCCACATCTTAGTTCTTTTAATCAAGCTGTTATAAAACATTAAATATTATAACCTTATTTTGCATTATATTGCTTTACACACTAAATCATTTTCAATAATTTGTGACATTCTTTATTTTACTTACCAATTGCTAATGCTTATTTCAAAGAAATTTTATGTCATTAATCACACAACTAGAAGTATTATGCAAATTAATTTATTCTACAAATCTAAAATTCTTGATTGCAAAGCAAGGTGGAAGATTAGATTTAAGCACATGTACAAAATCATAAGCTGATATCTTTGTTCTATTAACATGATGGGCATGGTTTCATTCCCTTGGAGAAATTGTGTGAGAAGCAATCTTAGATAATTTTTTTGGTAGAGTAACAATAATTGCTTTCAAGGTTCTTGAACATCAACTATCTCCTCCACCATATAAACTTCCTCTCCGATCTCCTGAATCAATAACACATAGTGGCTGACATGTCAAAACATACCATAGCCATGGCCATGTCTTGTAAGACACTTTTTGGGTATATATTTTTGTGGGCTTTCCCAGCCTGACACGTTCTTAAACAACACACACAAATGTCTAACTTCAAAATTAGACATTCTCTATAATCATTACATTACCTCCAAAAACATGATTCCCAAAAGATACGGTTCTTACAGTATTTCCATTATTTATTGGTTATATATCCTCCCACTCGTATAGCCCATGAGACCACATCTTTCACACAACCATTTGATCAAGGATTTGATGCACATCCTTCATGCCCCTACATTTAAAATACACAACTTCTTGCTCAGAAAAGCAATCCTCATTTATGTTACATTCATTCAATATCATTACTGACATGTTTACTTACGTTGTTATGAACAACTTCTCCCATTCTTCAAAGCTTTCGAACTACATGACTTGGTGAAAAATAATCCAAATTGAGCACATTTGGCTTAAAACCTACTTATTCAATTTTTAAAAATTGGGTCAAGGTCTTTTATCGTTAGCTGTAATAATATTAATCAATCTAGGAGAACACGTCATTGTTCAGTCACTATCTTCAATGACATCTCCAAACAATCACACTTTGAGTATAATGAGAAAAACTTGTAATCTAATTAATATCAGAAGTAAATTAAGATGGAATGATTTGAGTTTGAACTTGTTTATCTTTTGCATGACCTTTGAACTAGTGGCGATTCTGCAAGAGAAAAATTTACTGGGATAATTCCAAATGGTTAAGATACTCAGTTTGAAGGGGCTATTTCAATCAAATCTTCTTGAATAGTGTTTTGATATTCTCAGTAATGAACTGAACAGTGAACAAATTTGGTCAAATAACACAGACTTTGGCATCGATTGTTTATGAGTGATAATTCATTACTTCTTGTCAATATGAACATAATTTTTAATTAACCAGATATGGGATTTAGAGTGAGAATGTATTTGGTACTTGACACCATCCTTGAATAAAAAAAATTCCCTTTAATAGAATGGAATTAAAATATTTTTAAATTTTAGTTGGAGCATCTCAAATAGAGCAAGAATTCCTTCTTGCGTGAGTACTAAACTCATGCAAGAAGTCCCAAAGCACATTTTATAATGTATGGCATACAAATTTTATAATGCATGGCTTACAAATAAGAGGTACAAATACAACTTCCTTTATACTTGATTATGCTACCAGTTATTTACTTGAATTCTTATTGAACAACACTATAAAGGCCCATCTTACTATTTATAAATCAATGATAGGAATCTACAACCCTATGAAATATGATAGTTTCTCTTGGATCTTAGGTATTTGTAAGGTTCTTTTTGAATCTATCATGTAATAGAATTTAATTTAAGTATTTTGTTTCTTTTACTCCTAAACAAGTTTAGATGATATAACATAAAGTTAATGTTGTCTAAGAATGAGCAAAAATTACTTTACATGTAACCAATATTTCTTCCAATATTTTCTATATATTGAGATCTCCTAAAAAAATATTGCATCAAATCTTTACATAAACAACCTAAATAGAAATTTTAGTAAACATTAAAATGTTTGTTGGACACTTATGAAAATCATAGGTATTGTTAAGACAATGTATAGTGAACATCATGAATCGAAACATAATATTTTATTTTTCATCATCTCAAAATTTAATACGTTGATAATCAAATGGAAGATCAAGTATTTTAATTAAAAATGATGATTTAATATGGTTTAAAAAATAATAATTGTTGGAAGATGAAGCTTAAACAACATGTTTTTCTTTTATGGTATATTTTATGATATCTCTATATTAGTGGGCTTCATGTTGAAGTATCATATTTCTTGCATACTTTTATTGCATGAGTAAAATAATGACTTGAACATAGATGCTCTTCTCTATCTTATTTTTTGTACATATGGATACTTTTATGTACTAAAGTTGGGTGGTTCACTTCATGTTACAAGTTGAATGGAAATGCCATGATTTATTGTAGGACATGATACTTTTAAAATATTTCTTAAACTGATTATTACTTGTATTTAATTACATTTATATTTAGTGGTGAATGATCTTATGAGTGCTACTTGCTTTAATTGAAATAATTAGCTCACAAAATCATTTCTACACCTTGCTAAGTATAATTAGTTAGCCGAGAGGGCTTTTCCAATATCATAAGAGACTTCCCAAATCCTTGCAACGCAAATTTTTAGTGTATTTCATGATTCTTTAAAATTTAAAACACAAATTTTCAATGAATTTTGTTATTTTTAAAAATTTAATTATGAATGAAATAAACTATTACATGTGGATAATATGATATAATAATTGATTATGGTTCTTGGGTGTATTGGGTCAGTTACATACGAGGAAGTTAAATTGACATTACCAAATCTTGTGAAGGTGATGCATAGATTGAGTTGGAGACTTAGAAACTCTTGAAAAAGGAATTAGAGAACATAATCACTAGATTGCTTTTTTTTCCTGTCAATATTTTTTAATTGAAGCTTTGCTAATCACATTGTTATATGGTTGTGTTTCACTAAAATATGTTCTACAATATATCTACGTAGATTCTATATATAGTTTTAAATTGTAGGTTTATGGGTTAAGATATAAGATAAATTATAATAACATTATGGCTAATTATAGGTTTGATTTCATAATTTTTTTAAATTGAGATTTTGATTGATTTTAAGAAAACAAGGTGATGAGAGATTGTCATACATTTTTCATTGCAAGGCATGTAAAATGCTTATCCAGTGTGTATCTCCAAAGAAAACCTTAAAAAAGAAAATCCCCTATGGCCTCTTACACACAGGAAACATAATTGCAAAAGAAATTTGTATGCGAATTGGGATCTAATTAAAATTTGAGTAAAAAGTACTTATTCCATGAATGTCAAACAAAAATTTTAAGCATATACTGCTAGTGTTTTCAACTTCTAGAAAGGATTCATTTTTTAAAGCAAAATTTGACCGAAATTTGAAATAGTTGTATGAAAGAAGACCGTTGGAATGGAAATTATGTCTATTTTAGATGTCATCTCATTATTGGGAATTGCAAAAAATCTTTATAGTTTTCTAGCAACCCATCTAAAGGCTGCTAAAACTTGTCAAAACTTAAATTTTTTGGATTACTTTTATTTCGTTAAGTTGAAAGAAGCTATACAAAATTCCCAAAAAAATTAAGCCTTTTTCCTTAAAGTTTGAATGGAATCCATCAAACTTATGTGCTCCCTAGAAATACATTATCTTTCTTAAATAGGATAGAAAAATGAATTTTCTACTTTATCAGTTTAAAATATGCTTTTACTATGGCACAAGGCCCTCCCTAGCATTAATAAACTAGACATATATATCTCTCCCATTTTCTCTTGAAATTGTACTATTTATTTATATTTCAATAATTTTTTTTTTTACAATATCAACAACATTTCATTAGTTATTTCCCTCCAAATTCACATATGATTAAAAATTAGATCACATGTAGCAACCTTTAATATTTATTTTAGATGTGAAGATATCCAAATAAACTCATACTTGTAAGAAAAATAAAGCATTGATGTGAGACACAGATCTCGTCACACGTGCTTAGAGAGTTTTCTTTGTATTCTAAATACCCTCTGACTAAGGTGGCACCATTTATATGAGTTTTAATAATTCATTCATGTTTAATGAATTATCCAACACTTAGTCCCCTTTTTAGATATCTGATCTCTTTTTTAAATACAAAATTACTCAGTCACCTTTTTAGATATCTGATCTCTTTTTTAAATACAAAATTACTCCCAATTCTTAGAAGGTATCCATACTTTCCTCTCCTTAATGCACCATATTGTAGTATGCATTAAGTTTCTTAACACAAAATTTGTCTTGAATCATATTTGAAACAATAATTTTGAATCAGCCTATTATCTTAAACAATTAAGCTGGTTATTCATAGCAATATTGTGTGAAAATTAACACTATTGTAGTTATTAATTATTGATTTTCTATTATAAATGATTATTAAACTGTTGGAAACAAATTCACAGCTAATATCAAAAAATAACACAATTGTAACTTCACCAATAAAATAAGGAAAGAAATTCACCACACAAAGAACACAATATTTTTTAGACAAATCATCCATGGAAAAACCCCTAAGGGAAAACTAGTTCTACAGATGGAAATATATTAACTTCAACAAACAAAGAGATACAAAATTCCTTGCCTCTTACTAGCAGAATTAAAATAACTTCTTGATTTCTCATGCTAATATTCCTCACTGCTATCCCCAACACTATTATTTTTCCCTTGCTAATGCTACAAGGCTATTTTCTATTACTACAAACTCATTTGCTAACACTAAAAATGCTACTACAACTGTGTTCCTTTGTGTTCACCCGTTATGTTTCTTTGTTCACTTGTTCCCCAAATGCCTCCCTTGACCCCCCTTTTATACTACCTAACCAAGAAGTTTCTAGTTTTCTTCTTGATCAAGACAACCTAAACAAGAAGTTTCGAGTTGCTTCTTGATAACAACCCATCCAAGAAGTTTCTAGTTGCTTTTTTATCACAACCTAACTAATAGGTTACTAGTTGCTTCTAGAAGGAGCTAATTAATTAACAAATATTTGCTAATTAGTCACATATGGATGAACAACTATCCAAGCTAGCTAAAACTAATACTCCCTCCTGGCAAGGAAGCTATTCTGCATGACACCCAAATTACCTCTAAAGATGATGAATTTAGCCTTCCCCAATGGCTTTGTCAGAATGTTTGCTACTTGCTCCTCTATAGGTATGTACTATAGGTGGACAACCCCCATTGTACACAATCTTTGATGATGTGATATCTGATGTCTATATGTTTCGACCTATCATGAAACATTGGATTCTCAAACAACTTGATGTAACTTTGATTGTCAAAGTGTATCACAATAGTCTCAACCTTCTAAGCAAAAAAGGCTACTAAAAACTTGCAAATCCATATAGCTTCACATGTTTCCATGCTAGCTACTATGTATTCTACTTCTACTAAACTGGGAGCCACAAATTTATGCTTCCTACTGAACCAAGATACAACTCCTAATCCCAAACTGAAACAACACCCTAAAGTGCTCATTTTGTCTGTTGTACTTCCTACCCAATCTACATCAGTATAGCCCATCAACCTGATACATTCACCTCAAGCATATCTAATCCCATACTCAATTGTACCACACAAGCAACACAATACATGCTTGGCCACTATTCAATGCATTCTCTTTTGGTCAACCTTGAACTAACTAAGATAGTTGTCTACAAATGTTATATCTAGCCTAGCGTTGACCAAATACATAAGTGAACCAATCAATTGTCTCTATAAGGTGGGATCTATATCCTTCTCCTTATATGTATATACCTTGAACTTCAATTCATGATCATGGGTGTAGACATGGCTTTGCAATCCTCCATATCGAATCTCTTCAAGATTTGAATGCAATATTTCCCTTGAGCAAGGAAAATCTCTTCACCTGTTTGCCACACCTCCATGCGTAGGAAGTAGTGCATAAGTCCTAATTCCTTCATCTCAAACTCTTCTATAAGGTCCCCCTTGTAGTCCTCTATGATCCCTAGTGAAACAATAAGAAATAATTCATCCACATAAACATTAAGAATGAGGATCTCATCACCAACCATCAAGTAGTAGAGGTTAGCATCCACTTCACTCTTCACAAAGCCTATTTCCTCCAAGTATGTATCAATGCACTCATACCATGATCAAGGAGCTTGCTTGAGTCTATATAATGCTCTCTTTAATCTACTCACATTGGTCTCTTTCTTGTGTGCTACAAAGCCTTATGGTTTCTCTATGTATACCTCCTCCTTTAACTCACCTTTAAGGAATTCTATCTTGAAATCCATTTGTTTAATTTTTCATACCATTTGTGTTGCAAATGAGATCACAACTCATATAGAATTATACTTATCCAATGGAGAAAATGTCTCCTCGTAGTCTATTTCCCCCTTCTAAGAGAACCCATTGGCCATGAAACTTACCTTGTATTTCTCAATGCTACATTAGCACTGCGCTTTATCTTATAGATCTAGCAAGATTCAACAACTGCCCTATCTATTGGACTATGCACCACCTCCCACACATCACTCTGCGTTATTGAGGTATACTCCTCAACTATAGCATCTCACCATACTTGATGCTCTTTAGCCTCCTGATGGATGGAAAGTTCACTATCTACCAACAGACTAACTAGTACCACATAGTCATAGAACCTGGCTAGTTGTCTCCACTGTCTAGTACTCCTCCTAGGAGCTCCCACAAAATCTTGAGTATCCCTTTGTCTCTCTTGAACCTCATGGTTCCTACTTCCAATAGTAGAGGATGAAATATCAACCTCTAAGTCTTCTAGATGTATTTCCTATTGCACCTATTGCTCCATGATCTATGAATCTTCACCACTTGATTCTACACTTATACTAGTAACTATACTTTTGCTTTGTTACCCTTGACTAGGCCTTGGAGCTTTTGTTCACTAGTTACTCTACTCATCTACTAGAAAATCTCTAGACCTTCTAAATGCCTTGTCCTCCATGAACATAACATCATGTTTGACAATACTTCTTCTGGTCCTAGGGATAAAAATCCTATATGCCTTTTAGGTTTCATTGTACCCAAAAAAGTACCTCCTCTTTGTAGTCTAATCTAACTTGGTATGTGTATCACCTGGAATATGAAAATATGCCAAACTCCCTAATATTTTGTAATGACTAACATAAGACCTCTTATTTGTGAAATCTTCTTCTAGTGTCATCTTCCCTAAAACCTTTTGTGGAACAATATTTTAAATGTAGACTATCATATTACATGCCGTTGCCCATAAATAGTGGGGCATATCTTGGTCATGTAGCATAGCTCTTTTCGCCTCTAATATAGAATGATTTTTTCTCTCAACAACTCCATTCTACTATGGATTGTAAGGAATAGTCCACTCTCTCTTGATTCCTTCCTTGGTACAAAACTCTTGGAAGTTATTTCCTTTTTACTCACCTCCATTACTTGACCAAAGAACCTTTATCTTCCTTCCTATCGAGTTCTTCACAAGAGCCTTGAACTCTTGGAACCAATTGAAAACCTCATCTTGGTCTTCAAGAAGTATATCTAGGTATTCTTAAAGAAATCATCTATAAAAGTAGCATAGTACTCATATATTTTGATAGAATTTGTTGACATCGATTCACATACATCTAAATGTATTAGATCAAGAACACCTTGAGGTTTGGTGTCACTCCTTATAAAACATGCTTTTACAAACTTCCCCAACACACATCCCTTACATACATCATCATTCTTTTTTACCACTTCTAGAACACTTGTCACCATCTCATGAAGTAATTTGAGTGCTCTATGATGAATATGGTCCATCCTCCTATGCCATAGCTCTCCAAGATCTCTAGGATTACAATTACTCATGAGTGTCTTAGGAGTATCAAATTTCAACTTGTAAAGGCGACCACTCCTATGAGTGATTTCCTATCCTTGTGCTTAATCAACACATGTTCCCCCTTAAAGAGTACATTATACCCACTATCCTGAAGAAAAAATACATAAATCAAATTCATACCTAAGCCTAGCACATGCAATACATCATGAACACGAATTATTTGTCCATTCTCCCTCTAAAACTTAATAGTCCCATTCCCGAATAGGTTGAGTTTGGATAAGTTTCCCATAGAATCTGGATATTGGTGTTCTCCTCGTTATAATTGGAGAAGTACTCTCTAACTCCTGTCATATGGAATAATGCCACACTATCTATATACCAGATAGTCTGTGAGGTTGAGTTTAGCATACAAGGTATAAGTAAAAAGTCATCTTCCAATCTCCTAGAGAGTTCTTCTACACTTGCTAAAGCTACCACCTACTTCTTTTCCTTCTTCCTTTTTGGGAAACCATTGAGATAGTGACCATACTCATGACATCCAAAGCACTTGACCTTAGAAAGGTCATTTTTCTTCTTCACACTTTGTGAATTTCATCCTTTACTAGATCCCTTCTTTTCCTTCCCTTTCCCTATTAGGGTGAGTTTCTCCTGTTCCACCTCACTTTTATGACTCTTGTTGGCCCCATTGAAAAGACTTAGTCTAAAATCCTCCTAAGTGAAATTAGTCCATAGTTGATCCCAAGTTGGTAAGGTATCTCGTCCATTGACAACTTGAGCAAAGATACTCCATTGTTTAGTAAACCCATTTACGGCTATTCTTACGAGCTCATCATCACTTGGGAAATCTCTAATAGCTGCTAACTTGTCCTTGACAAGTCTAAGCCTAGTGAGGTAATTTGTAACATCTTCTCCCTCGTTCATCTAGGTATTCTTCAACTTCTCTTTGAGAATCATCTTCCGTGATAAAAGTACAAAGTTGTGTCACCTTTCACACTGACTTATTAGAATGACTAAATTTTAATATTTTTATGTAAAAATCCTTTTTTTTCAAATATATGATCTAGATAAATTAATTCTAGCTAAGTTATGTATGGTCTCACACTTTTCCAATTGGAAATATCCATTGAATGCAAGTTTTATACTAGTTTGTATCCAATTACTAAAGAAATTAAATTATTTCAAAAAAATGACATTTCAATAAGTCTTACTATTTTTTATGAATTTTCTTACTAACATATAAATGCCATTTTATAGATCCCAAACTCAAGAATATTCTCATATAGAGTTTATCATGTTTTAATTAGATATAGCATATTGTAATTAAAAAATTCTAGAGCACATATTTTAATACTCGAAAAGATGTCAATTTTGAGAAAGAAAAAAATATTTAATCATATCAAAAGATTTTTAAAATTGTATTATGTTTTAGAGGAGAGAGTACTATTCTAGATTGTATAATTTTTCTTTTGGCTATAATAGATTTGTTTTGAAAAATGTGGTGGGAGATGAAAACTATTGATTTCAGGCAAGTTGAAATTTGAATCACTATAAAAGAGAAAAAATTGGTCTAAAGCCAATTTTTATTTTTGATTATTCTAGCTACATATATTATCTACAACATGGTATGAGATCAAAGAGAAATAATTTTATTTCCATATAATTTTGCGGTGGCAATTAGACACCTAATTTTCAGCATTTTCAACAACTAAAAAATTACCTATAAAAATTAGGAAAATACATCAATTCTTATTCCAAATAATTATTGAAAAATGTAATCCTAAAATTATTCAATTTCTACATATTTCATTAGTTTAGTTCATTTTCAAATTCTAAATAATAATACCTGTATTATGTCATTAAAGTTGAACAGTTATACTTTTGCTAGCCTTTTGCTTTACAAAAGGGTGACATAGGTTTGTGCTGTTAGCCTCTTATTGGTAGTAGCATTCTGGTACAGATTCATAATGGCATCACACATCTTCTTTTCCATGTCTACCTCTAAGTTATGTGGAACAATATGATCGTTTACACCATCAAGGATAATCCTCCTTGCCTTGGCATCATCCTTCTTATATGCTGCAACATGTGTCACATTCATTAGTACAAGTACAACACTGATAACATAATCCTTGATACCATTCTCTTCCAACAATAAATAAATTTTGGCCTTCTAGACACCAAATTCAAGGCACCATCCAATCTATCCTGATATCTCAAACCAGCTGAAGCCATGTCAAGGGATTTAAGGCAATAATAATTCTAAAGAGATCGATATTGAATTTCTTTCCTAGGGAAAAGCTTTTCTACCGTTAATAGTGTTGTTATACCATGTGAACATTAACACTATTGTAGTAATTAATTATTAGTCTCCTATTGTAAATGATTATTAAACTTAGCTAGAAATAGATTCACAATTAATATTGAAAAGTAACACAATTGCAACTTCACCAATATAATAAGGAAATAAATTCACAACACAAAGAACACAATATTTTTAGAAAAATTATCCCTAGAAAAACCCCTAAGGAAAAACCAATTCTACAGATGGAAGTATATTAGCTTCAACAAATCAAGAGATACAAAATTCCTTTCTCCTCACTGGCAAAATTTAGACAACCTCCTAATTTCTCACACTGATATTCCCCACCGCTATCCCCAACGCTCTCACCGTGCCCTTGCTAACACTGCAAGACTATTTTCTATCACTGCAAACTCAATTTCCAACACTACAAATGCTACTACGACTATGTTCCTCTATGTTCACCTATTTTATTCCTCTATTCACCTATTCTCCAAATGCCTCCCTTGACGCCCCTTTTTATACTACCTAACCAAGAGGTTTCTGGTTGCTTCTTGATCAAGACAACCTAACCAAGAAGTTTCTAGCTGCTTCTTGATTACAACCTAACCAATAGGTTACTAGTTGCTTTTAGAAGGAGCCAATTAATTAACAAATATTTTCTAATTAATCACATATGGACAAATAGATGTCCAAGCTACCTAAAACTAACATATTGAATGCCTACATTTGGATTTTCCCAAAGCAATACCTTCAATAATAATAAAATTTATGACCCCCAAAGAGATTGTGTTTTTTTTTTCCATAGAATATTAAAAATCTATGATCATAGTAGTGATGTACTTCAATTGAGGAAGGAATACATAATAAACTAGGTTAAATTTTATAAATTGTGATGATTAATTATTAACTATAGTTTAAATTGTACAATATGTTATTGAAAAGATAAGTTAGGTTAAAATGTATAATATATAGTTAGACTGATAATATTTCCTAGACAAAATTGTAATTTTTTATTAGTCCATTTTCTTAATTTTATATATTTTTATTTGAAACAATAATTTTGTATGACTCTATTAGCTTAATCAATTAAAAAAATAAACTTCTAAAAGTTATCATTATTCACAATGAAATGAAAATATGAGTGTTGGCCTTACAAACTATAGATGTAAGAATCACTACTATTTTAGCTCAAAATTCAAGGTATTTTTTTAAAGTATATTAGAATTTAGAGTAATATTCTCCATTTCTAAAGTAAAAATATAAAATATAATAATAGGAGAGAATGACAATGCCACCAAAGTATTGAAAATTGTGATTTTATAAATATAAATCCTATAAAAAATCATGATTTAACAAACACAAGATTGGTGTCATTCAATTAGGGAAGTAATACATAAGATGCAAAAAGTCTAGAAAAAAAAAGAACCTCAAAGGAATGATGATATAGTCAACTCTCATAACTATTACATATTACAATTATATGGAGAGAAAATATAGATTAACAATTTGTTTTTTCAACACATGTTGTTATTAAAGTATACTACAAAATATGCATCCAAGACAAAGAAAAGTTCTAAGACCTACCATCAAATGTTGACAAGGTTGGAAAATATTGAGAACCCTAATGACTTTGTATCCAAATTTTACAGAAAGATTTTAACTAAAACTATTATTGAATGAGATGTTGGATCTTAGGAAACATGTCAAATGCTCCTTGAACTTTCCATGGTGAAGTAGAGTAGAAGGTTTGATTTGATTATGTAAAAATAGGTTTTAAAATACCCAAAACTTTTAACAAAGTATCAGAGAAATGGAAACATAAAAGTTCAAAAAACAAAAGGACTTTGAGACCACAAAGAAAAAGCCATAGAAATAGGAGGCCAAAGTATAGCTATGCATAAGAAGATAGAAAAAGGACAACACCCAAACATCTACAGGGTCTTCAATAAGTCCACAACTTGATTTTCTAGAATATTCATCTTTTCTGCACAAGCTTTCATATCATCCAACTTTTTGGCTTCCACTCTTTTAATCTTCTTGGAATTGACCCTTGTACATTTTCTTGGGCCCTAGTCCTCATTCACAATAAGGGAGTATTTTCCTTTACTCTATTCCATGTTTTTTAGTAGGGTATTGAAATAATCAGCCACGGTCTTCAAAATAGTGTAATTTTGATCTGCCAAATTCTTGACTATATTTTTCATGTTATTCACTCGAGCAACTAGACCATCCATCCTTTTCTCCATCTCTTTGCTTGACTTGTCAATTTTTGGCACATGCTTCATCAAGTTTTTTACCTCTTTCTCATTTCAGATAGCCTATCAATGTCCTAACCCAATGTACACTCCCCCATTGCCATCTTGTTAAGCTGATCAAAGTCCATTGATATATCTTGTATTTTTTATTTAATCATGCCAATATCATTCATAATTGATCCTAGGTTGCCCACAATACCCTTTAGGAACCCCTATTCAGCCTCTTCCCTTTTATCAAAGTAGTCCTCCTACTCCTTCTATTTGTTTCTATCTAGGTCCACCTCCTTGAGATCATTGTCATCCCGTACATCTTGAGAAACCACATGTTTTCCTTTTCTTTCCATCCTTGTAATTAAGGGTTCATCATCAGAGGGGATGGAATCCCTTTCTACAACATTTTACCTATTTCTTGAGACCTTTCCCAAGGTTCCTCTCTTCTGAAACCCCTTCCTCTGCTCCTCCTCATAATCATTTTCTTGATCCAATTCACTCTCCTTACCCTTCCTTTTCTTCTTGGAAGAGATTCTCATATCCCATTTCTTGTTCTTCTTTAAATCACTCCCATCCACATCATCCTCGGTATCCATATCAAATTTCTCCTTAGAATCACTACCCTTAGTCTCATAATAAAGAAATTTCTTGCTCTAATTGGGCCTATCCACCTTTTTTGACTTCAATAGGTTCATTATTAAAACCATTAACCCTCATGGCATGCATGATCTCCCTTAGGATAATTTTAAAAGGCAAGAGTAGAATTACCTAGAGATTTTCTAAGGTAAAAAGGAAAATTAACCAACATGAAATGGTGACCATAAATCTTGGTGAAGTTACCATCTAAAGTAAGATACTCAATAATCAAAAAAATCACAAATCTCCAAGGGTGCGAAATGGAACTAGAGCTAAAGAATGAATTACCTATTTTCACTAGTTTGTTATGTTCCTTTGTTGAATCCACAAACTCATCAACCACCTAATCTAAAAGGTTTATGTCTTGATAAAAGTTGATAGCCTCCATATCTAGCCCTGTGGCTATAGCTATGATGTCTTCAAAGACCTCCATTCTTTGATTCCCACCAAAACACTCCCATCTTTCCATGTCTTTATGAAATACTAGGTTATAGCTGGGTTGCTTCCTTTCCATTTGTCCATAAAAATAGTAAAATCCCCTTGCTCTAGAATGTCCCAGATTTCCTTCTTCTTCCTCCACTCTTTAAAAATTTCCAATTCAATTCTTTTTCTCTTTCCTCCCATCTTCTTGTCTCTAATGTGAAGTTTCTTTCTTCTCAGAAAAACCCTCTACACTAGAAAACTATGGTCGATATCAGAGCCAAGGAGATTAATGGGAAAAAAGACCCACAATTTGTGTGGCATTGATTGGTAATAAACTATCCATCTCATAATAGCCCACCACTTCCCAATTCTATCCATATAATAATTACTCTTTTGTAGCATATTCATCATTACTGAAACACTTTTTCTTACTTCTAGCTTTGTCATGCTCAATCAATAAACACCCCTCAATAGGCATGATATCATTGTGGTTCCATATTAACTTTTCGTAACTCTTGCATGCCACATTAGCTACCCAATTAGCAACTTGGTTCATTTCTCTATAGTTGTGAGTGACAACACAAATTTCTAAGGAATTGATAACCTTAATGACCTTACCTATAATAATATTCATAGTCCAAGAAGGAATGGTAACTTTCTTAAGACAATTAATTATTTTAAGGGAGTCCCCCTCAAGCCATATCTTATTCAAATTCAAACTTTTAGCATAGTTAAGATCATATAGAGTTGTACTAGCTTCTGTCACATGGTTTGTTTGAGCTCCAATAGGAATGGCCATTCCACCTAGTCTATCCCCATTCATATTCCTAATGATGATACCACAACTAACAATTCTTAGGTTTCCCTCCGAGGCCCCATCAAAATTTATCTTCTGCCAGTCCATTAGGGGACAATCCCATCTAGCTAGATCCCTAAAGTTAGGACCACTTTGCACTGAACTGATACCACTTAAATTCCAATTCTTAAGCATTGATTCTTCCCAATCATTTTGAGGTTGGTGTCCTTTTTCATAGGATTTGATATTCTTAGTCACCAGATACATAAACTTGCAAAATACCTAATCTAGATTAGATTCTAAACCCCTAAATACCCTATCATTATGTTCCTTCCATATGTGCCAACAAAGGAGCAAGTGAATAAAATCCCACAATCTCATAAACAAGGTGTTAGTAGAGGGAGCTTTCCAACCATTGAAAATATCTTGAATTGTAGCAAGGAAAACCCAAGTAATATTCAATAGACCACAAACCTTTTTACATAACCTTCTACAATAAGAACAATGAATAGTCATATGGTTAACGATTTCAACATTATTTTTATGGAGATAACATCTATTAACTATGTTGAATGCTCTCTTCAATAAGTTATTCATAGTCAAAAAAAATTCCTATAGAAGGATCCAAAAAAATATGTTAACTTTGGGTGTCATACCTTTAAACCAAGCTTTAGCCCAACAGGGCTCATGATACTCTTCAAAAGCCTTAGCATACACCAAGGATATAGAAAAAAACCTATTTAAATTATATTTCCATATCAGAGCATCCTCCTCATGGCTTAAAAAGACAACATTTAGAATTTTGTTGAGGTCATTCAGGTTTCTATCCACTCTCTTGAGCTCCACCCAAATATTCTCCTCCCAATAGTCTTCAACAAAAATCTCGAAGAGATTCTTACATTGTTCCATAAGACCATTCCATCTTTGATCAACATCGAGGGGGTCATCAAGAATCCAAATATCATCCCAAAAAGAAATAGTCCTCCTATTTCCCACCTTCCATCTGACCCCTTTCTTAATAATCAATTTTTTTTTAGCATGTTTTCAAATCCTTGAACCCCCTTGAGTAGTCTTATTGTTTAGAAAATGATGAAGATCTTGATTCTCCCTATTATATTTATCTTTCTAGATATCACACCATCCACCTTCCTCTTTATGCCATCTCCATAACAACTTAGCAAGAAAATAATCGTTCATTATGGTAAGTCTTCTATGACAAAGGCCACCTTTATTAAAAGGCATATAAACTATCTTCGAAGCAATTAGGGGTAGTCTTTTCTATTCTTCCATAACCATCCATAAGAAAAGATTCTAAAAAATTTCAATTGTCATAGAAAACTTTTTAGGGATCTTAAATCACTCAAGGCATGCAGTGAACCATTCTATAATATGGATTTGAGGACAATAACCTTACCATCCTGACTAAGGAGGGAGCCTTTCCAACCTGCTAACTTCAAATGAATTTTATCAATCAATGAACTCCAAAAGATCTCAAGTGGGTCCATACAAAGGGTTAAACCTAGATAAGAGCCTAGTAAGGAGCCAATCTCACATCTAATCATTATTTTAATTTTATTCTATCTATTATCATTAACATTAATGAAATATATCACACTTTTTTTCTAGTTTATAGTTTGAGCAGATGCTTACCCATAATCCTTCAAAGAATTCTTTATGTTTCTAGCATTTCTAACTAAAGCTTCTCCCATCACTATTGAATCATCGACAAATTTTTGATGAGAAAAAAATAGCTCTTTAGAAGAGGATTTGAGACCAACAAAATCCCACATAGACACCATTTTTTCCACAAACCAACCCATAGATTCAACCATAAGAATGAAAAGGATAGCTGAAAGTGGATCCCCTTGTCTCAAACGACAAGAAGCCAAAAAAGGAGTTGGCAAACCATTTACCAACATCAAGAAAGAAGCAAAAGAAACTAGCATAAGGACCAGGTCCCTAAATCTTTTATTAAAACCAAAAGATTCTTTCCCTCTTTGCAAAAAGGCCCAATCCACCCTATCATAACCTTTCAAGAGATCAAGCTTAAGGAGGAAGCCCTCTTTCTTGGATAAGGTAAGGGAGTGAATATTTTCATGCACTAATATAATAGAATCCAAGATCTACCTAGCAGGATTAAACCCATTCTGCTACCTAGATATCAAATTAGGAAGAAGAGACAAAATTCTAAGAGTTAGAACTTTAGATATAAATTTATAAAAGGAATTACAAAGACTGATTAGATGAAACTTGTCCATGCTATCAACACCCATCTTTTTTGGAATCAAAGCAAGGAAGGTACCATTCAATTCTTTTAGAATTTTCCTAGAGCCAAAGAACTCCTTAACCCCATTACAAACATCTTCATAGATGATATACCAATACTTATGGATAAACAAGAATGGAAATCCATCTAGCTTTGGAGCCTTGTCTCCATCAAAGGAGAAAACAACCTTTGTCATTTCTTCATTAGATGGAATAGAAGTGAGAAATTTATTTTGATCCTCAAATATATAGCTTGGTATACATTCTAGAAACATATTCTACTTATCCTTATCCAAATCAGGATCACGCTGCAATAAATTCCTAAAAAAATCCATGGTTTCCCTTTTTATAATCCCCTCATCCTCTGTAGTACCTCCATTAACATTGAGTCTAGATATTCGATTAATCATCCTATACTTCAAAGTAGTCATGTGGAAGTATTTAGTATTCTGATCCCCTTCCTTCAAAAAAGCTTTTCTAGATCATTGTCTCTAGAACATTTCCTCCTTAGAGATAATATCATGTATCTCAATCAATTTCACACTCTCTTCTTCCCTAGAAATAGTCCCATATCCATCAAAATACACACTATCCTAAATCTCTTTAAGCTCCTCTAGAACCTTCTTTTTTTTCTCAAAAATGTTCCCAAAAGTAACCTTATTCCATATTTTGATAATCTTTTTAATATTTTTCAACTTACTCACAATTTTGAATATGGCAATACCCTCCACATGAATGTTCCACCACTCCTTAACAAGATTTTCCAGTCCTGGATGGAGAGTCAACATTTTTTCAAACCTAAAGGGATAATTCTTCTTAAAGGTTAACATATCAGTCAATGAAAAAGTGGGGTAGTGATCCGATCCAATACAAACCTGAGTAGAGAGAGAGAATTTATATTTTAAAAACCAATCACTACTAATAAAGTCTCTATCCAACCTTACATGTATGAGGTTCTTTCTAGTTCTTCTCTTAGTCCAAGTATAATCAATCCCATGCAAATCCATATCAGGCAATTGATGATTATCAATAAAATCCATTAGATTCAATTTGTTTTACATGTTTCTCTAACTTCCTCCTATCTTTTCATTTTCTTTCAAAGGAGTATTAAATCCCCCATAACAATCTAGTTATCCTCCAAATTTTTTTTTCTCTGATTGGATATATCTACCAAAAGTGCTTTTCTACCCCATTTAGAATTGGGAGCATATGTTGGAAATGAGAATGGAGTAACTGAGAGGGGGAGGGGGTGAATCAGTTACTTCAAAAACATTTCACAGTCCCTTAGATGTCTAAAATCTTGATCTTAGTTACATATTACTGAAACTTGATAATGCAGCCAATAATTATTATTATTAAGAACTGATAACCAAAACAATCCAGCAATCATGAACACTAGAGACACCAATTCTAACGTGGAAACCCAATATGGGAAAAAGCACCAATGTAACTAGTTACTATTTTTCACTTTTCTGAAGTGAGCCCTGTTAGGAGCCAACCCTGTTAAAGGTTACAAAACACACTGTTAGGTGTGACCCTATTAGAGGATTTAATCACCCTGTTAGGAGTGGCCTTGCTAGAGGTCTTTAGAACAATTCAACTGAATTGTCACCTTGTTAGAGGATTTATAGAATGGCTATTAAACCAACTCTGTTAAGAGATTTTGAGTTCACTGTTACAATGGTTGGAAAGCAACAATGAAGTGATCTAATAAAATATGCAACTTATCTTTGCTGATTATAGATCTTTGTTATTCTTGATCGAATCCTTACTGATCAAATACAACTTTTTAGCTCCTTCAGTGCATCTGATCCTTCATTACAGATCTTTGGTATTCTTGATCAAATCCTTACTGATCAAATACAACTTTTTAGCTCCTTCAGCACATCTGATCGTTCATTACAGATCTCTGGTATTCTTGATCGAATCCTTAATGATCAAATACAACTTTTCAAATCCTTCAATGCATCTGATCCTTCATCAGACTTTTCTCAACATTTTCCTTTTCATTTCATACTATAATGCACCTTCATAACTTTATCACACTGCTTCTTTTTGATTTACAACTTGAGTGACCATATATACTTTTTAGATTATCTTAGTCGGCTCAAATCACTGACCAATAATAAAAAAAATACAATAGTCGGCTAGAAATAATTAAAATTACAAACTAACAAATCCCTTTACTGGTCGACCCTGCTAGGTTAATACTGTTCATAAAATAATTCTTGTGTTAGCCGACTGAGCTCGGTTAATACAGCGAACTCCATGACAACCCTTCAATCGTCGGGAGAACTTGGTAAGTACTGAGTTTCCATAGATGACCGAGTGAGCTCGGTGGGAACTGTCTTTGCCAAATTCCTTTGTTGACCGAGTGATCTCGGTTAACATTGTTTTCTTTATTTTCTTCGATAATCGAGTGAGCTCGGTTAACACTTGTCTGCCTTATTTTCTTTGATGACCGAGTAAGCTTGGTTAATACTTTTCTACCTTATTTTCTTTGATGATCGAGTAAGCTCGGTTAATACTGACTGCTTCATTTTCTTTGATGACTGAGTGAGCTCGGTTGAAACTATCTGCCTTATTTTCTTCGATGATCGAGTGAGCTCGGTTCATACTGACTGCTACATTTTCTTTGATGACTGAGTGAGCTCGGTTGATATAGACTGCTTCATTTTCTTTGATGATCGAGTGAGCTCAGTTGACACTATAGCTGAGCTCAGTTAATTGAGACTAATAACTGATATGACATTTGTGTGACATTAAGGACAACATTATCCAACAATCTCCCTCTTTGGCATTGATGGCAACACAACATGTCATAACAGAATGAAATTTTGAAATAAGTCCAACAAGATAACAGACTTCTCCCTCTTTTAATAGTCTCCCTCTTTTAAGGAACTTCATAATAGAGTTTTCAAATTTCACAAAGTTCAGAAAGATATGACAGTAGATCCCTCCCTCTTTGACAACACATGCCTTAGATAACAGAAATAAAGTGAATTGTAATGTACCTTTAGTACTGATTCATATGCAATGATTTTTGGTTAAACTGCATCAACAGATAGATCTTCAATCTTATATGCATTGATGCATCACTAAAACTTATTTTAGTGAACTTCAGATAGAGGAATGACCCCTAACTTACTTCTAAGATTCAAAAATGCATCCTTAGATAAGGGCTTTGTGAATATATCGGTGATTTGTTCCTTTGTGTGAACATATTCCAATATGATCTCCTTGTCTTGCACCAATTCTCTAACAAAATGATATTTGATTGCAATATGCTTGGTCTTGGAATGCATCACTGGATTCTTGGATATGTTGATTGCACTAGTATTGTAATAGAACATAACAACTGGTTCTTTGATTTCCATCTTCATTCCTTGTAATAACTGCTTAAACCAAACAATGTTGGAACAGTTTACTGCTACAGCAACATACTCTACCTCTGCTGTAGATTGGGATGTACAATTCTACTTTTTGCTTGTCCAAGAAACCAATCTCTTTCCAAGAAAGAATGCTCCTCCACTTGTGCTTTTTCTGTCATCAAGATTCCCTGCCCAATCAGCATCAGTAAAAACTTTCAAATCCAAATTACCTCCAAATTTGTACCATAGTCCATAATCTTTAGTTCCTTTCAAATATCTCATTATTCTTTTGATTTCCATTAGGTGAGTTTCTCTTGGTTTTGCTGAAAATCTTGCAACAATACCACCTACAAGAGCAATATTTGGCCTGGTATGAACTACGTACTGCAAATTTCCAATCATATATCTATACAATGTTTGGTCTACTTCTTTGGATTCATCATCTTTGGTAAGTTTCAATCCAGTACACATAGGAGTTCCAACAGGTTTGCAGTCCTCCATACCAAACTTTTTCAATATCTCCTTGATGTATTTTGATTGAGTAATGAAGATGTCATTCTTATTTTGTTGAATTTGAAGACCAAAATAGAATTTTATTTCACCAAACATAGACATTTCAGATTTCTTTTTCATTTGTTCTAAAAATTCTTTGCAAAGATCATCATTCCCTGTGAAAACAGTATCATCTACAAATATTTCTGCCAAGACAATCTTATTATCTGGTCCTTCCTTTATATACAAGCTACTATTATCATTAGTTCTTTGAAAACCAATCTGAATAAGATAGTTATGCAATCTTTCATACCACGCTCTAGGAGCTTTTTTCAGACCATACAGTGCCTTGTGTAACTTTGTAGACCATGTTCCTTTTATCTGGATCAACAAAACCTTCAGGTTGTTCAATGTAAACCTCTTCATCCAGTATTCCATTGAGGAATGCTGACTTGACATCCATCTGATAAACTTTGAATCCTTTGTGAGCAACATATGAAAGTAAGGTTTGGACTCCTTCTAATCTTGCAATAGGAGCAAAAGTTTCCCCATAATATATGCCCTCTTCTTGAGAGTATCCTTTGCATACCAATCTAGCTTTATTTCTGGATACCTTACCATCTTCAGTCAACTTGTTTCTGAATACCCACTTGGTTCCAATTATATTCTTATCTTTAGGCCTGGGTACAAGAGTCCATGTCTTGTTCTTCTTTATGTGTTCTATTTCCTCATTCATTGCCTCAATCCAACTATCATTTGCCAATGCATCTTTAATACTTCTAGGTTCAAAATCAGCAAGTAAAAAAGTATTTTTCAACTTACTTCTTGTCAGGGTTCCTTCATATTTGTCTCAAATTATCTGATCTAGTGTATGATGTCTTCTGACATATTTAGCTAATACAGGTTCTTTACCTCTTGAATGAGTTTCATTGATATCTGCTTGTGCTTTAATTTCATATTCAGGCTGTTCTGGCTTGGTTGCTTCAGACTCGGTAGACAATTGCTTGGTAGTGTCTGAATGTTGTTGTGGCTTGGTTTGAACTATTTGCAACTTGGTTACTGAAGACTCAAGAGTTGAGGATTCTTGAGTGAATGGTATACTTGGTATAGTATCAGGTTCAATGTAAACAAATCTCTTTGTGTCTTCAAGAATCTTTTTTCATTCTTCTTTTGATTTGTCTGCAAACTCATCAACTTTCACATGTGCACTTTCTATGACTTTATGAGTGGATAGATTTAAACATCTATATGCTTTTCTTTTGCAAGAATAACCCAAAAATATTCCTTCATCACCTTTTACATCAAATTTTCCTTTTCTAGATTCTTTCAAAATATAACATTTTCTTCCAAATAGTTTTAGATAACTTACATTGGGTTTGTAGCCATACCATAATTCATAGGGAGTCTTGAATTAGTCCTTCTTCAACTATACTCAATTTAAGGTATGAACTGCAGTGCTGATGGATTCCTTCCAGTAGTTGATAGCAATGTTTTTTTCTATCATCAGGGTTCTTGCACAATCCAAAATGGATTTGTTTCTTCTTTCAGCTATTCCATTTTGTTCTGGAGTTCCTAGTGCTTACACCTGTCTTTTAATACCTCTTTCAATGCAGAAGTTATTGAATTCATGTATAATAAATTCACCACCTCTGTCTGACCTTAAATATTTCAGCCTTTTCCCTATTTCTTTTTCAACTCTTGCCAAATAACATTTGAATTTCTCAAATGCTTCTGATTTATTCCTTAGATACATGACAGTCATCATTCTTGAATAGTCATCAACAAAAAGAATGAAAAACTTTTCTCCAGTATAGCTTTCTATTCCAATGGGTCCACATAAATCAGTATACACAATTTCTAATATATCTTTAGACTGATAGTTTTTACCTTTAAAACTAGTTTTTCCCATTTTACCAATCTGACAATTCTTGCATAGACCAACCTCAGGTTTCTTAATGTTAGGAATGCCTCTTACTTTCTTGAATTTGCTTATTTTTACCAAATTATCAAAATTGACATGATACAACCTTTTATGCCATAACGAACTCTCTTCAATTTGAGCAATAAAACATGAGCATTCACCAATTTCTAGATAGAACAAGTTACCTTTAGTTTGGGTGCCAGATCCTATTAGTTTTCCTTGCTCATTCAACAGTCTTGCCTTTCCATGCATGAATTCTACCTTGAATCCAGTATTTAGTAACTGTGCAACACTTAGCAAATTATGTTTGAGACCTTCAACCCAGTAGGCATTATTACATATAAGTTCTTTGGATAGACAGATTCTTCCTCTTCCTTTTATGAAATGAGGTTCATTATTACCAAACCTCACACTGCCACCATCATAGTCTTCAAGCTGATCAAACTTAGTTTTATCACCAATCATATGATGTGAGCAACCGTTGTGTATAATCCATGTATCATTCTTACTTACATGAGAGATAAGAGCCATTTTATCTTTGTCATCACTATCAGAGTAATCTTTAAAATCAATATAAACAATTTCATCCTCACTATTATCAGAATCCTTAGAATTTTCAGCCATGAAACATGATTTCTTACCTTTGTTCTTGGATGATTTAAAGTCTTTCTTGCCATTCCATTTGTGATCTTTCTTTTCATCATTGTTTTGCTTTTTTGGGCACCTTGCTGCAATATGACCAATTTCATCACAAGAAAAACAGATTAGAGGAACTTTACCTTTGTATTTTCCTCTACCTCTAGAATATTTCCTAGACAATAGAGCTTCAATCACTTTGAGATCACTATCTGAACTTTGGCTTGATTCATTTTCACTTTCTGACTGTGATTCTATCTTCTTTTTGCTTTTCTCTTTGAGTGAGAGCTTGGCTTGAAATGCCGATTCAATGTTTTTGGAGGCTGGAACATAGTTGTCAAAGTTATCTAGTTCAAATGTAGTTAGTCTTCTGACTATGGCCTCAAGATTTATCATATGATTTGCTTCACAGCTTCTTTCCTATATTGCAGAGACTCTAATTGCATAAACATGAAGCAAGGTTCTGAGAACTTTGCTTACAACTATTTCTCCTTTGATGTCACCTCGAGCTACCCTGATTGCACTTACACATGCTTTAACTCTTTCAACATACTTTGCAATGTTTTCATCCTCTCTCATCCTCATTTGATCAAATTGTCCTCTTAGACTTTCTGCTTTTGCTCTTCTCACATTATCATCCCCTCCATAGATCTCCTTTAGCTTGTTCCACATGTCAAAGTCAGTTTTGTAGTCCTTAATGTCATCAAATTCTTCATAGCTGAGAGCAGATGCTATGTCTATCATCATATTGTTGTGAGTCTGCTTTTCAGCAATATCATTAACTGACAATGTGCCAGAAGGTTCTTCATATTTTTCTTTAAGGTATTTCAGTCCAGTATCACCAACAGTAGCCAGATGAAGTTTCATCAATGCTTGCCATGCTGAGAAGTTATCTCTGTTAAGTTTTGGAATTTCTCTTTTGTAAGACATCTTGATCTTTGGCTTAGAACCTTGAAATCCTTTCCTGCAAGCACCAAAAGCTTTGATACCAATTGTTGGAAATGAGAATGGAGTAACTGAGAGGGGGAGGGGGTGAATTAGTTACTCCAAAAACATTTCACAGTCCCTTAGATGTCTAAAATCTTGATCTTAGTTACAGATTACTAAAACTTGATAATGTAGCAAATAATTATTATTATTAAGAACTGATAACCAAAACAATTCAACAATCATGAACACTAGAGACACCAGTTTTAACGTGGAAATCCAATATGGGAAAAACCACCAATGTAACTAGTTACTATTTTTCACTCTTCTGAAGTGAGCCCTGTTAGGAGCCAACCCTATTAAAGGTTACAAAACACACTATTAGGTGTGACCCTATTAGAGGATTTAATCACCCTGTTAGGAGTGGCCTTGCTAGAGGTCTTTAGAATAATTCAACTGAACTGTCACCTTGTTAGAGGATTTATAGAATGGTTGTTAAACCAACTCTGCTAAGAGATTTTGAGTTCACTGTTACAATGGTTAGAAAGCAACAATGAAGTGATCTAATACAATATGCAATTTATCTTTGCTGATTACAAATCTTTGTTATTCTTGATCAAATCCTTACTGATCAAATACAACTTTTCAGCTCCTTCAGCACATCTGATCCTTCATTACAGATCTTTGGTATTCTTGATCGAATCCTTACTGATCAAATACAACTTTTCAACTCCTTCAGCGCATCTGATCCTTCATTACAAATCTCTGGCATTCTTGATCAAATCCTTACTGATCAAATACAACTTTTTAGCTCCTTCAGCACATCTGATCCTTCATCAGACTTTTCTCAACATTCGCCTTTTCATTTCATACTATAATGCACCTTCATAACTTTATCACACTTCTTCTTTTTGATTTACAACTTGAGTGACCATATATACCTTTCAGATTATCTTAGTTAGCTCAAATCACTGACCAATAATAAAAAAAATACAATAGTCGGCTAGAAATAATTAAAATTACAAACTAACAAATCCCTTTACTGGCTGACCTTGCTAGGTTAATACTATTCAAAAAATAATTCCTGTGTTAACCGACTGAGCTCGGTTAATACAGCGAACTCCATGACAACCCTTCAATCTCCACAAGAACTCGGTAAGTACTAAGTTTCCATAGATGACCGAGTGAGCTCGATGGGAACTATCTTTGCCAAATTCCTTTGTTGATCGAGTGATCTCGGTTAACACTGTCTGCCTTATTTTCTTCGATAACCGAGTGAGCTCAGTTAACACGTCTGTCTTATTTTCTTTGATGACCGAGTAAGCTTGGTTAATACTTGTCTGCCTTATTTTCTTTGATGACCGAGTAAGATCGGTTAATACTGATTGCTTCATTTTCTTTGATGACCAAGTGAGCTCGGTTGACACTATCTGCCTTATTTTCTTCGATGATCGAGTGAGCTCAGTTGATACTAACTGCTTCATTTTCTTTGATGAACGAGTGAGCTCGGTTGACACAGACTGCTTCATTTTCTTTGATGACTGAGTGAGCTCGGTTGACACTGTAGCTGAGCTTAGTTAACTAAGACTAATAACTGATATGACATTTGTGTGACATTAAGGAAAACATTATCCAACAACATAAACATTAGGAAGAAGCCATACAAAGCCATGCTTAGAATTGGTAAATCTAATATTCATCATTTTTTTATTTTGAGAAATAATTTCCCCTTAATACATTGGTCATTCCAGTATATAGCCATACCACCTAAGGCCCCATCAGAATCATTCCCAATAATCTTACCTCCCTGAAAAATCAAGATACCTTCCACTTTATCCTTTGACATTTTTGTTTCATGAATAAGTACAATATCTGGTTTGTTATCCCTAATCATATTTTCATAATATCTTTCTTGTGAGGATTATTTAATCCACTGATATTTCATGATATGAAGTTCATTTCTTATCAATTTTTTTTGAATCTAAGATAGTCCTCTAACAACCATCTACTAAACTTCTGTTAGTCTCAATAATTCTCCTTTGCATATTAGATGGTCTACCTCTTGATGAAGGAGATAGCCCAACATCAAGGAGTATTAAAATCCCCCATAATAATCTAGTTACTCTCCACCCATTTAAAATTGGGAGCACAAACATTAGTAAGAAGCCATACAAAGCCATCCTTAGAATTGGTAAATCTAATATTCATCATATTTTTATTTTGAGAAATAATTTCCCCTTAATACATTTGTCATTCTAGTATACTGCCATACCACCTAAGGCCCCATCAGAACCATTCCCAATAATCTTACCTCCCCAAAAAACCAAGAGACCTTCCACTTTATCATTTGACATTTTTGTTTCTTGAATAAGTACAATATCTAGTTTGTTATCCCTAATCATATTTTAATAATATCTTTCTTGTGAGGATTATTTAATCCACTAATATTACATGATATGAACTTCATTTCTTATGATTTTTTTTTTAGAATGTAAGACAACCCTCTAACTACCATCTGCTAAACTTCTATTAGTCTCAACAATTCTTCTCTACATATTAGATGGTCTACTTGTTGATGAAGGAGATAGCCCAACATCTCCAACCTTAAAGCCTTTACCTAATGGTGTTGTATGTAGACAAAAATTACTGGCCTTGGTGCTCTTAAACTTACCTTTCTTAGTATCTTTTCCTAAAGGTGTGCTAGGGATATCTCCTTTATTATTATTTAAAGTTTTTAATAGAGCATTCTCTTTATTCCTTTTGGAAGAAACGACCTCATTTTTATTTTTTGATTTATTGATCCTTTTACCCCCAACTTGTGTCCACTCTGCATCAAATTCCTTCTCTATCCTTTGTAGAGTTTGAGGGATTTCCTCAACATCCCCCCTTTTCCTATTACTCTCTATGGCTATAAGAGGTTCATATAGACACTGAGTTTACTTACTCGTGATGATACATTCAGGTTCATTAAATGATTCAAAAACATCTTCAATAGATTTATCCATATGTAGCTCCCTACTTTCTTCTTCATCATCTTTATTGGGGCTGATCCCTCCTTCATGATCCAAATTTTTTTCCTAACTACTATGATCCAATGGAGACTTTACTTGATTTTCCCCTTTAGCATTCACCTTTTCTTGAGAACTTCCATTAGTTCAGATTCATCAACCACCAAATTCCACTTCACCACACCACTAACCTCCTAGGTGTTCCGTCCCTTGTAACTACTTTTCTTAGCTTTGTTTTGATCATTCATGATGAAATCCTTTGCGAACCCACATTTTTTGAACATTTCTTGGTGCTCCATTCAAAGATGGGAATTTTTAAGCCCAATGCCAAGATCTTTTATAGTGAAAATAGGAAAAAGGAATTGTCTCATACTCAATTTTTTGCTTCCATATGCCAAATTTAGATTTAAGAGAAATAACCTCTAGCATATTCGAACCTTGAAGAACTCCCACACAGATTCTAGCATAGGTCATTCTTCTCCTCAACACTATGACTAGATCCATAGATAGGAACTCACCAAAGGTATTAGCAATACCTTGAAACACATCTTCCACCCAAAACTCCATCACTAACCCTATCAATCTAATCCAAACAAGCACTAGAATCTTGGGTTTATCAAGAGAATACAAGTTTGGAGCCCATTTCTACATAATCAAAGTATGTTTACCCACAAGCTAGGGACCATTGCAAAGGATCTCTAATTTATCTTCTTCACAAGAAAAACCAAAAGAAAGACAACCTTTCCCCATCGTTGCAATGTCCTCCTAGCCTTTTAATGCTCATTTCCTTCAAACAAAGGCCCAAATGACCTCAATGTTGGACCTAGCACCCAAGAATCTTCCTACCAAGGTTGACTTCATCCTAGAAATATTTTTATCCATGATTTGATTTAGGATATCAAGTGTAAACATACCTTTATCTTTCCCATAAATATTCTTTACCAGGAGAAAGGATGACTCGCATGTTGGTTTGATGCCGAACAAACTGGCCCATCTTTTTGGTAGAACAAATCTAACTTGACACCCCCCCCTAGATCCTTCATAGTCTTGCTAGTATTGGGATCATTCCCATTTTCATAGTTGTCCCCTACTGACTCTGATTGCACTCTTGAACCAAGTGATTTTATCTCCTTGCCCCCCAAAATTTTTGAATCCATTCTTCCCACCGACCACATGTGCACCACTCCCACTCCTGCTCTTTCTTATAATTTTTAAACCATAGTAGAAGACTTGTTAATCTTAATGTTACTTGGGAAATATTCAAATCTATTACCACAAATTATGAAGATTGTATTGAAGATAAGACATAATTGTTCATAGACTCATATAGAAGAAGACCTATTTCTATAGAATCCATCTCTTTTATCGACACCTCTAGAGAATGGATATATCACAAAAATAGAAAGAAAGATAATAAGTGGTAGCATAGGAAACAAGTTTCAATTTTCAGAGTCTATCAAAGATTTTTTTTCATCCCTCCATGTGTATTAGATAAGTTTGTTTACTTTTGCTTCTCAAATTTGTTGCTATATAAATGATTGTGTGACATTGAAGTTGATATTGGTGATGATAGTATAAAAATAGTTTCAAATTGGGAGTCATTAGAGTATGTTCCATGGCATGTCAAATGAAGATTGGATATAGAAAATGATGTTAATAAGTATATTACAAAATATGCATCCAAGGTAGTGAAAAGTTATGAGACCTACCATCGAATGTTGACAAGGTTTGTAAATATAGAGAATCTTGATGGTTTTGAATCCAATGTGTACATAAAGCTTTCAACTTCAAAACTATTATTGAAAGAGACGTTGGAGCTCAAGAAACATGTGACAAGCTCCTTGACCTTTTGTTGGAGAAATGTAGTAGAATATTTGTTGAAATTTTAATGTTTCTAAGAAAATATTTAAACCTATTACCACAAATGATCAAGATTGTGTTGACAACAAGACATAATCATTCATAGACTCATATAGAAGAAGACCTATTTCTTTGGAATCCATCTCTTTTATTGACACCTCTAGAGAATGGATATATAACAAAAATATAAAGAAAGATAATAAGTGACAACATGGTAAAAAGTTGTGATTGTTAGAGTCTATCAAAGATTTGTTTTGATCTCACCACCCAAGTGTATCAGATATTTTTGCTGATTTTTTCTTCTTAGAGTTTTTATATAAACCATTGTGTGAGATTGAAGTTGGTATTGGTGATGATACTATTAAAATGGTTTCAAATTGGGAGTCATTAAACTATGTTCCATGACATATCAAATGAAGATTGGATATAGAAAATGGTGAGAGTAGTTCTGAATATAAAAGTGATAACAATATAATAGGTCCTGGTAACATTATAGAACATGAATGGAAAATCATCTCCCCGATGCATTATGGTCAAATATTAGAGATTTATAAAGATAATATACTAGGAAGAAGGGATATGGATAGACAATGTATAATTGGTCAAATCATTATATGTCAGATGAATATACTTTAGATGTAATCAATTTTATTGGTAGAATGAGAGAAAATGGATGCACTATAAATCCTTAGTGTGAACAAGAGTTAGTATCAATAAATAGGTTAAAAATTAAGAAAATAGAATTTGATGGTATCATGACACTACAATGGTGGTAATAATGTAGGACCCTTGTAAATGATAATTTAGGGTACAAATGGTACAAAAAAGTCATATTTTATTGGTACAATCAATCAATTTTTAAAAGAAGTTGCATTGCCTAATTATTATACACTTTAATTACTAGTAGCAATAGGAGTGGCCACATACAATATAGTTGTTTCAACTATACATTCCATGTTCAAGATTCTAGTAAATAATTTTAGAAGGAACACATTTGACAAGTTTTCAAGAAGAACTAAGTCATATAAGATATATATTAATAGATAAAATGAGCTTTACTAGAGATAAGTTGCTTGAGATTATAGAGCCCAGATTACATCAAGCATTTCCTCAGAATTCCAAATTTAACTTTGGAGTTATTCTTATTTCAAATTTATATTGAATATACTACAAGAAAAAAAAATTATCATACAAATTAAATTTTTGATTGACTAATTATTACTAATTATTTGTTACATTTTTTTAGGAATCAAAGTGATTATAGTTGGTGACCATGGCAAGCTTCCTCCCATAAAAGATAGAGTTGCATAAGATAGAAAGAAATGTGCAAAATGGCTTTGGCAAGACTTCAAGGTTGTGATAACATTGGAAAACATTTATAGACAAGATAGAGAGAATTTGGAACATAATAAATTCCACTAGTTGTTCACAAATATAAGAGAAGATCACCCAACAATAGAGGATTAGATATTATTGATGTCATGAACAACATGCAATATTCAAACATAATAAATGAATATTATGATAACCATATTCATTTATTTTTAAGAAAGGATAATTCTTGCAAACATAATTTACCAAAGACACATTCACTTAGAGAACTAGTTGCATGTGTTGTTGCTACAGATTTGTTGAACTATAGTTGAATAGATGATAATTGCACATATGGACCTGATATTGAATTATTAATTTCAAGGAGAGAAAGAGTTATGTTAACATAAAACTTGTGGATAGAAGCAGGTCTTGTAAATGGAGCTTTGGATTATGTTGAGGAAATAGTGTACATGCCAGGTAGTACACCACCCTAATTACACTTGTATGTCATTGCAAAATTAGATGCCTACACTGGCTTCCCATTCTATAATGGACATTATAAAATAGTACATGCTAGTGTTGCGCATAGAGTTTATAGCACTCAAGTACCTTTGAGATTGGAATAGGCATTGACAATGGAAAATCTTATGGTTTGCTACATAAAAAAGAAACAATTGATATTGGACCAAGAGAAAGAATATGAATGATATTTACTTTAAATTCTAGTGTGAAATCACTATAGGGTCCAAGGATAATGCTACCATTTCCTTTTGATCATTATGAGAAAATAAAGAAGGGGAAACAATTTGAAAAAAGAAAAGATGAAGAAAGAAGACTGTGGGCTTTAGGAATAAACTAATCAAACATTATGAAATAATATATCATGACTATACAATATGTTACAATCCTTTCTATGAAACTTGAATTATATACATTTGTACTTGATATGTTATATAAATAGAACTTATTATATTTTGTCCAATAACAATAAATTTCTTTTGGGACCCAAGAAATTGAAATAAAAATTTTTTCTCCTTTGATTATCATCCTTCTCATTGAAAATTATATTTTAAAAAAAATTCTTTTTGAAATTACAATATTATGGGAAAATAATAAAAATGTATAAAGGAAAAAAAATAGTATTTCAAAGTTTATTATTCTCATTCAATATTGTTATACGGTTGCCAATCAATTTTGTTAAGTTACTATACAATGAGAAATCAAGTTGATTGAACCCATATTATTTATTGAAATAGAGAGACTATATACTTTGTCTCTAGTATTAAATATTTTTTTGGTTTCTATATATTAGAAGGGATTAAAATTTCAAGACAAAGAATGATTAAAATTAATGACACATTTCTTCATCTTGATCTTCAAAGAATACATGTTGGGGAAAGAATAAATTATTTGTCTTCTAAAAGGCATCATTTAAAAGCAAGATTGTTGAAATTTTATCCATTGGCTCTTCAAAATTTTGGTAACTTCTACCCATATCCTATTTTTCCCCATTTGGTTTGTTGTGAAGCTTGTGATCCCAAATAGTTTTATTTGGTTCCTATAGAGGTTTGGATCAGGGAATCACCTTATCCAATGCAATCTACAGGAAATGGCCATATCTAGTTACAAAATATGCTTTGATCTCCTTAAACTAGTACTAAAGGTCTATAAAGTTATCATTATCATGGTCAAATTTTTAGATTTCACTTTGGTGTCTTACAAAAGACCCCATGGAATCAAGTTTTGGTAGATAGATGGGGACCTCAAGAAGCTTCCCGACTCTTTGAAATTCTGAAAGAATAAGAAAAATTGTTGTAGAGAAAAAACCAATATGGACACAAACTACATGTGATTTTTAAAGAATAATGTCTGGAATTATAGACACCTCATATTTGTGACCTAGAACTTATGAACATCTCTATTGGTTTGAAATTTTAGATCCAACAAATTCTGATTTATTTCAAAGAAACAATTTATGAACTTTTGTATTTTTTACATAAGAATTATATACTTACTTGAAATAGATATCCAGTAACTTTTGAGTTGACATATTGTATACATCAATTTTTTTTTTTGAAATATATAGTTTACATTTTTTATTTCATGCAACAATTTGTAAACTGACAAATAAGGAAGATCCCTAATACATTTGAAAGATTATATTATTTGATCAATTTGTGCAAATCAATATAGTTGTGTCATATTTTATTTCTTTTGTTCGTTGGGTTTTTCTATATTTATATTATATCTTTGTTTCCCTCTCAAACTAACAATTTATAATAAAATCTCATTCTTTTAAAAAATATTTGCATGTTTGGGAAGGATATAAAATATGGAATTTTCAAACAATGAATCTAAAATTATCACACTAACTCTCATTATTTCTATCAACTCAGATGACTCCCCTAAAACACTAATTGATATATGTCAAAAAATTTGAACTACAATTTTGTTACCAAATGTGTCAGCATTTTGAATCTACAACATTATCAATAGATTATGTTTTGGATAATAATATTTTGCAAATGTAAATTGTTGTGGATAATGTAAAGGAGATGTACAATTGAGTTTCTTGATTTCTAGAATATATGGAAGAAGTCTAACATGATCATAATCAAAAATATGGCCAAAACACTATGCTCATTAGTGATACATCATTAGGTCACTTCATCATAATGCTTACTCTATGTTGTTAAATTTTTGTTATTTTTAATTTGTTGACTATTTTACATAAAATTGGTTTACAACCTTCTTGATCACTATTTTTTTGGTTGAAATTATTGTAATAGATAGCTATAATTCAATTTCTCACAACTGGAAATTAATTATATAATTCTTTATAAAAAATATGTATCATATTTAGCACGAATTTTTGGTAGGCAATAATAAAAATAATAATAAATTGATAAGTCTACTTTTTCCATTGTAAAAATGTATATAAGAAGTAATTTGTGTTGCTTTTTGTTTCCTAAAATTAAAATGAATTGTTAAAATATTTTATGTGATTGAAAATAATGTCAGTCAAACAAATCAAATATTATTTACATTTTTTTCTACTTTAATCTTTAAGGCGTCAGTTCTGTTATCATGCCAATATAAAAAATAGAAATGAACTATAATTTAATATTTTAAATAATGGTTTCTTTGAAGATCTATTATAGATTATATAATATATAAAAAAAACATTGATATATCAAGGCTTTATTTTACTTTTAAAAATATTTTAAAATTAAAGTCGCTTTCTTTATATATATATATATATATATATATATATATATATATATATATATATATATGTATATATATATATATATGTATATATATATATATATATGTATATATATATATATATATATGTATATGTATATATATGTATATGTATATATATATATGTATATGTATATATATGTATATGTATATATATGTATATGTATATATATATATGTATATATATATATATGTATATATATATACATATGTATATATATATATATATGTATATATATATGTGTATATGTATATATATATACATATATATATCTACATATATATATGTATATGTATATTTATATATATATGTGTATATATATATGTATATATATATATATATGTATGTATATATATATATGTATATATATATATATATATGTATGTATATAGATATATATATGTATGTATATATATATGTATGTATATATATATATGTATACATATATATATCTATATATATATATGTATATATATATATATGTATGTATGTATACATATATATATATATATATATGTATGTATATACATATAGATATATATATGTATATATATATATATATATGTATGTATATATATGTATATGTATACATATATATATATATATGTATGTATACATATATATATATATATATGTATGTATACATACATATATATATATATATGTATACATACATATATATATATATATATGTATACATACATATATATATATATATGTATACATATATATATATATATATCTATTGATTTTAATTATGTATTCAAAAGCAATTGAAATAATAAATTGATATTTGCTAAGCTCTATTTTAAAAATAAAATTCATCATAGACATAATACAAGGGAATTATTCAAACAATTCTTATTCTGATGACCTCTGAACAATAATATTCAAATATAAAAGTAATACTTAACTCCAACATATCTTACCTTTCTTTATTTCGATGGTGGGATTTAAGTGCTTTGTAAGATGGCCAAATAATCTCTATTTTTTAAAGTCTCATAGACTTTTCTCAGCTAACTAGGAATTAGGGTTAGGGTTCACTTCTCCACTTTAATGAATAATCCAACAAAAATAAAATATTTAAGTCATTTGTACAACTTGTTGCTTTTCATTCTATAGAGTGAGTAATCCAACATAAATAAAATATTTAAGTCATCGTTACAACTGTATGTTTTGCATTCTATAGAGTGAGTAAGGAGAACCATCTAGAATGCAAAGCACACAATGCTATTATCATCACCAAATGCCTATAGTTGGGATGACTATCATTCTAAAAAGTCTCTTGTGAATGTATATCTATGACAACTCTTAAAATACTCTCCTTCCAATTGAATGTGGTTCACCAACAAATAGACAACCATGTCATCCTAGGGGAGAGGAACTAGTAGTCATAAGTGCTAACTTTGTCAACATGTAGCTACTACATGGGATTTTATAATACCTTAATTTTTTTTTGAAATGTAAAATGGACATTGAACTACCTACAAAAAAGGTTTGAAGGCGTCACTCATCACACAACTCATTGAAATAGTGCACCTAGTGAAATGTGTCTAGAAAATGGCTTTTTTAACAATCAACCAAAGCTTAATCTAAAAATCTCTACTAATTGAATTTAAAAGTATCATTTTTTATTAACAGAGTATTTTATAACTATATGAAATGTAACATATATTCAACTTAAATGGACCAAATAGTTATTATTAATCATAAATATTATTTATCTATAACTCAAAAGGACAAATACTTCAACACAAAAATATATTTGTTGTTATAAAT
Source organism: Cupressus sempervirens (assembly GCA_028749045.1). Lineage (NCBI taxonomy): Eukaryota > Viridiplantae > Streptophyta > Pinopsida > Cupressales > Cupressaceae > Cupressus > Cupressus sempervirens. The sequence goes on along the minus strand of CM053786.1, from coordinate 293,786,108 downwards.
ATAACACATTATTATATAAAATATAACATATGTCCAACACAAAGCGACCGTTAGTTGAACACTAATTTTTTTGTTTACAATCTCACACATTTCATGAGAAAATACAAGGCACTTATTGGTATTCCCATTTTATATTTGTTTACATAATATTGACATGGTTTACTTTATGCATATACATTTCTACCCCCAATAGTTATACACATAATAATAGTATGTGTACACTAATATATCAATGTTTATTTAAGTGAGCATATTGTGTTTTGAGTGACACACATATATTAGATAGCTATGATAGTTTTTTTGAGACAAAAAATTATTTATTTCACTTATTAATAAATTCATTTAGTTATTTTTTATATAACATTTATAAGTTTTCATGTTTTCAAGTATTGGCATATTTTTTTTATCAACATTTGGATTATTTTTATATTTATAAATAGATCAATTAATTACAATATATAGTAAAAATGTGTTCAAAGATTGGATAATATATTCGTGATAGGGTGATCAACTATTGGACCCAGCTCAACTATTGGTTCCCCCCCCCCTTAATTTATTGCACCTCATATTGGATGATTGAAATCACTGATCTTAAGACTGGTTTTGTTCCTCATTCAATGAATAAAATGTCTTGGGTGTAGTACTAGCACTTACACCCAAGTAGGGTGCAAGTGTACAACCAATAGGGTTCTGGTTGCATAGAAAAGATTTAAATAGAGCACTCATAGGGAAATTCTATAATTCATTTAAGACACATAATTCCAAAGTGATGCCTAGCCATAGGGCTATCTGTGTTGCTTTCATGATTCATTGTTGTGAATTGCAAATTTTTTCTTGTTTACTTATTGTTATGATTCCATTTTATATGTACACACTATCTATAAAATGTATCTTATATTACAAAAATTGAATCAAATAGTAGATAGTACTTTTATATTCATTTTTATCAAGAAGTGGTGAAAACATCAACTTATATATTATCGAAAAATTGAGTTCCCTCAATGAATTATTCTAGACTTTGATGGGTGGTTTTCTAGGGTTTACTTAAAAAACTTAAGAAATAGTTTTCATGAGTGTGGAACTAAACTCATGTCTAAAATTTAAAATGAGTTCATGTATTGTACTTACTTAATTTATGTTTATGTGACACGGTAACTCTATGTCTATGATCTAAAATAGTTGTTTGGAAATGTTAGAGCAATAATGACGATTTTTGTAGGCTAGGGTATTCTCCTTTAATCAAACCCTAGACATGTTAATTCAATGATAATGAACTAAGATCGAGACGATATGATAGATACATAGAATTATGATGCATTTAGAGCAGCCTTTGATGTTTTAAGGTGAATTCTCTTGAATCCTATACATCAATTGATAACATTGAATCAAGGCTTTCCTAAAATACAACCCTGAATAATGTTCATTTTAGTGAACTCATAATAGCTAATAGAAACTTAGGAAAATGGATCCTATATTTGAAAAAATTACATAAATATTTTGGGTTTCAATCTACATGTGTAAAACTAGCCTAACACAATCCTATTCCATTAATCTGAATTGGAGTGAGGAATGGTGAAGATTATAGATCTAGTTCTAAACATTAGAATGTGAACTAAAATTAAACAAGTCTAGGATAGTCTATTTTCCTACTTATACCAAAGATACATATCAACTTACACAATCCTAGTCAATGCATGACAACCTAATTGAAGTGGCACCAAAAGATAAGGGAAAAGGGTATATGAGTATCTGAGTTTCACCATAGTTTTTTTCCCCTACTTTTATGTTCATATAGACTACTATGAGGATTCATATCAATGGGGAAGAAATAGTCTTAACATTCAAAGGATATTATGGATGACGACTTGTGTACTCTAATAAAAATCAGTGCTTCATCAACAACTTGCAATAGAAAAATATATGCCTTGAGTACTACACTTTCCAAAAACCCATCTTTAAAATAATGAAAGTAAAAAGAAAAAATTATTTCAAAGAAAAAAGTGGTAAAGCTCCAATTAAAAGTGGAGAAAAATGGTAGTTTAAGACAACTGAGTGAAAAACTATGACATCAATGCATCAAGGTTTATCAATGCCTATTCAAAATAAGGACCTAAGTTTAAAGCTATGAAAATCTAAGATGTATGTCACAAAATGAATATTTTTAAGTGACATAAGTGGTACCCTAAATTGGTCGTAGATGGAGAATGCAAGGAACTAGAAGTAAGAAGAAAAATATATGATTATGATAAAAAAATGTAAGAGTGGTGAAACATGTTGACATATAATGAATAAGGTCACCTTAATATTTCTTCAATAGATAAAATAAAAGATAATGACAGCCATAGATGTTGGATAAGAATCATGTAAGTATAAATGATATGTCAAGAACCATACACATATAATTATAAGGATGATAAAATATATTTAAATATAGGTAATCATTCCAAAAGATATGTATTCATAGGGCCTAGGTCACTTAAAGAATCTTATAGGATTCATACTTATTTGGGTTTCAACTTGCCAACATCCAATGGCCCACTCCTCTAACCTTATTTGTTCTAAATTACTTGTATGGAATGAGCCGACTCTTATAAATATAAATATGAATGCCAATTTGAGCTAGAAGTTTTTATTAAAATAGAAATATGGATGCCAATTTGAGCTGGGAGATTTTTATTAAAAATGCTTGGTACTAGAAACTAGGAGGACACTCTAAGGCCCATATTCAACAATACTCAAATTGTAAATTGTTATGTAATTTGATGTCAAATTTTTGCATATCATTTAGAAGCCAAAATTGATTACCTAATTTGAAAAAATTCCAAAAGATTCAAGCACAACTAGTCACTAGAAGATGCAAACCTATTGGATTCTAAAACTCAACCTCTTCATTTTTAAAATAGGTATAGAAAATCATAGTAGGGATTTGGAACTTTAATCAGTAATTTTGTTATCAATTATTTTCTTGATCTGATCCTTCTAAAAAATGACATTGAATAACAAATATGATTTTTAAAATGTTATTTATAATTCTTCATAAGACATAATTTAATATTCACATGCTATCGAAATGGTTTATGACTGTTCTTTTTCTGATGAGCCCTTGAACTAGTTTATTAATAAATATATTATATAAGTGCTATGTCACTTTTTGATTTAAAAAAAGAAAAGAAATGGTTTATGGCTCCAAGAAATATTCACAAAAAAAAATCATTTTAATCATTTAGATTTGTTTTTAGAGGGTTTTTATAGTCATAGTTGAAAATTTGAGCTTTCTACATTTCCACATGCACTATAACTCCTAATTGATTTTTGGCTAAGTGCTTTTCCAATTTTACATTATGAAGCATTGCATTGCACAACCAACAATACTATTTCTCATTAAATTTCTACTTATACAATTTTTTTTTTGATGAAACGTTATATTTATATTAATAATAACTAGTTCAAGATTAATTATTATGTGTTGTAATTAATTATTATTATTTAGTAATTGGGACCATGAGTAGATTCAAACCCAAGACTCTTTGTATACAATTATTATATAACAATATACTATCAAAATTTATGACTATGAAAAAGAACACACACACACACACACACACACACAGTGTGTGTGTGTGTGTGTGTGTGTGTATACATATATATACATATATACATCTATATATGTACATATATCTATACATACATACCTATGTATGTATATATGTACATATATATATATATATATATATATATATATATATATATATATATATATATATATATATATATATATATATATATATATATACACACACACACACATAGATATATAGATATTCTCAAGTAAACAATAGAAAAAATCTACTATTTCTTATTGCTATCAAAGGTGTAGTGAAAGGGGAAAATTTGATCATATCTTCAATCAATATGTTGCACGAGGTGGCAATATTCTCAAGTAAACAATAGAAAAAATCTACTATTTCTTACTGCTATCAAAGGTGTAGTGAAAGGGGAAAGATTGATCATATCTTCAATCAAAATGTTTTTATAGAGCTTATTTTATTACTAATAATCCAAAATTCATAACAATGGATACACCATCATTTCAACCAAAACTTTTACAAATGAAATGTGACTCAAAATAGCAAGAGTGAATACTTGTATCATGATGAGCAAATACTTACCTTTGGTTTCACAATCTAGTGCATACATTGAATTAGACACTTAATATGACCAAGATTCATTTAAAATTTAGAAATATTTTAAAGAAATTTCAAAAAGGGGTATGTGCAGGATGATGGTGTACCAAACTATGGCCTTAAGTGGCAGTGAAAAACCAACAAATCAGGGTTATGTCAACTTGACACATAATTTTAAAGTGGTTCTGGACTTTATATCAAAAAGTTGTAAGAAAATAATCTTTAGGAAATTGAATCTAGTTTCTAAACTACAAGGCCTTATCTAGAGAAAAAATTATTTGATTGGTCAAAAGTTTGGATTTTAATGCAGTATTACAAAAATTTCAGGGCGAAAATAAAAAGTAGGTCTTACCACCTTAATCATAATCAAATGATAATATTTTTAAATATAATTTTAGATATAAAAAGTAGACTCATGCCTGGATGTGACGCATATTTTTGGCAATTTTTATTCCAAATAAATAATTAATTATAAATTTTCTACTATATAGTTTTCAGAATTAAAAAACTCCAGTGTTTGACCACCTTAACTAGTTCAAAAAAAATCAAAATTATGTTTCTTCTTTTTTTTTCTTATACTAGTCGAAGCATAGAATGTGACACATCTTTTGGATTTCACAAATCTTATACGGTTTGAAAGTTATAGCTATTTTTCAACCAGTATGTCAATAAGCACTTTGTAGCTAACTCCATTAGAAAATAAGTAATAATTACTTACTGAACTCGTAATTTGACAAAGCTTATATTTATGAAAAACTAAGAACATTCTTAAGAAACCCTTTTCATTACATCAAATTTGGGTCTAAAAAAGGCCGTCAGCTACATGCTTGAAGTAAAAAATACATAAGAATATGCCAAAAACACATTTTCGGGATGTTTTAAAGATGACCATATAAGGTTGGTATTGAAAGATATTGTAGGAATTATAAAGGTATTAATTGTTTTCATGTAGTATCAGGATGGGTGGGAAAAAAGTGGGAATAGATTTTGAAATTCTTTGAGGCATTTCAGAACTACATATTTTTCAGATCGCCACTTTTTGGCACACCATGATCCTGCACATACCCAAAGATTTCTAAATATATTTCTTTCTAGTGTAAGGATAAAAATATTAATAAAATATGATTTTAGGTACTATATTTTTACCATTTCCCCATCCTCAACCATTTTAGAAATTTAGATCAACTCTCTTTTTCTTTCCTTTTGATGAATTATTTGGAAGATAGTATTTTCAAGCAAGGAGAAAGAAGGGGGAGGGAAAACTCTTTTACCTCATCCACTAGGGTTTAATGAATAAGTTGTATATCCATCGTCTTGCTGAAAATCTGCCACTCCTAGTTAACCCTCTAGCTATTGCTACCCCCCAAGCCTCTCTTAACCATAGCCCTAGACATAGCCATAAAAAAATCAAGAAAACTGAGGTCAAAATTAGTCTCATAGATTTCAACACAGAGATTAGGAAGAGAAAACAAAGTACTTGTAAATTGAGTAAACATCTCCAAATGGAGAAGTTCAAGTTCCATCCCAAACAAGTCCTTAGCTCAGAGTCTACTAAAAGTGACATTAAACTAGCCAAGAGGAAGAAATCCCACTAGGAAATTGGAAAGAAATTTGGCTCCAACCCTCCCATCCAATCCCATATTTCTAACACCCTCGAGGTTATCCCTTCCTATGCTAGAAGCAGCTGTGAGGACATTACATCCCCCAGGAAGGACACCCCTTGGGGATGGGGGAGGAAAGCGTAGCCATGAACAAATTTATTGTAGGGTTCAACTTGATAGAATTGAATAGTAAATGAAGGATTTGGTGGATAATCGTACTAGCATCTGCCAAAGATTTGAAACCTTGGTTGAGTTCTCCACTAAAGTGATGCATTATATGGCTACCACCCTATACTTTCTTTAGGTGAACAAGGATGTGAAGGACCAAGGAAAAGAAAGAGAGACCTCCCACACCATATACACCTTCCTAGCAGAGGACAAGATGAAGACCCTCCTAGACAAGCCTGCCAAGGAGGAGGGGGTGAGTGGGAACATGAATGGATTTGAGGCAAATGATGTTGAGGAACCATATAAGAAGGAGGGAAATTAACCATTTTGGCTATTTTAATTTTTGTTTTAATGTTATCATGTAACTTGAAGTGGATTCCATATTGGGCTTTTTTGTTATTAGTATAAGTTGAATGGCTGGATTGATAGTAGTAGTATGGTTTTTTACTACTGGAATATATTTCCTGGTTATATGCTTGATCATAGTGGGACTGATGTTGTGAGGAATGCTATCCATTATGTTAGTTTTTTTAAGTATAAATTGGTATTGGTTAGATGATAGGGAGGTAACCTCCAGCTGATCTTTCAACCTTTTTGTAGTCTAAGGTCAACCCCCTATCTCTTTTGGCTGCTATCTATATTGTTTAAAAACATATTAATAAAATGAAAATGTTCTTGAAATGAGTTTCAAAAAAAAAAATTATCTATTAACTTTAGAATTTGTAAAAGATAGTAAAATAATGATAAACTCTTAAGTATGGAGATGCAACACATGAGGATGCAGTGTGATTCTTTGGATGTTATTGTATTGCTAGTATAGACAATGTTCTAGATACTCTAAAGTTATATATATAGAAAAACCCGAGCGATATCAAGGCTTTAATTTTCCAATGTGGTGATATTTTTCAAAGTAAATTAAAACCTTGATATCTATAGGTTTTTCCTATAAATATATAACATATAGCTAGTAGCATGGAGAGAATAAAATTCTAATATTTATTATATAATATTATGTTGGTACATAAAATTTATAATACAGAAATGCATTTTTATTATATATTTAATTTTGTGGGACTATTTTTTTTAACTTTTAAAATAGGTCTAATTTATTGTAGGGTTATGGTTGGGGTTGTTTAGTTTAATATTTAAAATGTTCATCAATTATGAGTACATATTTTTTTTATTTAACTTTAGGATTATAGTTCAATAACATTTTTGGTTATTGTTCATTTTTCTTATGTGTTAGTGTTGGGTTTATATATAGAATTATATTTCTACAGGATTAGATATAGAATAAAACTTAAGTTTTAGATTAAGATCTTAAACCTAATGGTTAGGGCTCAATATGGTTTATTATTCAATTGGTGTTAGGGTTATATTTCAATTGGTTTTTCAATTGGTTTTATATTATCATTCAATTTGATTTAGTGGACAACTTATTCTTCAATTAGTTCTAGGAATATAATTTGAATTTATTTCAAGGTCATAATAGGTTTATTTTATGATTATAATTTGATTTCATTTAGTGTAAGTCTAAGTTAATTTAGCTTTATAGTTAGGGTCCAAATTAGTTTAGTGTTAAGGCTAGAGCTCCATTTTCTTTAGTGATAGGGTTAGGGTTCATTATTGTTCATGGTTTAAGGTTATCACAAGACAATTAGATGCAAGGATAAATATGGTTTATCATTAACATTTAGCTTCAAGGAGAATTTAGTTTTCTTTTGGTTAATTAATTTTTCATAAGCTTATTGTATAATTATCATCAATAGGACCTCATTAGTTTTTTCATGGTTATCCATTAAATGGGTTTGATATTATTTGTTATAATTATTCAATTCTACATAAGTAGTTAATAGTAATTAATCTAGTTTAGTATTAGGGTTACAAATATTTTGGCTATTGATGTCATTCTTTTAGTTTTATTTGGTTGATCATGATTTAAAATGAATAAGGGTTTATTTTGGTTGCATGCTAGATCTATAGTTTAATTTGGTTGTATAATGAATTTGGCTAAAGGCTAAAATTCAATTAAATTTAATATTAATATAACAATAAAATATTCATTCAGTTATGGTTTAATATGGTACTAGGATAGTTTTATGATATATTTGAATGCATAGTTAAGTTAAGGTTTTTGTTGATCATAAAAATAAATTATGAATAAGGATAGACCTAATTTTACTTTAGGTATATGATTTTAAGCCAATTTCATTTAATAGTAACATTTAATGTGGAACAATGTCATGATAGATAGTCAAATTATTTCATAGAGAACCATGACTCTTACCTTTTATACTTTAAGCCTACCTATCAAGCCTTAGTAGGTGATTTTTTTAATCCATTCACTCTTAGATACACACATATGTGCCGCTCATAAATTCTCTCTCTCTCTCTCTCTCTCTCTCTCTCTCTCTCTCTCTCTCTCTGTCTCTCTCTCTCTCTCTCTCTCTCTCTATATATATATATATATATATATATATAGCATTCCCTAATTGTTTTCTTTACATATAATTTTTTCTTCTTCCCCTTCTCTATCTACCTCATCTTTCATTGTCCTATTGTAACAATATATTCACCTTTTAATTAACATATATATCTAACTTAAATGTTTAACACTTATCCTCTTTTCTCAATCTCTCACTTTCACAACCCTATCTCCCTTAAATAAATATTTAGTCTCTCCCCTCCAAAATCTGACCATATATTCTCACCTCTATATCTATCTCATTCCCTAATTTCTCTCTTTCTATATCAACATCATCTCTTTACTTATTTCCTTCTAGCCATCCCTTCCCTATAAGTACCATCTATCTTTCTATCCATCTATTCTTAGCTCTCCCTAATTATTCTCTTTCTCTCTATCTCCTACACTCCACTCACCATATCATCTCATGTTTATGCTTTATGTTAACCTCAAGTCTCTCATCCTCTTCCACTTTTCCTTTTCTCATTTCCCCTTATAATCCTATACACACACACACATGCATATATATGTATGTATGTATGTATGTATGTATGTATGTGTGTGTGTGTGTGTGTGTGTATATATATATATATATATATATATATATATATATATATATATATATATATATATATATATATATATATATATATATATATATATATATATATATATGAATATATATATGTATGTATATATCTATATATATCTATATACATATATACATATATAGATATATATGTATATACATATACATACATACATATCTATTATTTTTAGTCATATCTATAACTCAAGTTTCCCACTCTCCCCCCTTTCTAAATATTTAACACACATCTCCCTTGGGATTGAAACACTATTTCCATATCTTTCTATTCTAATCCCTAATAACTCTCTTTATCAAGTATTATCTCTTTCCTCTCCTTGTTCTCTTTTACTCATATCCTTGTCTATCATTTTCTCATATCTCTCTCCTATAAATAAAGCTTCATTTTCTCCCCTCCCAAATCTAGCCATTTATTCCCTCTCACTCATGAGATAATTACTATCTTCATAATCTCTTTACTTATTTCCCTCTGACCATTACTTCAAGCTATAGTTACCATCTCTCTTTCTCTCCCTCTCTTTTTAGCCCTCCCAATTATTCTCTTTTCATCTCTCCTACACTCCATTAACCATATGATCTCATATTTATCCTCTATGTAAAACTCATGTCTCTCATCTTCTTCAACTTCTCCTTCTCACATTTTTCCCATTGCCCTGCCTCCACCATTGAGATCTTTTTTATTTCAAACTATTTTTTATTATATTTCCCAATGTATCACATTTTGCTACACATTCCCCTTATCTCTACACCATATCTCCATTCTTTTTTATCTCCACTTCTCCCTTCCTTGTCACCCCTTAAAATACACTTCCTCTTAGTGAGCATATTTTATGTACATCATATAAATCACCATCCTTTTCTCTCACAGACACACACAAATATCAATATCTTTGTCAATTCTAAAATCTAATTATTCTCATCCTAAATTTCTTTCTCACCTCTATTGTTATACTCTCTCCCCCTTCTCCCCTTATTTCCCTTTGTTCCACGTATATCTAATGTAATTACCATCATTCTCTTTCACTCTCTCCTAATCATTCATTTTCTCTCTCCGTATATCTCTTTCCTTCCCCCCCTCTAACTATAAATTTCCTATAATTGCAACTTCTCACTATCCCTCTCTTTCTATCTCTTCCCCATTACTCTTTTTCACCCTCTCCCCTCCCTTTTCAAAATATATTTTCCCGTTATTCCTAATGCATGTATACCTCATGTATATCATCCTCTTCCACTTCATTCAAAACTATGTCTATTATCCTTTTTAACTTCTTGTCCTCACATTTAGCCATTGTAATTATTAATAATCTCTCTCATACTTCCCCTTGTAATTATGATGTTTATCTCCTTCTGAACAATCTCTCACTCCCTTCCTTCCCCAATAAATATCTCTTTATGTTTTCAAACTCTTGTTTATTATTTTCCTCATCTATCTCATCTCTAACATCAGCCCTCTCACTATTAATTACCATTTGTCCCTACCTTATGCCTCTACCCCTATCTCTCTCTTCCCCATCAACATATCTATTTTCTAAATCTTTTCCTCCTCTCTACATCATCTATCCATCCTCTTATATCTCAACTTATCCCTTTCTCCCCCCCCCCTCAAAATATCTTCCTTTTAATGAACATATTTATCTACATATTGTAAATCACCACTCCTTTCTCTCTCATAAAAATTGCATATTATTTTTTCTTTAAATTCTAATCTCTAAGTATTTTCATCCTCTCTCTCTCTCTCTCTCTCTCTCTCTCTCTCTCTCTCTCTCTCTCTCTCTCATGTGTTTGCATAGACCTATTCAAACTATATCACCCCTTCTTCACTTGATTTCATTTAAAAATATATATTTCTTGATTTTTTTTAATAGATTTTATAGAATTAACTTTATAAATTTACAAATGATAACTTTTAGATTAATGAGATTTAGGAAAAAACTCATGTTTGAAATTCAGAGAGAAATTAAAGTAGAAAACATGTAGTCAGTTTAAAAACTATTTGTTTCTTTAAAGTAGTCACTATAAATATGACATGTAGTTAATATAAATATACTTTTTTTACTTTAATATTTCAAAATTATAATATTTAACAATCTACACATAAATTTTCTTTGTTAACATTTCATCCTTTTTAAATGAATGATAATTGACTGATATTAATACACACTTTTTTTGTTCACTCTACTATCTCATGTCCACACTAATAGTTAGGGGCTTAGATTGAGTAAAGAAAGTTATTTAAAATTTAGCTAAAGCTGACATGTTCAGTTGCCTCTATAAATTATAAATATTATAAATCTTTAATTTTGACAAATATCACTCATTTTTATACACCAACCATCAATTAAAATAATTAAGATCATTATTGAGGAAGGAAAATAATAAATTCTAAATCAAGAAGGGGAACTTATTATTAGAATTGAATCAATATTGTTATGTTTTATTACATATGATTCTTGACACATTCATTTCTCTTAACAATTTATATATATTACAAATCTTAAATTTTGACACATATCACTCATTTTTATACACCAACAATCTATTAAAACAATTAAGATCTTATTTGAGGAAGGGATATAATAAATTCTAAATCAAGAAGGGGAGCTTATTATTACAATTGAATATATATTGTTATGTTTTATTACATATGAGTCTTTGTAGGTTTTTCTCCAACCAATAGAAAATATTTCTTTTACTACCAGTCTAAAATTCAAGATTCAATGACTCCATATTCCCTATGAAAAAATTCTACAAAATCTCATGCAAAAAATGTTAAACAAAAAATAAAAACTCCTTGGGAAACAATGTCTGGGAACTCCCTTATTAAAAAGGTGTATTCTCTTTCCTCAACAGTGTCATGTTGACAAGTTTCTATTAAAAGGATTGATTAAAATAATAAACATTTCGGTAAAAATACCGAGGTAAAATAGAAATATCCATTTAAAATAAAATAATTTATATGTTCATCTTTAGATTGATATGAAAATAAAATTACAAATAAGTACACATACATCTTTGATTGATCTCCAATACAATTGTAGTTTATTAGAGGTAGCTTCTCTAATCACATAAAGTAGAATAATTTAGCATGTTTTGTAATTATCCTCTTGGGCACAACCTACTAAGAAATTATGGCGCTTTATAATTTTACATCTGAGAAATTGTGGTGCTTTATGATTTCACATTTCATATAAATTTGAAACTACTATTAATAGTACAACTGAGAAACTATGATTCTTTATGATTCCACATTTGTTATACATTTGAAAATACTATTAATAATATGAATGATGTTAATATAATTTCAGCAAATATTGTTGGCACCCCATTGGCTCATCAGTGTTGAAGTTTCATGATGCCAAATAAGGAAATGAAGATTTGATCTCCGTTACATGTGCCTACATATGCTTACTACAAATTTGTAATGATATTCCCATCAAATTCATCTCTATAGTTTTGAACTCAAATCTATTTGAACATTTTCAATTAAAGGCTTGGAATAGATCTATTTTGATGCACGGTAAGGCACATACACCTAAGTCAAAATGGTAATTGTTATGCAAGATATCAAATAAATTACAATAATTTGTGTGCAATAGAAGATTACTAATATAAAGAAAACACACTAATGATACTAACTTCAAATAGGAATAAAATAACAATCACTTCTGACTTTTAATAAACTTGCTCATTAAAGCAAGCATACTCTAATAAAATATAGACACGTGCTAAACTATAATTTGATTTTTAGAAAATTTTAATCTATCTAAATCAATACAGGTAAGTATTCACAATGAGGCACTATCTATATAGGGGCCAAAATGCACTTTTATTAATTAATTATTAATTTTTTTATGAATGTTAATTTGTTAAAAAATACAAACAAATTAGTTATGGAGGTGCATTTTGGTTCCTATATAGCCAAAACCTCACAATGAAGTCTGCCCATTGTATGGTTTACTTCATCAGGAAGTTCAGTTTCTCTCATTCATCGTTTCTTTGTCATCCTTTACTATGAAAATGTTTTCATTGTTTTTTGAAATGTTAGCACAATGACACTAATATAATTAAAATCAAAATGTCAACAATTTTTTTCAATACTTAGAAGCCACCTTGTATATTAAAATCAATTTTCCACCTTCCTTCCCATTATCATTAATCATTCAGTTGGTCAAATGCATTAAAATTATTGATTTAGACATGGTATTAGTTTCACATGGAAATTAAAGGAGAGGGACACTAAGCCACAATTAGTACCTAAAAACAAAATGGTTAAATGGGTAGTGAATACCCCCGAAAGCATCCTAACACAATGCTATATCAAGGATGGAGTGCACATAATCCTATTTGGAGTATGGTGCTAATTTGGATCTCATGATTCCTATATAATAGTCCAATGCAAGAGAACATTGTTGATGGATTCATATCTTGTGTGAATCATCATTTAGCCATGAGACTTAAAAGAGAATTTAAAAAAAATAAAAATAAATTCCTATGGATTGATACCTCACAAGCTGAGCAAAATAGTTATCAAAACAATTGACAAACTATATCCTCTACCATTAAACAATCATTGCAATATTTACAGAAAATAAGAGAATATTGTTGATGGGTTCCTGTTTTTGGTTTTCTAATATTTTCCACCAAATTCAGTGAAGAAAGATTAGTTGAAAATCTCTTTAAACTTTCCTTAGAATACAATTAACATGGGCATATCAAAGACCTTATTTGGTTTTGTCTAGCCTATGCAATATTGGATATTTTGAATCACAAAATTTGAGTTTTAAAGAAAAGTTAAAGGAAAATCCCTAAATGTAATTTGCAGCTCTACATTTTTTAGAGAGTCAACAGAGTTAAATAAACGTCAAAATTTTATCAAAGAAAATGCAATAATCAAAAGAATAGATGTGAAAAAATAAAGATACATACATTTACTCCAAAAATATGTTATTGGTGACCAAATTTGTATTTTAACAAAGTAGCTACATACATTTTTCTTCCCTTAATGGCTATATCACGAAATTTTATTGTTTAAATAGTAAATATTGACATAAAACTATGTATTCCTACAAGACGTCAAAAATAGATAGTATCAGTTAAAGCATAGGGAAAAACAATAATACACTTCTTCACTCCATAAACATGTTAATGGTGATGAAGTTCATGAAACCAGATTCATTTTTAACAAAAGGTATGTTGAAACGGTTATCCAACCAAATGGTGCACTGTAAATCGATACGATAAAATTAATTTCCAAATGACATTCTACATTATTTATCTATTAAAATTAAAATTTTCTTATGAAAAATAATTAATTACATGGAAATATTGTTGCACACAATAGTGGTTAATGATTTTTAACTATTAGTTTTTTAAAGAATCTTATATATTATATTTTTATAATGAGTTCTAGTGAAAAAATGTGTTGAATGGATTCAGGGAGTCTCTTATGAGACTCGAGTAGCCTCTCAGCTAATTATAATTACATGTATTGCTCACTATTTTTTGACTTATTATTGAGTGAGTTTTTTTTTTTAAGGGAATGATATATTTTTATAAATATCTTAACGAGAATTCAATATTTAGGTCCACCATACATAAAAGGTGGAATATCATATGTGAACTAATCGTAAGGTACAATTTTAATTTCATTTGATTTCTAGAACAATTTTCCTTTGTTCCATTTCTTGACCTATATTAAACATAGCTTCACTTTGTTTATCAATCGAATAGGTTTGTTTTTGTTTAAAAGGTCGAATGAGGAAGATAAAATGTTTAAATATGACCTCATAGAGCACATGACTAAGTTGTTTTGAGCTCACACATTAGAAAAAGACAAGATCCTTGACGAAGTTGGGTTATGTCTGAAGTATCTAAGGGACTAGTACATGTCTTATTTATAGAAGAACTTAAAGTATGAGCACTCCTCTAAATTCCACAAAAAAAGAAATACACCATCAGATGACAAAAGAAGGTGCATGATGGTATTAAGAATTTAATTATTTACTAATTAATATTTATATTATTATAATATAACACATTTTAAAAATATACAGATATATTGAGTGACACATTAAAGTCAACTAAGAAAAGACAAAAAAGAGAACATGCAACACAAGGTCAAGTCTAGTGGTTATTTGAATCTTACCACATGAATTATAAGTATTAATAAAATAAATATCATATAAAATTATTTATAAATTTTATATAATTTTGTTTTGATAAAATAATACAGGAAAAAATTATGATACCAAGAAAAAATTAGGGCTCTGAGTTCAAGACACCACTCATAGAAAATTTCAAGAGAATTGCCTTTGAGCAAGCTATTTAGTAGTTGTTGAATAACTTCCAGGATTAATTAGGCAAGGTTCTATTGGAATTTTGTGATAAAGGGAAATAAAGCTAAGTCAAAATTATTTTGACGTGATACTCTAACATAAAGTTATTTATATATTTTTTAATTAAAAAGGAAATGATAATAATTGCATATCATTTAAATGCAGAATGTTGATATTTTAGTACAACATGCACATGGTGAATGTTTGGATGTGCATTCGAGGTGTGTAGGTAATTAATTTTTTAAAAAAAATTAATAATTAATACAACCAAATATATTTAATTGAAACTCCTATAACAATTAATGTAAACTATTTTGTTAATAATTTAGATCATGTAGTTAGTACTGATCAAGTGGGGCATTACCCAACTTCACAAAATGAAGAATGTGATGTTTCCCTATTAGGTAAATAAGACCAATGTTATTCATTTAAAAAGAACTATTTTTTATTTTTATTTATTTATTAATGTAACCTTTTGTATTTCATTTCTAGATGGTGCTCAACAAATTGAGGTTGAGGTAGGAAAAAATGACATGGAAGATGTTGTTTCCCCATTAGGTACAGAGTGCCCAATTTTTGTTCCTTAAAATTAATCAAATACTTGTAGAAATATTGAAAATTTATTATGAATTTAAGAAATTTTTTTGTTATTCTAGTAGGCCTCTCTTTATAGGAGTCACCTCCTTCTTAAACTAGGAATATAGAAATAAGACAAGAGGAATATGGTGAAGAAATGGGCACTCCACTTAGTCTTTTCACTAGTAATAGAAGGAGATTTTTTTTTTTGTTATACACTTTTAAAAAAATGAATGATCTTTTTATGTGCCAATGAATTTTCCTAATTGACACATGTTAATAAATATTGATGAATGTTGCATATTGATGAATAAAAATCAAATTCACATGTTAATGAATGTCATGAAATAAGGTATTAAAGTTATATTTTACTAATACATGAAAGAATGAATACATTTTGCATGTTGATGAGGAATTTAGAGTTATCTTAGGTGGGAGTGGTTGACCTTTGACCTTCATGTAATTGGATCTATTAAGTAGAGAATATTAAACTAATCCTTTAAAAAAATGAAGATTGATTACATAAGACTATGTGGAGAACATTAAGGTGTACAATAATTGAGATAGCGGGAAATCAATCTTTGATATAGGAGCACCCTGGCATTGTGGGCAATCCTGGAAGAGTATAAGGCTTTGATTTTCTAAATTCTATTATTTACATGGTCAGTGTTATGTTTGATGCATATTGGTGGAACTTTTCCTACTTGTACATAATGATTCAATTAATTCTATTGGATTTAGAGATCTTTTCGTGGCTATTGGTAATGTGTTCCTTATTTCTTAGAAAACTTTGGAGATTGTTTATGTGATCTTCAATTCATGGGAGTTGTCTTGTGCACTATTTGATGTGGATTGTTAGATTATGTGTGGGGCCATGGCTAAGGTTCTTTAATGTTATTTCTTCTTTTGTGTTAGTTATCCATTGTAATCATGAGCTTATCTTAAGTGTTATTCAATCTACCAAGGCAACTTGTGGATTGGGTGTTTATTTAGTGTGAATGTTTACTCAATTTAACTTATTAGGAAAACATGTTCCTTATTTTAGTATAAGTATAGGGTCTTTTGATTACTATAGTGATTCATTCCTACTAGAGTTGAGAAAGAGTTATTGAGAGGAACAAAGTTTAGTAGAGCTAGTAGAAAAGTGTGAGCTTAGGAAATAACAATATTTCTTGGTGACTTGCAAGCTCAAGTTTAGATCATTCTTGGAATCTCTAAATTTTTGTGTTATTAAATATTTTGGCTAGCTAGGACTTATTTGGATCTTGTGAGATCTTGTAGAACTCTTTCTATAATTGTTTTGTATTTGGCCATAACCATAAAGGCCTTATAAACCAACACATTGAATGTAATCAATTTTTGGATGAATAATGTGTTGAATAATATATCAAATCTTATATCTTTAGGTTTATTTTTGTTGTGTGGCTATTTCTAGGGGCTAGTTCACCTAGCTTGCATTAGATAAAGTCATATCAGAGAAAGGTTTTGGTCTGTTTGGTAACTATTAGGGATTTTTTGTAGAGGTTTTATGGAGATCTAGTAAGATGTCTTCTAGTAAAATAGATAGTAGGGATATTCAAAAAAAATTGATCTTGTGGCAACTAAGATTTGTGATAAAATTAGATCAAATTTCAGATCCAAGATAGAATTCATGAATAATGATATGGTTGCTAAGATCATTAGAGATAAAGTGGGTGTACCGAGTAGTGTTGGTATGGAAGATGGTTATGAGGAAGTTGATGAAGACTTTTAGGTTTCTGGATCTAGTAGAGAAGATAGATCTAGTTGCATGGAGAAATCTATAGAAGATAGAACTAGTTGACTAGATATACCTAAATCTCAGTTAAAGTTGAAGCACAAGATGGATGTTTCTTATTTGGAAAGCACACTTAATATTTAAGACCTAATTGATTTGATAAATGAATTGGAGGACTATTTTGTGTTAGAGGATATTGGAGATCTAGTCATAGTTGGGTTGGCATAAACTAAGTTGAAAGGTCATGCTTCTTAATGGTGGAAAAAGTTGCAAACAAATAGAGAAGATGAAGGTGAAATGAAGATCACTAGCTAGATATTTATGGTTACAAATTTGAAGGCTACATTCACTCTAGATAATTATGAACTTGATGTGTTTTAGATATTGATGAATCTAAAGCAAAAGGATATGACTATGAAGGATTACACTAAGGAGTACTATAAATTAACAATTTGGTCTTGACATAGAGAACTTTCTAAGGAAAAGATTGCTAGATAGATTAATAGTTTTAGATTTAATATCCATGATGATTATGGCATGTTGAAGATTGATTTAGTTGAAAATTCTTAGTAGTATGCTCTGAGGGAAGAAGATAAGTTGAAATGAACACATCAAGATAATTCTTTGAAGGATGAATAGATTAGTGATGATGAACCAAAACCATTTCAATAGAGGAAGCAAATATGTAGATGTGCATATAAAGAAAATTTCTACTAGTGTGGTGAAAGACATGGATCTTTTGAATGACCCAATTCTATCATCATGGTAATTGATAGAAGAGTTATTATGATGAAGGACAATGAAGACTCAATGAATAAGCTTGAGGTTGGAGATAAATTTTTGGTTTGCCAGGCATTTTTTGTTAAGTTGTTGGAACCCTGAAAAGGCAAAATTTATTTAAAAATCATTGTATTTTTTGAGATAAATGATGGAATTCTCTTATAGGTGGCGGTAATATTGATAACCTAGTTGCTGAGGACATGGTTCAGAAACTTTGTTTCAAGAGAGTGAGATGAACATGATTTGTAAGTGAGGGAGAAGTGTCTTGTTGATTTTCAAATTGGGCATAATTTCGATCAAGTTGTAATCACCCAAATATGGTCATCTAGACTATTAGCCCCCTTTTTAGCATGTTAGCTAAACTAATTAATTATTTTCCATGGCCAAATCTTTAAAAATCAATTTATTTAATTTAATCCTATAGTTTGACCACTATATCCTAAGTTCAAATTTGATTAAAAGGAACATACTCCCATTTAATTAAATAAAAAGACCACTTTACCCTCTTATCCTAAGTTGGACACATAAAGCATTTTCTCCAATTGAAAAATAATATAAAAGACTTTTTGTCTCACATGGAGATGTAATAGTCAACTCTTTTTTCATTGATGGACATAATATTGCACATGGATCATCATAAAATTCAACCCCCACCCTTGATCATTCGTCCCTTTATTTTTGTCTCAAACATCCATACATCTTTAAAAGGGTGAGTTCTCTCCTCATTTATGGATCCCAATTTTGAGCTATTGTTATGTTGCAGGTTTCTTGACAGGTTCTCTTGCAGCACTTGTGGAGAAATTATTGCTTCTTGTCTCAATCCTGCATTTTCATCCTAGTTTAGATTCATTTTCAATGGCTTAGCCTTCCCTATGCATTAGCTCAGTAATTAAAATGGTTCTAATACTCTCATTTTTCTTAGTTTGGTCACATTCTTGCATTCAGTTTTAGCATATTTTTATTCTTGTATTACATACTCAAGATCTCTTTGACACTAGCATTCTTGCTCTTGTATAAACAATCTCCCATCCCATAGTTTACTAGTAAGGGTTGCATTCCTAAGGCTTGAGAGGGATCTCTCTTTATTCTTATTTGTATGGTTGTTACACTCCATGACTAGGGATCTTTAAGTAACCATTCAAGTTTTCCAATCTATGGAATACCTTGGATAGAATGATTTAGAGTAGTGTACATTTTTAGTGTACATTTTTTGCACTTATCATGAGGCTTAAACTAGATTTTAGCTCTACATTTTTGAATTTAGTATTTTTTTTTAATTTTCTATGAGTACAGACAAAATAACACTTTTATGTAGCATTTTAGCACTTTTGTTCTCTATTTTGGTGCATCAGCAAGTTCATGCACAACATTTGAACACTAAAATAGTTCTTTTGTTTCATCTTTTAGCACATTCATTTAGTTTTATAATGCTTTTTCTTTTTCCAGTTCTATAATTTTCATAATTTTGTCAATAGGTTTTTAGAGCATTTACATGCTCTTATAGTACATTTGATGTATTGTGTATCATATTTAAATATTTAAATATGGATTTTGAGCAGTCCTATAGTGATTTTCAACATTCCTATAGCACTCTTGACCATTTGTGCAATGCATTTGATTACTTTTACAACACATTTACTATGTATATTGTCATTTTCCTTTTGCAAGGTATTTTATGCATTTTGAAGTGTTTTAGTGCATCCAAAATTTTGTGTAGCACATTTCAAACTTTGACTTGTGCATTTAGAAGTTTTTGTTGTGCACTTAAATGTTTTTGTAGTGCATTTGAATGTTCGTATAGCGCATTTGAATGTTCCTATAGTGCATTTGAATATTTTTGGAGTGTATTTGAATGTCCTTGTAGTGCATTTGAATGTTCTTGTAGTGTATTTGAATGTTCCTATAGCACATTTCAATATTTCTATTTTGCATTTGAGACTTTATGTTGTCCATTTGAATATTTCCATGAGGTATTTGAAAAAAGTGCTTTGAGTAGCTTTCTAATCATCTTGCATATCTTGTTGTGCCTTTGGTCTTCGTTATGCCACATTTGAAATTTGTTTCAGCACTTTTTTAGCTTTCTATAGTGGTTTTACTACTTTTTGTACCACTTTTATTTCTTTTTACTACACTTTTAAGGTTTCTATAATGCTTTTATTCTGCACTGATTAGATTCTGATTTCTGATTATTTTTTATAGGTACTAACAATAGTTTTGTAGGGATCGCATTTAATCTTCATTATCTTTTTGATGAACTAACTTGATTGTTTTGTAGAGTTTCATAAATTGCTCATTGAAAAGAACATGTGTCAAAAAGGGTTGCTAAGATTTGTTTGTAGGGTTGCCCTAGCTATATATATATTTCATTCATGCTTTCATGTGTGTGTTGTGCTTTCCTATTTTAGAAAAGATTTCATTTTCTCATAGGCACATAAGTACTTTCTTTTACTAAATCCTATCATTTGGTAGGAGAGTATGCTCTTCACCCTTTAGGTGAATCACAAATCTTGATGCATTTGATATCCAAAGGTGGAGTAAGGGGTACATGAACTTGATTGGTGTGTTTGGGAGAAGCGATTAGAGGAGGAGAGTACACTCTTGACCTCAAAGAGTAGATTCATTGTGTTGATGAGATATTACCTTTCACGGGCCTACTCTTGAGAGATCAAGAGGAATAACCCAACTGGGGACAAGAGAACTTGGCTCTTCCAAGCCACAATAAACTTAAGGCCGTCAAGGACAAAACAACATGGTATAAATAGTACTTATCTTCATCTAGTGGAAGTACTTATGGGATTGTGAACATGAGGAAATCACTAGGTGGGAATGCTTAAGGTACTCTTGTGTCTATGAGGTCCTTTACTTATCATATGATAATGTGTCCCGTATTGAGAACCAAGGAAGTGCCATGAACAAAAGCCCTTCCTAGACACCTAGGATAAAGGCTACCCTTATTTTCCACTCAATAGCTTTGTGCAAGGATTGATCCTAGTGGAATACCCATATCACTCCAAGATTTGACTCATCATATGTGTTCCTTGAGATGCAGGTAACCCATATATCACAAAGAAAATATCTATTGTGGGTAACTACTTTGTTTGAGGGAAGGGAGCATCAAGTTGTGGGCCAAGGTATTGAGTAATGAACCATGTCCTTTAGGTAGATATTGTTTGATGCGTTCTCAAATGTGCTAGACCCATAGAAATATTTTTAACATACACATGATGGTAGTTCTAGGGTGTTCCTTCTTAGACCTCACATGTCATACCCAAACTAAGAGGGAAAAACAC
Organism: Cupressus sempervirens; assembly: GCA_028749045.1. Lineage (NCBI taxonomy): Eukaryota > Viridiplantae > Streptophyta > Pinopsida > Cupressales > Cupressaceae > Cupressus > Cupressus sempervirens. The sequence goes on along the minus strand of CM053786.1, from coordinate 293,764,347 downwards.
ACACAACCTTTTTTTTTTTTTTATATATAAATAATATTAAACATGCTCTACGTTTGATATGACTAAGATAGAAGTTTTAGTATAGTTTCCCTACATTGCATCCTAAGATTTTAAATAAGAGGACGATAACATCGTTAAAATTTTGCAACTTTCGTTATTAGATTAATAGTGATAAATTTATGATGTTGCATTAATTTATAATGATATGCAATCAAAATTACTTAAATAACAATGTACCTGAATTCAGAATTAAAATTACTTGCAATATCGAATCAATCAAACCTACGTTAAAACTTATTTTAATAGCCAATTAATCGATAAATTTAATCTACTTAATGGTTAAAACAATTAGAGTACATTTGAATCAAAACTAACTAAATTGGTATTTACAAAATCAAGCATAACTAAATAACTAAAATTATTAACAATTACGACAAATTTCCTGAATCAAAACATGACATAACCTTAAACTTTATTAAATCAACTAACTATACTTTAATCAATTTAAAGTTTCTTCTTAAACATAAAATACTAACTTAATTTAAAATTTTAACTGTATTACATTTAATTTTAATCTATCTTTAAACTAAATACTTTAAAATGATACAACTATTCTAACATGATCTTTTACTAATTTATTAACAATTTAAAAAATTCAATACTAAATCTAAAACTCAATAAATTAATAAAATCTAACTGTAAAGAATATACATTAACCACTAACTTATTTAAACATTTAACTAAAACCCAAAGTAAATAATAAACTAACTAACATATTTTAACATTAAAGTTAACACTTAAGACAATTTAAATCTATTAAACACTAAAACTAACCCCAAATTAATCTACCCTATCCTAAACTCCCTACACCTCCTACTGCCTAGGCCTAGTATTCCCCCCCCCTCTACGCGCGCTCTGCCCGAGGTCTGCATCCGGCAAGTTAGGCCTATGCAGGTTAGGCCTCCCTATGTCCCGCGTGGGCGGAGGCTACACAGTCTGGAATAGACGCGTGAGGTGGCATCCATCACAGAGACAATGACAGGTCCCAAGCCTACTCGTGAATGAGCCTCCCCAAGTGGGTTTGAGCGCTCAGCACATGAAGGAGGGAGGATGGGACGTGCGCTGGCAGGAGGTCAGTTTTTAAAGAAAATACATAAGCCTTACAACATTTAAACCACATGATGCGCAAAACAGGGAGGTGGATTTTGGGGATGGGAGGTGGAGACAGGTGACGTCACCCTCCCATCCAGTCTTTTTGAAAAGCTATTTGTTTATTACAAACTATCTTTTTTTAATAGGCCTTCCAAATCTGACGCCCAAGGAAGGTGGTTAGAGAATTTAAGAGGTAAAGTTTTATAGGTGAAACTAAGATATTTATTATATTAGTTTAAAACTATATTTGCACCATTTTTAAATATCATTATTATTCCAATTTAATTATTCAAGCTTTAACATATGCTTTTAAAAGAGGATCTTTACAAGAATATTCTCTGTTCCAAAACTTTTAAATTTTTAAGCCCATACAAAAGGCAGAGAGTTTTCTTACTCTCTTGGGCCCTTTTTTTTTTGAAAAATTTCTAAGTATAGGATTATAACAATGCATGAATATTTCTTTTTTGTCTATAAAATTGGAATAGAATTAAAACATTGATTTAACCATTTACTCAATAATGTAAGTTAGATTTATATCCAATAATCATAAAACCATTTTTACATGAATGAACATAAATTTCCATTTCCAACATATATGGACAACTTGATATAATGCCAAACTGAACATCATCAATTCCATCCAAATTCTAAAATTCATCCATCTAAACTTAAATTTCACAATTACAGCACATGACAACCAATTATACCCAACACAAATTTTATTGGCCAACCTGATTCAAAGGCTCAACCAGGAAAGAATCAGGAAGAAAACCTGGCTTCGTTGCCATTTACAATAAGGTTTAAAAATAACAATTTCATAGGATATCAATCCCAATTACAACAATTTTATCCAATTTTCTTCATGATCATAATCAAGGATTTTGTAATGTTTTCTGAATCTCATTTCAAGAGCCCTGGAGGAAACCAATATCTAATCGGGTGACAACCAAGGAGAACCAAAAGAACATCAAGCATGCATAATCATACATGGTTTACACAATAGGATTCACCATGAATCAAGACTAGGGAGAGGTGGATTCTTCCAACTGGAGAAGTCAAGCACAACACCAATTCAGATGCTCAATCGGGGCCAATAACCAAGAACTTCCGTTCTTCCATTTAAACTTGCCATACTCATACCAGGTTTGTGCTGACGGGTAGGGGCCCATAACACCCTACCCTTTATCCCTCTTCTTATCTTGAGAAGAGAATCTACACAGGTTGGAGTCCAACTAAATAGACCTCTCCCAAAATTGGTCACTTCTGCCCTCTCCTAGGGTGAGTAATACCATAACACCCATGCAAGGAAAACTCAAAATTTCAAACATAAACAAGAAAGGAAAACAACCAAAATAACATGGTTTACAAATCTTCCCAACATACCCACAACCATACAACAGTGAAACAACAACAAAGTAACAATAACATGAAACAAAACATAAAAACTGAATAAGGGAGATGGGAGTTTCCTACCTTCACAAAGAGGTAATGGTAATGAACCAGTTTGAGTAGAGTATCCCTCCTTCCTTCAAGCTTCAAGCAAATCCTCTCTAAATGTAGAGATTGGGTAACAAAACAACTAGTCCAAGGAAGGCCTCTAAATAAGCCTCCAACTCAACCACCCAAAAGGAGCAATAACTATCTCCACCCACTAGCCACTCTAGAAAACTCCTAACACAACCTACACCATGGTTAAACCTGAAAAGGAGGTGGGGTAAGACAACTCATGACAACCACTTGCAATTTTCGCACAAAGGCAAAAAGGGGACTTTTGAGTGACCTCAAAAGTCAAAAAAAAAGGGCTTAGGGGTTGGAAAAGACTCCTAACCCATACCCATACCCTTTGGTTGGAATAAAAACATGATAAAAGCCTAAGGAAAGAGGTTTAGAGACAAATAAAATCTAGGAATGAGATAGGTCCATCTAACAACTCTAACTTGCAAAAAAAAAGCACTAATCCGAATTAGGGATGACTAACCCTAATTAAGAACCTAATAGGAAATTGACACTAACTTGAATCCAAAGGTTAAACAATTAACCCTAAATAGCACACCGAGGCACATAACATTTTACGAGTGTCAAGCGACACTGAAAGAACATAATTATGAACATTAACATTTACTGAGCAACGAAGATGTATACATACATCATACAATACAATTACGTGATTTACGAACAACAGGGTTTCCAAAATTAGCACATGGAGATCAGTTCTGTTCCTCCGTAGGGTTTCTCGGCTAAATATCTGCACACTCATTGCACACATCAGTAGTCCCGTAAAATCACATGTACATAAATGTATAGGTATTCAGAATTCACATAAATTAAAACATACATCAATAAAGTTTCTTCATCCTACATAATTCTTAACCATTTGAAATATCTTAAATCAAATCTCAATCCTACATTTACTGATTTGGTCAACATATATATACATGAACATTAAATGACAATCATCAAATATATTTGCAAATGACATCACACAATAGGAAATAATAAAATATGTTCTAAGCATCAGATACTGTCTCGACATCTCAAGTCGTGAATATCAAAATAAGAGTAATGTATCACTATGCTACGATGGGTCGGAGTGAGGCCTCACATCACATATGCTTGTATCATACAAGGTTGCTTTGTCCCTTCCTTGATTTCTTAAAGACTACTCCATGTGTCACTATCTTTCTTAGAAAAAACCTTTCCTTTCAACATCAAAATTTCTATGCTATCAACTACTATCAAACTTTGTCAACCAAGTAAAAACATTATGTGCTAACATTTTTTCTTGTGTTTCTTTCTAGGGTGACTTCCATCATTTGACTTTTCTTGCAATGTCTATAGTGCTTGAAATTTCTTAAAATGGCTCTTTGGTCTTACAACTCTTGTTCTTTACCATCTTCTTTGTATATATCATCTTACTAGGACCCTCTTTTTCTAAAAGGTTACCTTATTTTATTGATTACACTCTTTGATTGATAAATTTTTTCACTTTTCATCCTTCTTTCTCTATCTACTTGGATATTTAGCTATTTTACTTCTTTCCAAGCTCTTAACTTGAGTCATAGGTGTCATAAGTTGCTTGGACACTTTTCTTGACAAGTCACTCTTTCATTACTACCTCTCTTGTCAAGTGAACATTGTATCTCCCTAGTTTGGACATTAAGTTATCTTGTGTCACCTTATTAGCTTCTCTTACTCTCCTTCATGCTTGATTTTCTATTTCCCACTATGGGCTTCAAACCTTTTTCTACCAAACCTCAACCAAGACTAGATGATCATGAATTATTCTATATCACTAAAGATTTTCAAGATGTATAAGCCTAGAATACAAAGGACTAGAAGAGACATATGATATTTCTTACCTTCGTCTCACAAAGCATATGATAGAAATGAAGTCTAAACTTGAGAAAATGTTAGAGGAAATAATGTAATCCTCACATGAATTTTCCATAAGATATTTATGTTGACAATTGGTTAACAGTGATATGTAATTTTTGTCATTTATGGCAACACATGATGTACATGTTCATAGGAAACCTCAGAAATAAAGATACCTAGTGTTTGGTAATCAGAAAATTGTCTATGTATAGAATTTGGTTTACAACAATGTTATTTTTTTTTATAACATGTTGTTGATGTCATATTATGACTAGTGAAGTTACATGGAGATTATATACATGTTGGTGATGACACACGTACAACCTCAGAAGTTTTTATGGATTGTACAAAACAGAGATATTCATGTTTTGATGAAGTAAGACAATAAAATTGAATAAAATAATGGTTTTTTTACAAAAAAATTGCTTGTCCAATTAGGGCTAACATCCTAGATGCTTACTCTAACCTAGAAAAGTGAATAATTGTCTTAGCTGACCCAATAGCAATTTGTGTAAAGGCATAGTATTTATGCAAATGACACTTTTGCAATCTGAAGATGTGAAGTTGTAATTGCAAGTGGTATCATTTAGTTGTGTTTATATGAAAACTTTCATGAAATAAATATATGCAAAGTTTTATATGAGCTATCTAGTGATCTAAGATTGAGCTAAAGATTAGAGATTTCATAAGGAAGGGAAATAATAGTAAATTATCTGTTTGAGCAGTGAGCTCTTCTTGTACTTGAAATTGCATGTTTGGGTAGTGGGCTATTCTTGCATACATTATACCAACTTCTAACAAGGTTGGAATAACTCCTAATAGGGTTGGAATATCCTAATACGGATTCAAAGTCTCTTTAGGGAATGCTTATTCTAAATTTACTCATTGGCTCCTAATAGGGTCCATCCTCTAACAAGGAACTTATATATCAGTATATTACCTAGTGGGTATCATCTCTACTACAGTTATCCCTTGGCTAGGGTTTCCCTAGTTAAAAAAATATGGTGTTATGATTTATCTTTTTGTATTTCTATTCTTACTATTAAGAATTAATTTATTGCTCTCTTATGCATGGTTTAAAATAAGTAACAATATCCAGTTGGCAACTAAAGTTTGTAGATTACTGATTCATCCCCCCCCCCACCATCTTAGCAATTCCAATTCCTAGCAATTGGTATTAGACCATAGCTACTTTGAAGAAGCTTAATAGCTTAAGTAAGATCACTATGGATATGGAACAGTTGATGAAGATCCTTGAAGAAGCTCTTGAACAAATTTATCTCCTTACTGAAGAAAGAGATAAGTCGAAGGATAGATATGAAGACTCCAAGGTATACATTGATCAATTGAAGGAAAAGATTGACGATCTCATATCAAATCCTAAATCCACTAAATCTAGATCTAGTAGTGATGATGATACAAAATTGAAAACAAAGTACAAGATCTTGAAGCATGAGTTGAAGATTACAAATTTGAAGTTGACTTTGAGAAATGATCCTAGCAAAGTTGAATCCACTTTGAAGACTGAAAATATAGATCTAGGAGAAAATTTGGCAAAGAAAACATAGGAGTTTGAAACATTGAAAGAAGATCATGAAGAACTCCATAAGTACAATACTATTGTGAAAGGTGAATTGACACAATGCAAACAACAACTTGAGAAGCTTTATTCTAGCAAAGAAAAAGCTTGATGATTCTATATCTATACAAAGACCTACTTATGATTAGATTGGCCTAGGTTATCTAATTAACATGTCTACAAAGTAACCTGAGATTAGATCATATCTGAAAGAAAAAGATAAATCTGATGATAAGATTGAATCCAACCAATCTTCTTAGAAACCTAAAGAAGTTTAACAAAACAAGTAAGTTGAAATCTTGGATGAACCAAAGAAAGTGGAAACTCCTAAAGCAACTAGGTATGAATTTAGAGGTAAGTTCTTTTTATGTAATGCAATAGGTCATATGAAAAGAGATTATACAAATAAGTCATTTAGTCATGTTAAGGACTTTTTTGGTCATAATTTTTATGGTATGGGTCATAATGCAATTGATTGTAGGAAACCTAAGTATGATAATGATAGAAGAAATAGTGGAATGTTTAAAAATACTAACCTTGTAGATAGAATAAGATCTAATGAAAGGACATCAAGAGAAGAAAGATCTTATGAAGACATAAGAAAAATCATGTGTTATTAGTGTAACAACTTAGGACACATTACTCAGAATTGTCATGCACCTGATGATCAAAAAAATCCTAGAAGTAGAGCACCTATATGTTAGTTATGCAACAACTTTGGACACACAAAAAAGTACTATAGAATGGACAAAAACTTCAGAGATAGAAGGAACAATAGAAGAAATTTTGGGAATAGAAGGAATGATGGAAGGAATGTTAGAAATGATAGAAGGAACTAGGAAAGGAACTCCAGAACTAGTAGAGACAATAAATAACAAGGAAACATTATGGGTGAACTTTGAGAAGAAGTTAATGAAGCATTTGTGAAAGACATAGATATCTCAAAAGAAAAGTTAGATGATGATGAAATGGGAAAATCAAAGTCATTTATTGAGTTTGATTCAATTAAGTTGAATTAAGCTTGTTCATAGCATCAAAATTTAAGAGCTTCTATCAAAGACCGAATTGGAGGTAGAAAAATTGGGAAAAGATGCATCTAGTTATGTTTATATGGTACCTTATCTTTCTTTTAATTTGGAGCTCATATAAACAAGTTATGAAGGTATTTAGTGTTACTGGTATTATAGTAAAGGTTAATTCTACAATAGAAGATGAAAAGCATGTTTTTTCAAAGAATTTCATGATGTGAAGTCTTGAGGATGTTTGTTATGATGGAAGGAGGCTATAGTAAACCTCATTTGACATTTGGAGATTGGATAGATGATTTTGAGTAGTTATCTGATTAAACAACATGATTGATAGCTTTTTCATATTTTTTAATGTATGCAATTAATGTAAGTTCAAGTTGATGGAATAAATGGAGTATGGAATTGATTTTGACTTCATTGTGAACACATCCAAAGTGAAGAGCATTCAGAAGTGACTTGTCAGAGTGATTTCAAAGAAAACCCTACTTTTAGGAAGTGGTATTTTATAATTTTATCTGTAAATATTTTCAATCAAAGATATCGTTTGATAAGAATCATGGATATTTTAGTAGTACACAGTGTTGAGAATGAAGATAGACCTAAGTTTAAGACTACTTTTGTAAAAGCTAATGAAGGAAACCCTAACTCAACATTTTCTCACTCCAAATAATGTAGTTTATCTTGAAGATGTAGGAAGTTATTTGAAAAGGAAGTTTGAGTCTATTGGTAATGAGTTCGTGAACAAAGAAATGGAATTGGTTTTTAACCACGACATGATAGTGAAAGATAGATATGAACATATAAAGGAATTAGAATTGTTTAAGTATCACTTCTAAGTGAGTTAGACATAGATTATACTGAGTGAGATTCATGATGGTAAGTTATGGATGGAAGATAATGTATTTGACATTTCTATCGACCTTATTCATGAGGTAATTGGTCTTAGCAAACAAGGCAATGTACTTATAGGTGAGAAGATGGTTAAGAAGAAACTTGAAAGCTATACTAAAGCAATATTTAATGGAAAGGCTATGGTCATCAACACCATCAAGCAAGATGATGCCATATTTATAAGTAGAATTATTGCTTATCCTATTTGTGCAAGTTCTAAGATAGATGAAATTTTAGTAGGATTCATATATGTAGCATATAAGATATGTGTAGAGAAAGAGCAAGTAAATCTGAATGAAATACTGAGAATGCAACTCTTGGAAAACCTTGAAAAGATTAAGAGAACAAAGAATGGTGTGCTTAGATTCCAATCATTGATCAATCACATCTTATTTCATTTACTAAAAGGATTTCCTTACTTATGAGTCATAGATATAATGAGTAGTGATAGATGCATAATGGAGAAGATTATAGATGTATGTAGAAGGCACTCTGCATACAAGATATTAGATAGTGGCAACCTAATAATGAAAACATATTAGAATGAGATGAAATAGAGATTTAGAATTGCACCTACAATTGTGGACAGATTCAAGGAAGACATTTGTATATTAGGTTATATAGATCATACATATATTCAAGCAGTGGAACCTCGAGAGACATTTCTTGATCCCTTGAGCTATGAATTGAATGATGATGTTGCAATTGGTTATATTGATTTTTTGTTATATTTAGACAAAGATATAGTAGAGTATAGATTTGGCACATATGAAAAGATCACATAGCAAGCTCGTCAAGCAACCTTGGAGAAGGCATCACATAAGAAACTAGAATATATAATAAAGAAGGCACTTTAAGAGGCACTTTTATTAGTATTATTTCCCAAGACATCTTTGGAATAGAACATTCCATATGCAATATTGTCCAATGTTCAACCCAGTGAATAGAAAAGAAAATCTGAGAGATTGGTAGAACTAGTGTCTATTATGACAAAAAGAGTCAAACAATAGACCACTGAACTTAGTAAAAGATAGAAAATATTGTTGACAATTGACTCTAGTGATAAAGAGGATAAGGAATAAGAAACCAAGAAAGCTAAAAAGATGACTCCACCTATGCAAGCAGTAAGAAAAGCTTGGCAAGCTTGTAAGCCAAAGATTGAGAAGATCAATACATCTATTGCAAATGAAGGTAACTTTGTTCATATGAACAAATTTTATGATTTATATAGAAATTTTGAGAAAGATTAGATAGATATATCTACCATGAGATATATTATGTCAAATGATCTAAAATTGAAGGATCTTGAGAGAATTATTAACTAGAAATTCTATGAGAGACTTATTGAGAAGATGACTCCTACAAGGGAAGAAGACCTTGAACTTTGAAACTCTATACTAAGGACCATTTGCAAGACTAATGATGAAGATGAAATAAAAATATTGTTGAATAACCTCACACCATACTTGAGGAATAAGTTGAGGCCATTTTTATTCATGGTTGGTGAAAAGGATAAGTTAAGAAGAGAGACTATAGTAGAAATCTGTCAAATATTGATAGAGTCACATGCAACATCTTCTCCAGCTCCTAGAACCTCAGAAGTGTCAATAAGTGGTGATAGCATGTAGATTGATCAAATCAATGTTACCCTAAACATTGATGATACCAATTCATTTGGTGGTTCCAAACCAAATGAACCAGACACTAAAAATATTGAGGATAATTTAAAACAAATTGAGGAAGAGAAGAGGCTACTAGAAGTAGAAAAGAAGAAAATAGAAGAAGCCTAGAAACTATTGCTTGAAGTTAATAGGAAAAGAAAGGAAGATGAAGAAAAGCGAAAAACTGTAGAAAAATAAATGAAAAAGAAAACTAAGGAAGAAGAAAAGAAAAGATTGGAAGAGAAGAGAGAAAGAGAGGAAAGAGACAAGAAAGAAGAGGATGAGAGAACTAAAGAAGCAACAAAGAAATAGAGGGAGGATGAGACTAAACCATCTAGTTCATCTACTTTTCTCTCCCTTGCTAGTTTATCTACTAATGATGATGGTCAAATAGATTTGATCTCATCCCAAACCAAGATAATTGAGAAGAATAGCAAACTAAAATTTTTACAAAGAACATTAATGGAAGTGGTAAAATAATCTGAACTTGAAGGATTTTGGAGAGCATTATTAACTAGAAATTATATGAGAGACTTATTGAGAAGATGAATCCTACAAGGGAAGAAGACCTTGAACTTGGAAGTCTATGCTAAGGACCATTTGACAAGACTAATGATGAAGATGAAATCAAAATATTGTTGAATAGCCTCGCACCATACTTGAGGAATAAGTTGAGGCCTTTTTTTATTCATGGTTGGTGAAAAGGATAAGTTAAGAAGATAGACTATAGTAACAATTTGTCAAGTGTTGATAGAGTCATAGGCACCATCTCCTCCAATTCCTAGAGCCTTGGAAGTGTCAGTAAGTGGTGACAACATGTAGATTGATCATATCAATGTTACCCTTAACTTTGATGATACCAATTCATTTGGTGGTTCCAAACCTAATGTGCCAGACATTGAAAATATTGAGGATAATTTGAAACAAATTGAGGAAGAGAAGAGGCTACTAGAAGTAGAAAAGAAGAAAATAGAAGAATCCAAGTAGCTATTGCTTGAAGATAATAGGAAAAGAAAGGAAGATTAAGAAAAGAGAAAAAATGCAGAAGAAGAAATGAAAAATAAAACCAAGGAAGAAGAGAAGAAAAGATTGGAAGAGAAGAGAGAAATAAAGGAAAGAGAAAAGAAAGAAGAGGAAGAGAGAACTAAAGAAACAACAAAGAAAAAAAGGGAGGATGAGACTAAACCATCTAGTTCATCTACCCTACTCTCTTTTTCTAGTTTATCTACTAATGATGATAATTAGATAGATTTTATCTCATCCTTGACTAAGCTAATTGAGAAGAATAGGAAAGTAAAAAGTTTACAAAGAACATTAATGGAAGCTACAGATAGACTACACATTACATTGGAAGTTCAACACACATAATTAGATCCTGAACATAGAGCATAAGTAGTGTTAAAATAATTTGATGAAGAATTTATAAATCTATTGAATTTTCTAGAGGTTAAGGCACAAATTTCCCATGATGCTAACTTGTTTAGCACCATATGTTAGAATTGTAGAAATTGTGAAAGCCAACTTCACAGATCACCAAGACCACCTGCATGCAAATAACCTACTGAAGAGAAACCAAGGAAGGAAAGGTAGGGCTTGGAGAATCTCAAAGGAGTGAGAGAAAATATATTCCAACAATAAAAAATGAAATTTTCATACAAAAATACAATAGGAGAGTCTGTTTATAAAGGCCTCTAGGATGCTTCTAGAATGAGCTAGAAAGAGCTAGGAGATAAGCATGACAACTAAGCATATGTCCATGAAAGGTGGATTATCCTCCATGTAGACAAGAGGATAAGTATGACAAGGTAGGTGCAAATTCCTATGTTGTCAACAAATAAACATATAAAAGCATGCTTACTCCTAGATAAAAATCTAATAAATAATGTATTTAACTAAGTAAACTTAAGTAAAGTGTAAATAATAATAATTTACACTAACAAGAATATCAAGAATGACTTAGTTCATCTTGATACTTATATAAAAGAGCTCTAGAAATGCCAACAGGAAGGGAAAGCATTGTATGTTAAGTGTACCTTATCGTACAAGCTAACTAGAGACATTGTTAATTAGATAGAGTTAAAGATGAATGAGCTAGAGGCTTTATCCAACTAGATCCATCATCCATCTAGAAAATTAGATGATTTTGAAAGTCAAGTTGCTAGTATTCATAGTGGCATTAGGAAATTGGAATTTTGGAAATAACATATTTTGAAGAGGACATCTAATTTCAGAGAATCTATTCCTCTAAAATTATCTTTTGTTGAGAAACAACTAGAAGAATGTGTCAAGGCTAAGGACACATATTTCAACTTTTTTGCATTCAGATATTGATGTAGTTGAGATTGCATCATATGCTTTATGTGCAATTTTGACATTAATTAAGTCTACCAAAGAGACATGGACCAAAGGTATGGATATTCTGAAGGCTAATCTTGATGATTGTATGAAGATAATATCAGCATAAGGAAGGACAATAGTTTTGATAGTTTTTGGATATAATCTTGACATTTTGACCTTTGTCATTGATGTCAAAGGGGGAGAGATACATGTGAAAATTGTATACATGTCAAAAAGGGACATTGTTGGGAGAGATACAATGAGAGGAAGCTTATTGGGAGAGCTAAAAAAGAGAGAGATACAATGTGAATAAAAATAGTAAAGTATATTGTAAGGGGGAGCATATGTAAAGTTGAAAAATTTGTAATAGATGTAATGTTTATATGTTGTTTATGTTAAGCTTTTGTCACTTAGCCAATTTTCCCTATTTTGTTGCCATCAATGCAAAAGAGGGGTAATTGTTGACAACTAGCTAATAGTGATATGTAATTATTGTCATTTATGGAAACACATGATGTACACATTCACAAGAAACCTTGAAAATAAAGATACTTAGTGTTTGGTAATCAAAAAATTGTTGAAGTATAGAATTTGGTTTATAGCAGTGTATTATTTTGTTTATAACATGTTGACATCATATTATGACTAGAGAAGTTACATGGAGGCTGTATACATGTTTGTGATGATGCGTATAACCTCAAAAGTTTGTACAGATTGTAGGGAACATAGGTATTCGTGTTTTGGTGAAGCAGGACAACGCAATTGAAGGAAAGAATTATTTTATTTACAAAATAATTACTTGTCCAATTAGGGCTGACATCCTAGATGTTTACTCTAACTTTGAAAAGTGAATTGTGGTCTTCGCTGACCTAGCAGTAATTTGTAGAAAGGCATGGTATTTATGCAAAGGACACTTTTTTGATGTGAAGATGTGAAGTTGTAATTGCAAGTGCTATCTTGTAATTGTGTTTATATGTGAACTTTTGTGAAAGCAATATATGTGAAGTTTTACATGAGCTATCTAGTGATGCGAGATTGAGTAGAAGATTAGAGATCAAACAAGGAAGCAAAAATAATAGTAAATTACTTGATTGAGTAGTGAGCTCCTCTTGTAGTTGAGATTGCGTGATTGGGCAGTGGGGTCTTCTTCCATACATTATACCACAACTCCTAATAGGGTCGGAATCTCCTAATAGGGATTTCAAGTCTCCTACCAAGGACTCCTTATACTAAATTTTATCATTGACTCCTAATAGGGTCCATGCTCTAACATGGAACTTATATATCAGTATATTATCAAGTGGGTATCATCCCCACTGGGGTTTTCCCTTGGCCAGGGTTTTCCTAGTTAACAAAATATTTGTGCATTTCTATTGTTACTATTTAACATTAGTTTATTTCTTCATTATGCATGGTTTAAAGTAAGTAATAATATCAAGTTGGCAACTAAAGTTTGTAGATTATTGATTCACAATCCCCCGCCCCACCCTGCCCCCTTAGTAATCCCTATTTCTAACACTTTACACAAATGCAAGTAATCTTCTTCAAAATCTACATATTCTACTCCAAGAAATCAATTGTCTTCATCTTCTAGATCCAGAGACCTTTTGAGAGAGAAAGTGAATAATATAAAATTCTTTGAGAATATGACAATTTATTTAATGATGGGCTTATCTTTGGCCAAGATGAGAATGCAAAAATGTTCCTAGACATACTTTTGAGAGAAAATTTACTCCTTTGGGAATTTGATGTGACATCATGCTTGAGACCTTAGTTGCAAACAAGATCATTACTTTTCCATACAACTCTACACCTTATGAACCTAAAATCAAACATCCATGGTGGACATACAATCACTTTTGTAATTACCATAGAAATAAAGGTCACAAAATTGAAGATTGCATTTAGCTGAAACATAATGTCCATAATCTTATTGATAATGGGATCTTTGATGTTGGAACCCCTAATGACTTATGTGGTGAGAATACTTCTCTTAAGAAAGATCATATTGTTGAACCTATGTCTAGTGATGGTCTTCTTGACACCTCCACTTCATCTGATGCTCATCCATCTCCCAAAACATTAAATCCCTCCAAAATGACTCCATGAAATAAAAATCCTAATGCTTTCTACATGGACTATGCATATCATCAAGGGCTACCTCTAAAATAAATTCAAGTTGATCTATATATACTTGGCTAGAAACCTTTTCCACACTACTAAGACATGCTAAAGATCTTCAATCTTCATGTGATTTTATGCTTACTATGCCCACTTTAGCTAATCCTATGTTACCTTTTCGAGATCCTATTGCATAAACCTCATATTCTCCTTTGTCCTTAAAAGTGGCTCCATGTCAAGAGGACACTCACAAAGATGAAGATATAAATGTTAATGAATATCAATATCAAGAACCCTTTCATCTCCTTCAAGATTTTTCCCTTTCATATCCTACATCTTATCCACCTCTTAAGTATGGTGAAGGTACCACTTCCACTATTTCTCCTAAGCTTATAAAAATTATGAAAAAATTTCTTTTCCCATGCTATCAGAAGAAACTTGTCAAGATCAAAGTATCCACTCTTGTTCTACTTCTCCATATCCGTTTCAAAACTATGCTCAAACTTCAAATGCTCTTACTAAAAATGTTTCTCCTATACAAGTTTCTCATAAGTCTATTAATGAGCTTCACCATAGTGCTCACTCTAAATATATGGATTTCCCTATTCATTATCCCTTTGTATCTCCTAAATCTTTCCTTGGTCCTTATCCATCAAAGCTAAAATATTTTACTATAATGCCTCAAGATCAATAAATACACTGATCCTTGATGAATTTTACCTTCTTAAATGGATAATTATCTGCTAACCTATGAACATGGTCAATGAAATAATTGTTCACTATTCAACTAGGGCTTTTATTTCTTAATTATGTATACTTGCAATTGATGATGTGGAAATTTCTTAGTAGGACATGGTTCTTATATATGATATAATAAAGTTGGACATGTAGGTTCACCTCTACTGATATTTTCATTTATGGAATACTCATGTGATAATATGTCATGTTCAGCAATTTGATCAATAATTTGTTTATGAAATGTAATTATTATTGCACCTTTCATTTTGACATTTGAGTTGGAAAAATAGAATGAAGTTACATAATTAATTAGAAGATGTTTTATCTACTTATTGATTTAACTATGTGTAGTCAAATTTTGAATAACTTGACTTGACCTTTTGGCCTATCAAGGAAGTATATGGAAATGATGTCTTCCTATAAGAATGCAAAAGAGTATCTATAGATCCTTCTTTATTTATTTATGGAATTATATTTCAATGGTGTTATGTATATGTGATGATTCACCATGTATGTATGTCTACTTTATAGAAAGTTGTTGACTCATTTTATTTAGTCAACTTGTTCAATGAACGATGATCGACGATTTGGTCATCTTGAGTTGTTTGTTTTGGACTTTTAGTTGATATGTTGTTCACCATAGACTAGGTCACTATATATTTGACTTAGACCTTATTGTCAATATGACTGATTGGGATTTGGTTTTGTCATCTATTTATGTATAAATTTTGGTCAATATTTCTTCATACATTTGACTATGTGGCCTTTATATCATTCATTTACTTATAATATTGGTTGGATATATGTCATTAATTTTGAGCTAAATGACACATTATGATGTAAATATGTTTGGATATAAACTTTTGTAAGAATTTAGATGCATAATTTGATAATTAAATGTTAATGAGTACTTTGATGAAATTATATTTCATGAAAAATCAAATGATGTTGAATTAGATGTAATGTGATTGCATTGCCTAATTATGTATCACAAAAACTGACTTATTGATATGGAAACTTACTCACTTAGAGAGAACCACATGTTAGATGGTATGTATGGTACATATGGTCAATTATTTTTTTTACTCTTGATCAAGGTGTGATTACATATGAGTTTAACAAAAAAAATTGACTATTGGTGGTTATAATTAAATACTTCTCTCCCTAAGCTACTAGCATTGAAATGAGTTTAATGTATTGTGAGTGTACATGTACAAGTATGGCAAGAAGTGGATATGAAGTACCTAATGGAGGGGTCAAATCCATGTGATGCCAAGGTATGATAAGTAAGAAAAAATATGTGTTTGGTATCATATGATTTTAAGATAATATGTTACTTAATTTTGAGGCTTCTTGAGATAAGGAAGGAATTGCTTTGATATTCTTTTGGTATTTGATTAATTTGTGATATATGATGGACTGATACTTTGGTGTTGTTCCTTTAATGCGATAGACCAAACAACACATCATAGGAAAGGGGGAATATTGTCGAAGAGAGGTACTCTATGATTATAATTTCTACATGTGTGCATTGAGACAATGCATTCTCTGAAGGGGGGAAGGATGTCACAACCCGTTTGTTCACAAACCCAACAAAATGGAAAATGTAATGCCACATGGATTTTGATTAAAAATTTTAATATGTAAATTAATTAATAGAACATTTATTAATTAGGATAGAAAAATAGGGATTTTTGTTCTGATATATGTATCAAATATTGGGTCAGTTATGGGGGGAGGGGAAGGTAGTTAAAAAGAATTAGTATTTCTTAACAAAAACAAAGGAGCAAATAGGCAGAGCCCTCTTTGACAGTTGAAAAGATATTGCATAAAATGAGCAAATGATAAATACCATTTGATGGAAGGGGAAGGAAATTGAGGAGAGGGTGCATGTCTGGTTTACATGATTCAATCTAACTAATAATGGTGAGCAACAACAATAGTTTTAGTTATGCCACACCTTGTTATTTGCAAATTGGAAGGCCTATGTCTCTGTACCATAATCATCACCAAATGAGGTTGATGTGGAAGAAAGATCAACTCTTTTGTTTCAGATCTACATATGAAACTCACATGGGCACCTTTGACAAGGAGAGCACTAGAGGAAGTTGTAGGGCTATAAGAGTGGGAAACTAGCTCATCAAGAAACAACATTACATTTAATTCTTAGGTTCCTTTTGAATATATTGTTATGTTTTATTTTTTATACTTGTTTGGTTTTCATACATTTCATACTATGGTAATGGATGTATATATATGTATATAGAATCTTACTAAATCATTTTAACATTGATGTATAACCTCAAAGTTTCTAGTATTGTTGTCTTTGGAGAATCCAATATGTTTTGGAGTAACTATAAAATTGGTTGCACTTAGTTTATAGATCTAAGAGCTTCTATAAATATCAACCACTAACAACCAATGTAAAACTAAAATAGCATGAAACCATACCTAGTGGAATGGTTACTCATACTAATGAGAATTTCTATGACTATTGTTGGATAGAGAGAAATATAGTAGTGTGTGATGCTAATGATAAGATCTGTAAAATTATGCATCAAATAGCTTACAAATTCAAACCCAAAAGTAGCAATGAATCACATAAAAGATACCCTTGAGAAATGTTTCAAACCAAGATTGTTGGTAAATAAAATTAATTTCATTCTTGAGTTGTTTTGTCCATGATTTTCCCCATTCATAACTACTCACTTGTTCTGTGTACTACCAAAACCTATTCAAAAATTGTATTTTGTATCATGAATAGGCAATGACTTAAGATCAATTTTTTGTAAGGAAACTTGGCAATAAAGAATATAACCGTTTCCACATAACCCATAATAGATCTGAAAATAAACATGAAATTAAAATCCACATGCAAGAGAATAGACAACATACCCACAAAATGTGACACAAGATATACCCTGGGAAACCCTCATTGAGGGAAAAACCCAGCCTCCAAAAGCATCCATCATCATGTATTATTCAGCAAAAATACCATTGCCATACAACCATGGAAGCCTTCATGACCATAGCCACAACCGAGCAAACTATGAGAACAAGCATAAATCCACACATCCCATGCCATGCTTCCAACCTTCACAAATGCTCCCTTGGCTAACCTGTCAAGCCTTGTCCCACTTGACTCTTGCCTTTTTCCTTCTCCTTGTCACTCTTTCTCTCTCTACAACAACTACCCTTGTGGTTTCTTATATAGTAGCAAGTCCCACAAAACCACCAAGTGGTATTACATAAACCATGTGCTAAAACCATGTGCTACCTAACCCACTGACCCCACATTTAATATTGGGCATTTAATTCTTTTCCCCAATATTAAATAATTACATAAAATATTTTCACAATGTTACAATACAACTCATCAAGAATATTCCATGGGAATCTTTACATGTTGCACGTCCATCTAGGTACAACATTACATAATAAAAATAAAATAATAAAATAACAATATTATGCAATGTGTGCAACACCCATTATCTCAACAATCTCCCACTTGTTGTATACATTGCATAGGGTCAATCCGTAGCCACATAAATGAACAAGGGAACAATCCCTCCAAGCACATCCACCATCATGGATCAAAATACACCAAGTGCTCCATCCTGGTACCTGCAACCAAATCAAAGTATCTAGCATCTCAAACATGAATGATCTCCCCTCCTATTATGCCACTCCCATTGGACATACATAGAAGCCATCCAAAGAGAAAGCCACCCAACCTATCGCATTAGAAGATCATAAAATCCTGTACCAACTGAAATGCCAAGCACAAATAACCCGATCCAAAGGTAATCACATCTATCCGTAGTTGTCAAAATATCCATAGCTGAAATAGCACCCACAGCAAGTGCCAAACCCATCCAACTATCCATACCTCAAAGGTATAACAAGAGAATCTCATATCATCAACATATCCAATCTATAACCTGCAATCATAAGCCTCAAGAGCAATACCTGCCACATATATACCAAGAAGCTCCCACTGCAAAAGATAATGTCAAATCTATAACCAATCCACTCAACACATCTCAAAGAAGTGAATCCATGTAGTATCAAGGACATCCACAATACATAAATTGATATCCTGCAAGAACAACTCTCATAACAAATCTCCAACAGTCTTCCAAATTCTCCACAACTAACAGAGGAAAGAGATAAAGGAATAACCATGTCATCTCTCACATGACATACATGAGCACAAACTAGTGATCACAATCTCTAACCAATCTCAAATCCAATGTAGGAAAAACTGAACATCCAAGAAGATAACCAAGACTAGAGAAACCATGCAAATCATAACATGTATCATGTCCTTCTACACACACCTCTAGATGTAAACTGTGCAAGTATGATCTCCTCCATAAAACCCCAACAAGAAGCCTCAACAACACCCAAACCATACCATATAACTCATCATGGATGTAAGCCTCTCACAAGAAGATCAACCTCAATAAACCATTCCTAAACCAAGGAATAACCATTCCTAATCCAAGGAAAATGCCCAATATAAAACCATCTCCCAAACTCAACCAGCATAAAAACATATGCACATGGAGATAACCAATGCTAAACCATCTCTCAAATGAACCCTCTAGAACTAACTCATGTACCATAGCTCAAGATCCATATCCATGAAAGACAAGCATAAATATAATGCAACTGAGAGAAACAATGGACTATACATCTCAAGTAGCAAACCGTTGAGTAGACCAAGAGTGGGGAATGAGAATGCTCATCAAGATACCCAAGTATCCAACCAAGACTCATCTAAGAACAATCTCCTCTCAAGTCTATATCAGGTGACTGCCCCTCGAACTTCCTGTTGAAACCATCAACTGTCCCAATAAATACTTCTCTAATCCAAGAGAAATCAGCATCACCACTGTCTCTAAGTATCCATGAGCACCTGTAACCAATCAATCCATGCCAACTCCAAATGCAACATAGCAATATCATGAAGTATCCAGCTTATGATCAGTGTACTCAATACCAAGAAACTAAACGAAGATCAATGTTAAAGTTCCAACCATGGCCTCAAGAACATAAACATGACAACATGATCTTACCATCTCAACCAAAGAGATACCATGCTCCATATGAACACACCATAACATGTCACAACTCTAAACGCGTATCAAGAGTATACCATGACATAATAATGAAACCATCCTCATACCAAGGATAACATGCCAAATAAAAGCATAAACCACACCTTTGCCAAGAACCCTATGAGTCCTCAAGATGCAACCATCTCCACACACCATGAAGATAACCAAGAACTCCATGAGTCCTCAAGATCTAACCATCTTCATACACCATGAAGATAACAAGTGTACCATGCAAATGTCAAAGACGCTTCTGCAGCAATAGGATCTAAGACAAACCTCCAACATCTGCAAACACTCAATAAATATATCAATGCCAACAAAACTCCCACTCAACCGTAGTACCAAGTCACCTATGGCATCATAAAATCCATCCTCTCCAAACCAAGAAGATATAAACCAAACCAGGAACTAATCCTGCACTGTCACCCCATCACTGTCACAAGCTCCCACTAAACTGTGTATCCAAGCTATCCATGACATCATGATGAAAACTCATCCTCTAACCATGAGAATCAACCAAGGCATCGAACTATCAAAGAACTCAAGGTGCACATCATGAGCTCCTTAAAAGAAATCAAATAACCATGATCCTCAACCAAGAAGATATACCACCATAGCTAAATCAGAAATCCAAGCTAATGAACATCAAGGATGTACCTGTATAACCAATCATGTCATGCCAAAATCCATGACACCATGATCACATCCATGAACCAAGCATCTGGCTCTCAATATGTCCAACCTATCAACATAGTCAACCACAATCCTCTGCCATGACTATACCTGGTAACAACATCTCATCCCTTCTACATGAAGATAAAATAGTAAATCATGTGACTTAGGGCATAGACAACCCAAATCCAAGCCACCAATCTGAATATGCATCAATAATGAAAAATCAATGGGCAGAGACAACCCATAACCAAGCTATAAATGCAACCTGTAAGTATAGACTGCTTACAACACTGCACAACTTGTAGATCCAACAAGTCATCATGCATATCCAAACCAAACACTGATAACCATATCATCATGAGACCAAACTTGAGTATACAATGACATCAAAACTTAAATCTCCAATGCCATAAACTCACAATGTTACCATAGTCAAAATATACCTATAAACTGTTCAGATAAATATATCAACAAATAAATCATGCCAAACCTGCACCAAATCTAAACCAATTTGTATAGCTCTCCAAGAGCTTTTTGTTGACTACTCGAAGTCCAAAATTTGACTCTGTATGCCCAAGTTATGTCCTAATCCGTGCTCAAAATAAACAACATCTGACTTTAGGGCTCTTAAAACTTGAATTTTTTTTAAAATCATAGAACCAAACCTACACGATCTTGTAGTGCTCTGAATTAGCTTTCCAATGCCTATAAGAACTCTGAAATTTGATGGCCATTTTACTAAGATAGTCTTTTTACCATTTTGCAGTACGATTTTTCATTTTTTATTATTTCAGTGACGAAAATTC
The DNA here is from genome assembly GCA_028749045.1 of Cupressus sempervirens. Taxonomy (NCBI): domain Eukaryota; kingdom Viridiplantae; phylum Streptophyta; class Pinopsida; order Cupressales; family Cupressaceae; genus Cupressus; species Cupressus sempervirens. The sequence goes on along the minus strand of CM053786.1, from coordinate 293,742,861 downwards.
TGACAGGATTAAATTTGATGGCCATCATGGGCTGAAACCAAAAAAACTCTTTCATTTCCTCTGAACATGGCCAAACTAGGGCATATTATATATCAAGTTTTATGGAAATGTCGACCCGGATCCAATGGTGAGGTCTATTTTTACCCAGGAGGCCATTTATGCAAGCTACCCCTCAAAACCCTCATTTAAATGAAACATTCAAAAAACTCTTTTGTCCAACAATTTCCCATGCCCAAATCTTTTAACATCCCATCATAACAGCAAACCCAAAAGTCCTCAGATCTACAATAAATCATTCATATATCTTTCCCTTTTCTTTTATCCTCTCATGCATTCCCATGGATTCAATCTAGGGTTACAATAATAAAACCATAGCTCTAATACCACTTGTAAGGAAACTTGGCAATAAAGAATATAACCGTTTCCACATAACCCATAATAGATCTGAAAATAAACATGAAATTAAAATCCACATGCAAGAGAATAGACAACATACCCACAAAATGTGACATAAGATATACCCTGGGAAACCCTCATTGAGGGAAAAACCCAACCTCCAAAAGCATCCATCATCATGTATTATTCAGCAAAAATACCATTGCCATACAACCATGGAAGCATTCATGACCATAGCCACAACCGAGAAAACTATGAGAACAAGCATAAATCTACACATCCCATGCCATGCTTCCAACCTTCACAAATGCTCCCTTGGCTAACCTGTCAAGCCTTGTCCCGCTCGACTCTTGCCTTTTTTCTTCTCCTTGTCACTCTTTCTCTCTCTACAACAACTACCCTTGTGGTTGCTTATATAGTAGCAAGTCCCACAAAACCACCAAGTGGTATTACATAAACCATGTGCTAAAACCATGTGCTACCTAACCCACTGACCCCACATTTAATATTGGGCATTTAATTCTTTTCTCCAATATTAAATAATTACATAAAATATTTTCACAATGTTACAATATAACTCATCAAGAATATTCCATGGGAATCTTTACATGTTGCACGTGCATCTAGGTACAACATTACATAATAAAAATAAAATAATAAAATAACAATATTATGTAGTGTGTGCAGCACCCATTATCTCAACATTTTTTCTATTGGACACTTATATGTAATTAGATACCTTCCTTGTTGTCAACATGTATGCTTATAACAAAAACTAATAACCAGAATGTACATCCAAACAAATAGTAAAATAGGACTGTATAATTTTTATAAGGATTAATGATCTCCCTTTAACCTATTATCATGATTGAATAGGACATCCACCTCAACGATGTAAAAAAAATTGGATTTTTACATTTTTTGTTTATCACTACTATTTCTTTTATAACAAAAAGTGTAAGGAATATGGCTTGATATAACCATAAATAGATGCTTGGGAACAAGATAGGAGATAAGCCTAAAATATCTAAGTTAGTAAATTGAGATTTAGGAAACTTGGAGCATTTCATTGATTTTTGCCTTCATAATATATAGAGTAATCAAATTTGAATAGAACTAAGGATCTTATTATAAAACCTTATAATATTTCCGTATGTAGAAAATGTGGTGTGCCTTTGAAATTCATTTAGTATGCCTACTAGTATGAAGATGGATAGTTTTAACAGTTGGAATAGGAGCAATATGTTCTTATATACTATATTTTAGGCATACAGAGAGATTGATTGACAAATATCATCATTTCATTCATACAATATTTGGTTAGCAATTGAATTACATGTTAATACATATTATGAATGTCATACCGATGGCATAGTATCCATATAGTATTTACTTCATAAGTGTTTGTGTTTTTAGTAGACATGTGATTAATGGTATGTTTACGAGCTTATAATGGATGATCAAATAATTGTTTCTTTAGAGTTTATTTATATCCTTTGATTTTCCCTTGTATGTGGGTGTTATTTTCCAATTGTTTGATATTCACATAAGGTAAATTATATATTATGAGATAATCATTTTATCCTTCACCCAAATCATTATACAAATTTGATACTTATATTTGTTATTAGATGATATGGCGAATGCAGAATTGAAACATCTTCCATTGATTCTTTGATGGTTTTACATTACATGTTGATGGTACTTTATGAAATACTTATGATGCTTATCTTACATTTTTTTCATGCATATATGAATTGGAAATAAGGATTCTTACATTCTATTGACTATTATAAGTTGGGTACTAACCTAGATATGAGTTTTTGTGTCTTTATCATGCACACATTACAACTAAATATCTTATGATTTTTCTTTGTCCCATGCATGTTTTTAGCATATTCATTAATTGAGATTTTTTTAATAATAATAAATGATCTCATGTCTTAGTATTTCAATGATATGTTATATTTGCACAATTCCATTACTCTCCTCATAGTTTTTCTTATTTAGACTATCTTGTTGTCAAGTTGGGTATCTTTCATGTCATGAAAGATTCTAAGGAAGCTTAACAACTTCATGGTGGGGTGGTAAATTTCAGAAATGAAAATGGGAAAGTAAAATTTGAGGTGGGGGGGCAGGGTGGGGGGTGTGAATCGATACTTCAAAACTTTAACCAAAACATATTCGTGCCACACATTAGTCTCATACATTCATCTCATTGTCTAATATGTAAACTGAAAATACTATCCATGTATGTCATTCAAAACATAACACAAATAACACTTGACACAAGATATTGGTTACCTAGAAACCAACCAATGAGAAGTAAAAATGGGAGGTGGATCAAACCCAAAAATCTTCACTATTGCAGTTGTAAAGTATATCCATTAAGGGTTATAATGTCAGATCATAAACTATGATGTACCATGTTAAAGGTTTTCCCTACTAAAGGCTTACAAAGACTATTAGGTCTTAGCTTATTAAAGGATTTTAACACCTTGCTAAAAGTGTACCTTGTTAGAGGAGTTGAACTCACAATAAAGTAAGCACTCTATTAAGAGATTTACAAAATCCTATTAGGACTAATCTATTAGGAGATTTACTCTACATAACCTATTAAAATGATTCAACATAATGATCCTTTGATTAGAACTACTTTGCTAGATATCATATCATCTCCTTCCTCATGTATGCTTGATCCTTTTGATCATATATATCTCCTCTATCCTCTCTCTACTATGTTTTGTTATCCTCTAACTGATTCTACAATTTAATCCTTTCTTACAACCTACTTAATCACCATGAATGCTCTCCCTTAACTTAAAATTCATCTCCTTCTCTTCTCACATACACATACTAGGATCTCCTACATTTTAGGGTATTTCCTCCTTATAAAAACATTGGTAGACTAGGGTTAGGTAAAGATCAATGATTGTGATTCATCCATATCATCACTTATTTCATCCCTTTATCAGATTGGTTTCATGCTCTCCATAGGGATACTCAATATACATTCATACTTATCATCTAGAATTTTAAGAAAATCCTTAATTCGATGCAAAAAATATTCACATAGAATTTTGAGCCATTATAAATAACTATATGAAAAAATATTTACTCGACATTCACTAACTCTTCAAACTTGGCTTCTTAATGACTTGACATCCATTATTTACTTGTCACCTAAATCACTTGGCATGTACTAAATTGCTTGTCACTAGAGTGACTCAACACTAATTGTTTACTTGGAACATACTGGTGCTTGGAACTAACTAAGTATATTATTTGGTATTCATTTTTTGACAACTAATGTTCAGTGTGCTTTGATCACTCGGCTCACACTAATTACTCGGCTTTCTCTAATCACTCAGCATACACGCTATATATTAATTAAGTGTGTTGTCACTCATTTGTCAAAACCAAAATGAGATCAACAATATCCCCCTTTGACATGAGTGGAAAAAGAACTTGATCATGCATATATAACCTCACTATGAGCATCACTCAAGCAATCTATATACGTTACTCATCTCTTATAAATATTTTTATTTATTTTTTTATTTTTTTGCAAAATTGATGACTTAGCAGTCATACCTCTTCAAAAATTCATAACCCCCCCTAAGTTGATTGTTCTTGTTTATAGCTAAATTTTGTATAACTCCTACTGAGTAAATTTCTTTTACTATTGTTTCTCCTTGTTTTTGTGCTAGTACTCCAAAAGTTTGTTCTTTACTATCCCCTTTTATTCATTATCCCCATTTTTTGACACTTATGTCTTGGGTGGTACAGTGATAGTGTGTTTGTCCAAAATTGTTTTATGGACATACCTAATGATTTTTGGTGCTTTATCCCAATTGTTGCATGTTACCTCTAAAGATTAGCATTGAACATCTAGCTAGGCAACAAGGTCAACTAAGCCATCATGAGTAGAAAGATGAGAATCTTTCTTCATCAATTTTTTAGCATAGGCTAGTTTCTTATGCAAAAATTTCATTTTTGGGGTTAACATGGATTGGATATTTATCAAGGTAACTCTTATGTTTACATCTTGTGAATGTAACATTGCTAGCTGACCTTGAGATGATAGTAACCTCTAAAAATGAGCTTGGCTTTGAACTAGAGATAACTTAAGAGTATTACATGTTGTTTGTAAATCTCCATATAGTTGTTCAATATCCCTCTGGACTCCTTGTGTGAATAAATTCACATCACATAGCATGATGTAAAGATAGAATATATTCTCCAACACCTTCACACTCTCTATCTTGGTCACTAGATCAACCTATCATAGTGGAATGACACTAGCTATCTTCTCAAGTACTTTAGTGTGAAAATTCCTTGTAGACCATTCTAATAATTTGGTGTTTGAGTCTAGGTGTTCATTACTTATTAGAAATATTTACTAGTTGCCCAAGAATTGGTTTGTCTTCATTTGGGGTTGTGCAGCTGAAAGTATCAGGAAATATGTCTTTAATTTCATGAAAGAACTTGTTTTTTCTTATTCTCCCTTCTTAGCAACTATTTTTGTTTCTTCCTATATATAGATATTCCTATAGAATTCTCATTTCATCAATGGTTATTGTGTTAAGTTCAAATTTGGGTAGTTCAATCACCTCATTAAATCTTACATCTCCATAAGATATATCATATGATCTGCTCGATGTTTTCTACTTGGCCTTGATATTTGCAATGTTGTGGCATGTGTGCTTGGCCTCTCAAGTGCTTGACTACTTGTAGGATGAAAAAAAATGGGTAGGATAACTAGATTCTATATAGCTACTTTCTCCTCTATGGTATTAATCAACTTAAGCTCTTCAGACTTGTCAACTTGACTCTCCTCTTTTTTTTCTTCACCTTGTGTTCATGATGTAGGTGGAGGACTTGCTTCCTGACCTAGTTTGATTTTAGCTCCATCCTTCTCGACTATAAGTATGACTTTCTTATGTGAAATGAGTGGTAGTAGAGGTAATGCAACTTGTGTTGTAAGAACACCTTCTTGTTTAGTTCTTGCACTTTGTTTATTTGTACCTTTTACCTCTGTAAATGTAGGGGGCATACTAGATGTATAAATTTGCTTCTCCCCTATAGTTGCCACTTCTATTTTCTCAATTCCATCTATTCTCACTACTATAGGATTATTGTATAATTGTGATGCCATGGTGGAATCCTTTAAAATTTTCTTTGATTCATCATCAGTTAAAGGATTGATGTTCTCAGCAGAATTGTCAGGAACATCCTTGATTTTTATTAAGTATTATTGACTCATTTGGTCTATGTGTGGGGTCTATTACTCAGTACTTATACATCTTGTTCATTTTTCTCATGATGTTGCTCTTCTTCAGCTGTTGCTTCCTCAGTGTCTCCCACACTACCATCTTTGATTGATACCTCTTGTATAGTCTCTACTTCTTGTTGCTCAACTTTCTTAGGCTCTCACATGTCTTGTTCATTGTTAGCCTTAGTTTGAGTCACCATAATTTAAATTTTCTCCAATTTCCTTTGAAGCACAAAATCATAGATTGAACAAGCCCTTCTTGATTTCATATCTTATGAATATCACCAAGCTTTGCATATAGAGATTAATCCTATGATGTCTATCATTGCTCTCGCATCTTGAACCTCTTTGAACCTCTTTAAACCTTGTTTCAAAGTAGTTCAAAGTAGTTCAACCAAAGGATTTTGATACTAATCATTTTCTACCAGTGGGGCCTACCAAGCATAATGAAGATGTTTGTTTGAACCTGTTTGTACCCCTTTGAACCTCAGTTTGAAGATATTCAAAGTAGTTATTTTACTAAAGCATTTTGAGCACAAGTGTTAATGATTCTCCAAGGATGACCTATTCCTAAGAAACTAAATGAGATGTATAAATAATGATTGAAGATATTTTCTGATTTAATTTTGTTTGAGATGCAAGATTGGTTGTCATCATGATTCAAAAAGAAAAATCTTTCATCTAGGAGTTGGATTATTTGTTAGAAATTTGGAATTATTGCAAGGACACCCACAAATGATGATCATTTAATGGAGGGCTCTTGTACAATTTCAAGTGTGTAAATCAGGCTACAACAAAATTTCCATGAATACCTCATAATGTGGTGGTACTTTCGTGAGTATGTTTCCTTTCATTTTCAAAGCATAATTTTCCCATTTGATTTTTTTATAATGCAAAAAGGAAAATTGAAGGAAGAGTAGATCTAAGTGAAGAAAAGAGGTCTAGTTTTCTCTGAGCAAATTATAGGTGGAGAATATAATAAATCCCTTTTTCTTTCCTCTATGTTTGTTTCAAAGAACAAAGTGGCATTGGGATTCTATTTCCTTTGCTTGGAATGAAGTATGTTCTGCATTTCTTTGGGAATATTTCTAGTTTAGAGTGTAAGAGGCCTACCATTTCTGATATTAATTTGGAATTTGTCAAAGTTGTAAGGAAATTTTCTTGAGTAAATTGACAAAGCTAGTGGTTGTTTAGGAATTCTAACTAGTGGTATGATTGAAGCTGGAACTTTTCCTCTTGCCCTTTTGAGTCCTAAGCTACTTTAGTTGTGTATTGACCACTATGATGTGAGAACCAAGAGTATTTTGAATAAATCTAGGGAAATAATCTTGTCCATCTCTAGGGAAACTATGTCATTAGTATTGTATCAGCCTGAGTGTACCTTTTCTACTTTTAGCCCTACCCAGTCTCTAGTTGAGTATCAAGAAAGTCTAGACAAATACTATAACATGTTGTCTATGAAGTGGATAGAGACAAATTATTAAGGTAGCTCAAGACTACTTAAAATAATCACCAAAGATCATCATGTTCATGACCTCATGTTCTTATTGCACTAGGTCAAAGGTTCTTCAAATGTTTTTCTCTTTGAATATTAGATGTACCATTACATAGAAATCATTTTGAAGGGAGAAAAACTGTTAGATTGGGTAGAATTAATAGCCATTTCATTGAGAAGTCAACTTTAATATGCTAAGGTGTCTAGGGAAAATTTCTACATGTCTTCCTATCTGACCTATTACATTTCTTGTATGAGAAATAATACTTCTCTTCCTCATGAAACTTGGAATGAAGATATAACTATCTACCAGTACTGTCCTTTGCTCCAAAGGGATAGACTATTGGAAGATTTCAGGAAAATGCATGATATGCTATTAAAGAGTGTACACTTGAACCTCAAAAAGGCACCAATGCCAAGGATATCACTAGACTCCCAAAAGCTAATTCAAATTTATGGGAGCTATTTCATTCAATTTCCTAATTTCACATAATTAAGAATAGGGGGATTTGAAGAAGAACTGATGAAGCTACCTCAGTATGCCCTAGATTGTTTTATGATAGCTAAAATTTGTAGACAATTGTTTGCATTATTTAAAGACAATCTACCTTAGGAAGACTGGGAGTCTAATTTCCTTGTTAAGCTTGGTCACTTAACCTATAGCAACATGATTAATGCCTTAGTGGTTGGAAGAAGCTTACTTATTTTGAATTTTGGATCCTACCAAGGGAGGAGAAATTTCAATAGCAAAAGTTTCGCAACTAAAGTACTTGGTTTGAAGGGTCAATCACCTACAATTCCACATTTAGAAGATCTATGCCAAGATTGTAATGATTAGGAAGAAGTAATAGAGAAAGATCATTCAAGATTAGCACTTTTGCAAATTAATTCTCTCAAATTGAAATTGAAATTGGAAGGAGTAGTTGAGGATGGTTTGGATATTATTACACTAGGATGGGAAGAGGCAAGTGAACTAAAATAATTAGAGGTGGACTAGAGTTAGGGTGAAGAAGATGATATAAAATTGATGACTAGATCTATTCTCACTCACATAGATAACTGGTTAAGGAGAAGAAATTTGAAGGTTGTCAATGAAAAATAAATTGGAAAATCCCTAGAAGTGGTTTCTTTCTCTGAAACATTAACCTCTGACATCCCAATTTCATCTCATGTTTTAGGTAGCACCTCGGCTCCTAATAAGTAGAAAAGAAAACCATCTCCTAGACAAACCATGGCCCCTAGAACCAAGTCCAAGACTAAATTTGAGGCACTCATGCAGTAGGAGATTCAAAAGGAGAAAATGATGATTCAAGGACAAGGTCTATGGGAAGAACTCAGCTTCTCAGATACTCTGAATGGTTATGTGCAATTAATAGAAGCTCCTAAATTTGATCAGCCTAAATTAATGAATCCTCCCAAGGGAAGTCAAGGGATGACTACTACTCCTACTATTCAATCATGGTTTTCTACTTCAGTCAATAATAAATGAAACCTGTGGCCTATGTCTACCCTTGTTAAAGATATTTTCACCAAATATGAAGCTTTTTGTTCTAAGAGTTAAAAGATGAAGACTAATGTGCACTTGGTCAAGGACCCAGTAACCGAAAGGGTAATGGTAGAAGTGGCTACATATACATAGAAAGATGAATCTGGAGAAATTTGCATTGAAGGCTTTAAGGTTACCACTATAGAATTGGGGACCGTCACCAAAGATATTGGTAATCACTTCTATAAATTCTCTGTAGACCATATGTCAACTCAGTTAGAAAGGGATAGCAAAGAGAAGAAAGAGCTAAAGGCACTAGTAATCACTATGGGTGGTTGTATTGATTTGCTGATGAATTTGGGCCCTCTTCTACTAATTCAGACTCTACAATATTTTGATCCCAA